>OY720047.1:58312-658312 GCA_963082485.1 Eudonia mercurella | reverse complement strand
ACCTCCGGCACCACACGAGGAGTTATAGTCATAGTCATAATTATTTATTGCATCATGTTATTATTTATTGTTTATCGACATGAAGTCGACCATGAAATGCTTTACCATCTTGAAAACAAATTTTGTATGGTATTATAAAACAACAATTTTTGCTTACAATACCAAGTGTTACGTTGTCATAATTTAGGTACAACTAGTTTTAGAGAAGTTTTATTGCAATGGCAGTTTTTGTCAAAAGTGGTAGAGCCGCTTCATGGCCTTATACCTGTCAGTCTTGTGTTATATCTATATATCTTCTGTTACTTACTGTGTTATATCTAAGGGCTTACATGACTTATGTACTTGTGATTTGATATCACACTAATTAATATTTTTCATAGTATTTTTTTATGTACACGACAGCTTAATAAAATAATTAAGTACAAAGAAAAACATGACACCAAATCAGATTATTTACCACCATTAAAGAGCGCTTATACGACCATTCAGCTGTATAACACGCTTGCGGTGCCACGTGTACGACTTTACCGCTTACAAGGCACCGGTAATCCGCGCACGTACGTACCAACTTGTCGCGACTTTTTCCGAGTTGCTCGAACAATGCAACAAGGGTAAATCCGCCTAAGCCGACTTCGATGAAGTTGCGGGCGGGCGTAGTTACGAACTCGCGGCGAGCATTAAATAACCAATATGTACGTGTTTTGTTTGAATCAGATTATGATGGTATTAACTGGAGGTACTGTTAGAACTTTTGTAATGTTATTGAGCCGGCAAAGGGGTTTACCTGCCTGATGGATAGCGGCGCATCGCAGCCTTTAAACGCGTGCGGTACCAAAGTAACCATGTTTCATCCAAGAGGTTTAGTTCTTACGCTTCTATGCCTCTATGTAATTTAACTGAATCTATTACTTTTATAATCGTTATACAGCAATGCAATACAATGCTGCTTGGCGGTAGAAATAGGATTCTTAGCCGAATCTTACTACTACGCGCTCTCTCTCTCTACTTAGTAGTAGAGTAGTAAGGTAGTCCTTACAAATAGTTTTCTTCTTCTTCTTGTGTCAGCGACATTGATCATTGATTGACATTGATCATTCATCATGTTCCTCTGGAACAGAAAGCTGCCACGACATCAGTCCTCTGGTCAGCCTCGATTAAATCGTCCATAATACAGAGAGTATATAGTGCATAAGGAACAGGTGAGCACTTGTGCAAGTATTGCATCGACTGTGGGTAGTAAATCAAAGACTAACCACTGAACCACAGAGACCGTTAAAATAATTGTCAGTTAAGCATTGTAAGTTTCATTAAAATTAGTTTGAAAGAATTTAAACTTTGAAGTTTGTTTTGGTTGCCGAAATGTAAAATCACTGCTCAGCTCAGCAGCTCTTTATCACTCTTATATCACCTTCACAGTCTTTATAGCTCTACACAAAGTATAGCTTTATTCTAAGTTTAACCAATGTTTAGTTATTACGAATATCTTTTCAGAGAAATACGCTATATTTTCTGTGTAGAGGCGCACGGTGGCCGGTAATACATAAAATAAAAACGGCACGTGATCTCTGGCAGCGGCCGCTAGCATTTGTTTTGTATGTAGTAGAGGCTTTCATTTTCAATTCAATAAGCTATATAAATTCATATTTTGTTTTAATACTTAAAGGCTTCAAAATTCAGGTTGGAATTACAAAAATAAATAAAACTTTTTAGTTAGTCTTCTGTAAGAGATGGTGAACGGCTTACGTGTTCTTCGTCGCAATCTTGCAAGTTAAGTCTTTCATGATGCCGGGTTACCGCATGGGTGAGCTTCACCGTTCTTTGAAAGGCACGTTGAGCTGTTGGTATTCCTTGTTGTCAAAAGATAGCAGTGCTCTTTAAAATCTTGACTTATATGATATAAACTCAGTTCAATGAATCGAATCTTCTTACATTAGGGCTCGTTAAACGGACTCGAAACCCAGACCTCATTTCAATCGGATCTAGCAAGCTTCATCCTTAAAATTAGGACTTAAAATACTGAAGCCCTAACCAATATTACTAGAGACTACATATGACTTTGTCCGGTCATGATTGTGTGAGGAGCGTTAGGCGAGTGAAACCACCTGTAACTATGAAGGTACATTTATTGTGTTCAACCTTGTTGCAGCCGTGAAAAGAGAACGAGTGGTGGGCGCGCAGGCCCTTATATGTGACTGTCGCTGTTTGTGGGAAATATAGGCACTACTCATAAGTGATACATTGTCTACATTGCTTGCAACATAATTAGTTTCCCTTTGTCGGTGCCAGATGGCGCTAAATATACAATAATGATTTCGTCTATTTTAATGCTTACATCTGAAATGAACCTGCATTTTTTTGCATTGGACCTGCAGGATTACATGCTGTATAAATATCGTTATTCAGCCAATCGAGACTTCTCTTCTCATATACAGATAAACGATGCCATCTAAAAACCCTTTCCATACAAAACATTAGGCGAACAAATGCCCGCAAACACGCCAGTACCGAGAAAAAATAGTTCAATGCATAACATAGCCAATGAGGTATGGCCGTGGCTGCCTCGAGCTACACACTGCCCTCCGAGGAATTGTGCCCCAAGATTTATGACTGTCCTTTGTCTTATCTCGCACCGTGTTCTATCACTACTACATGAGTGGAATACGAGGGTAGACTGAACTGGTGTGTTCCACTGTCGACTGTTGTGGAGAGAGAGGCTTTTAAAGTCACATTAGAGACAAATGTAAAGAGAGAAATGCTTAGAAGTAAGTTACTGTTCACTCTCAGTGGCATTTTGAAATAGTCGTGATTTTACAGAGTCATCTATAGAGAAGAGCTTTGTCTAGTTACATGTGTGTAGTGTTTTTATTTCTTACAGGCAAGCACTTGACCTTCAACGTTTAGTGATGATAGTGCCGAAGATGGAAGCGCACTTTATCCGGGTTTCTCAACTACTGAGGCACTGGCTATCTTATCTTTAGCTGCCGGAACACAACAATGCTACAAACATTGGATGTTATGGCGACACAATTTTAGATAATACGGTGATAGCTAGCCAGGCGGGCAAACAAGTCCTACCACCAACTAAACCGAGTACACAAACATGTACCCCCCGCTGGAAATCGAACTCGGGACCTCTGGGCCAAGCCGGTAGTCTTAACCATTAGACCACAGAGGCGGTGTAGTCAGTCATAGAAATTATGCGTAGGTGCACTAGATTGCAGCTGTTGGTCGTCGATGACTTTTGCAGCAATGACCTTTGTGAGTGGCAAGAGAATAAATGTTCCTGAGATCGAACATCCTCTGAGGGATTCTAGAGGGGATGGCATTACTCAAGCGTGTGGCAAGGGATAGCTCAAGGGGATGGCATCACTCAACCACCTCTTACTAGATTCTCCGAGACGGATTGAAACCGAGATCGTCGCTGAAAGCTAGGACCTCGGCTCGGGTTGACTGAGTCGTGGGGGTGTGGAAAAGCGCCCAGACACAATGTCTGTACTTAGAATAGCGCGCGTGTGAACTAGGTCTCCGCACTCACTTTATGAGGTCATCGATATGATATATATAACGGCGCCAGAGATGCTCAACCATTTGCAGGATCAGTGACAGAGATCTGGTATCTCTCTCAGGACATAGACAGCACGTATTGTCCCCTAATTTATTACATAAAAATCTTTAATACTAAAGTAATACTGAATTTTAATGAACTTCCTCTTTTCTGTAACAACATTAAATCGTATATTCATTGCATAATACTCTCCACAATTTTCCATTTAACCCGAACGCTTAGGTGAACTGAGGGATAAATGTGTTAGCGTAATGCGATATGGTTGTATCGGATACGTGGTCCTCACTCCGGAGCGACCTTGCCAAATTCACCTCCTGGACTTGTGTATTAGAGCAACACTTTATTTGCTGCTACAACGAGAATGGAGGGAAAATTTTCCCTTCCCTTAATATTCTGGGGACTTTCCTACATTCATTATTCAATATTTACGCTATTAAAGAGCTTTTTGTATTTTGTTTTTCAGCCATTCCTCATGCATAATATAATTCGAAAGCGATATTTCATTTTCCGTGAACATCACTTACATTGGATTGTCAAATATCCAGAATGTTGTTTAGATAAAGATAATATGTTTTTTTTTATTATTTTAAATTTTACATTCACAATATAGATACAAGATATTTTTTTTAATACCACTGGCTTGTAGCGTAGATCGCAAAGTACTAGAAAAATTCAACGAGTCTTCTGGAGTATCGAAAGCTCAGCGGTCAGAGCAATGGACCGGCTATCCAAAGGTCGTGGATTCGATCCCCATTCGGGCATCGGCTAAAACTAGCTTTAATCTAAGATTTTCCAATGTTCAGAAATATTTTTGAAAGTATTAGGAATAACGTTGTCGTCCATTACCATCCATCGTCATCAATCAAGATGGCTCTATCGAATGCTTTTCGGCAAAAAGGAAGAGGCACAAAAGCATATTCACCTGTTATCCAAAAACAGCCAATCAAGCAAGTCCTCTGATGGATTGTCTAAAACTATAGTTACTAAAAGCTAAAATTGTGTAGTATACTTTGTAGTTTGTATTGTAACACTATTATACTGTTTTTTTAAATATTCTATCACCTTTTTTTGCTACTCCTATACCCGTATCGTGTTAATTTTTATACATACAGGATGTTTGTCGCTTTGACTGACAAATTTTTTAAGGGATTTTATTTTCTCTGTTTTCTAAATGATATGGAAACGCATTAATCCTTTTTTATTCATTAATTATAACACATAACAACACAAACATTTAATTAGATAGTTTGACGTCCTTCGCACAAAGAGGGTTAGACAAAGTACCAAAATCACCAAATTTTTATAAACTTGCCGTGAGTGACCTCGACGCCACAATTAGCATAATCGAAGTAAGGCTCTGAGGTGGAATAACATCAGTGACAGGTTGCTAGCCGATCGCCTGACTTGGGAGCATCCTAGAACCCTTGTCCTTAAGTCGTATCTTAAGACATGCACGGGAAGTTATGCAGCTGATACATACATTTTTTTCACATTTCAGCATCGGACTTCATAACAATAACTTATTATTTGGATTTTATAGTTTTGGCGTCAATATGTGTCTGTGAAGGCCTATATTGAATAAATGAATTTGATTTAGAACAACAGAGTTTATGAGTAAACACTAGCAAATGAACCTCACGATCCCCCAATAATTGTGTCAATCGTGCACCAAAGACTCTGTATAGATTTCTGTATACAAAAGACTCTATTAGAATGTCCACCCTCACATTAACGCTTTCCTATAGAAATATGAAGAAAAGCCATCGCACTTAATATTCCGGCAACATCTCATCTAAGCAGAATAATGTTTTTCTGAACCTGCCAAATAATCTTTACAGGAAGCGTACCGAAACATTTTTCCCGAATCCCATTGCTTAGGCCATATTTGACCAAGATCTCCCCTCTCGATGAGAACGCGCCCAACGGAAAGAAAAGCTATGAAAAGATGTATTTTACAATATACCTCTGAATTCCGTATTCAGAAGGCGATTATGTATTTATTTAGGTTCAAATTCGTTGTGTGCCGTAATTGTATGGGAGGAGCGATTATGAATATTTCTAAATCATTTTTATACTCATTTTCCTGTTTTAAAAAGTACGTATAGCCGTTGGTGTTTGCGATTGTCGTAAGATGACAGACGTTAAATCGACATTGAATAATGTTTGGTGGGCTATAAACAAATATAATAGAAAATACCAATTACAAAAAATGGCTGCATTTAAAAAACTGCTTTAAGGGCGTGCGTTTATGATGTTACCCACCTACATGTTGTTATGACTTCTGCGATCGACAACGTACAACAGACAAAAAAGATGCCAAATCGATAAACAGTTTTTATACTAGAATTGAGCTTTATAACGTATGACCTATGTAAGCCTATTTACGTATATGCTTTATTTTATTAAATAAAACTCGTTGCTTCCACAATATAGACCTTATAAATAGTACAAATTCTTTTTTTTACCAGATACCTCGTTAAAAACATAGTCCTTCGAGCCGGTTGTGTAAGTATAACCGCTATAAGCCTGTTACTCAGCCTGTGTGGTTAAGCTAGCCGCGGGTGACAATAAACAGTGGTCCACTTCGGCGTTGTTTGCGCGACGGGCGGCGCATACCGGAGTACTGGTCACGGCTATTTTTTAAAGGCTCCCGTACGACATGTACTGCTGGATATAGGGGATAGGGTACGATATACCGTAACTGGACTTCAATATTTAAATGGTGGGAAAAAAAGCAATTTCCTTCTTTAACGAATGCTATATTTGTACAGACGCTCGTACATCGACCTATCCAAGACTGTCATATTCCTTCAATAAATTTTAATCATATGCCTAAGACACAGTGTTCTATGTTTTTCAAGTAAAATTTTATTTTGTAATTTTAATTTGAAAAATGACAAAGTGTTTAAAAAAATCCACGAGCGGGATTCGAACCCGCATCCCATGACATGTTGGGTCAGGTGCACTATCAACTATGCTATCGTTTCATTTTATATTAAAAACAAAAATCTTATATTTAAGTTGCGTTAATGTAGAACGCATATTCTGCTGTTGTTCAATTTGTGTGTAACTAATATATTATGATTTTAAATATTCAGAAGTATTGCTTG
Organism: Eudonia mercurella; assembly: GCA_963082485.1. Classification (NCBI taxonomy): domain Eukaryota; kingdom Metazoa; phylum Arthropoda; class Insecta; order Lepidoptera; family Crambidae; genus Eudonia; species Eudonia mercurella. Next base: position 651,637 of record OY720047.1, on the reverse strand, counting down.
GTTACATTGCTCTATTAACTTACAATAACGTAACTAAAATATTAACTTTTGTTTTGTGTTTCACCGCTACGCAACGGTATCCGAGACAAGCATACTTATAACAAACTTGTAACGTCAAAGCAAATGAGACACCAGAAGCTCATCTTAAACCTATATACCACTACTATACGACCACCAATATTACTCCACATATACGGACTTTGGAGTGGTCGTAAGCAGCTCATATTTCGCGATATTGCATAATAACGTCAATAAAAACTGCGGAACAGACAATGCAATATGGCGCAGTCGTCTGTTTGTCCGTACAGAATGAGATCTGGGGAATGCTGACCCATTTACGGAGCTGCTTGACTTATGAGGCGTGGTTCGAGGTGGTGATTAAAATATGTTCACATATCACCTTCATATCATCTGGTAACATAACATAACCGGTGACCGATTTTTTAGTCGGTGAAAATGAGATGTATGGAATTCTATAATAATAATGGTACTAAAGCCGCGGCGAAAATAATCGGTAAGATTCTCGGTCTTACAAAAAGTCGGTCATGCCCATGACCGACTTTTTGTAAGACCGAGAAGCCGTTAAAAAGAGAAAAAAAAACATATCACCTGCCTGTTTTCTTTTGTTACGGGTAAGCACGGATGATGAAGAAGATCTTACCTCTAGCTGCTTCTATTTACCAGATTGGTTTTCCGATGGTGTACCCGGCCCAATATGGCAGACGCAAAAATAGAAGGAAGAAAAGCAATTGAATGTGTGCAATGTACTGTACTGGACATTTTCGTCATAATTGTAATAAATAGTAATAGTTTTAGCTTTAATTAACTTAAGACAATGTAGCCATTAGGACATGCTTACTATTTCACACACCAAATAATTCCACATAATATTTATTTGTCTTTATTTACGTACCGACGGCCTTCCGTATCACATTTCATCGTGCGATGAATTTAGTATCCCATCCCAATATTAGAACGGACATAAGTGAAAAGAATTGTACGCTACATTGGCCGGTGAGACGCGCACACTCCTTCCCGGTGACTGACTGCGACTTTACACTCTACTAGAGGAGTGGTCGCTCGGAAAGTTCGCATATTTCCCGGTTCCCTCACATATTTTTCTTACGGCATTCCGTGTTCACTTAGGTGTGCAGGAACCCTCTTGAATAGTTTCTTGCGAATGTGGATGTCTTTCTTAAGATATTCTGTTGGGTTAGCTTTTTTGATATTATCTCTTTCTTTTTGTAATTGTTTCTTTTTACTAAGAATAAGAATTAGAAAATATTTATTGATGATCCCACAAACAATACAAAAGAATATACAATAAAAAATGTGGAAACAGGATAAAACAAAACAACAATAAAAGACATGAAAATTGTGTGTGAAAGCCAACTAGGACCCAATCTCAGCTTGTGCCGTTGTAGTGGTGTGGTGGTGGAAAAGTTGCTACGTTCAAGGGTTTTGTCTTGAGAGAAGTCTAACCGGATTTTTTAACAATTAAGTAACTAGGGCTATTAAAGTTATTGATATATCGAAAGACTTAGATGAAACAACAGCACCATGCAAATCAAGCACAATAATTATTTTGTACCTTTTTCTGTGAATTAAACGCAGGACCTTAATTAATAGACCATAAAAGCGTAACACATATAAAAGATTATCCCCAAAAATGGTATTTCACTTTTCAAAATACAAGAGTCCACAAGCTAGATCATAAATTATGCACTGACATTTCGCTTCACCCACGGAAGACAGATATTTGTGTGCGGCCCTTTGACCTAATTCTGTCGATGGGCTGACTGGGAAATACCGGTAGCACCGGTAGCACCGACCGCGAACCGGTAGTGGCAGAGCTTATTTCATTTTACGGGATAGATGAAGTTCTTGTCTGCATGCGAATAGTAGTTTTAGGTAAGTAAAAACTTTTAGGTAAATAGAGCTGTGTGTCACACGATGATGTGAGACAGGAGTAAAAGATAATGAGTAAGAGATGGTTTAAGGCGCAAAATTGTACTCATGTTAAATGTTTTGTTGTTGATCTATTAGTTAAATTTATTTAAACCAGCAATGGGCTTAACTACAATTGATGAGAAATGCCTTAACCACCACGTTTGCCAAATACGATTTGGTGATCACAAATCCGGGGCTATGAATCGAAAAATAAAAAACACACTATCCCGACCTGGGCCCTTAGCCAAAGTAACATTACAAAAACGATAGCGAAGTTCGAAAAGACCAAAATGTATGGGATTGACATAAGTCGCGCTAAATCACGTGATCAACGTCATGTCAGTCCCATACATTTATTCTTTTCTAACTTCGCTATCGTTTCGCTATCGTTTTTGTAATGTTACTTTGGCTACGGGCTCTGGGAATTGAACCACGGAATTGATCCACGTATCGGGTCGAGCGCTTTACCACTCAGCCACCGAGACGTTGATGGGCTAAAGGGTAAACAAAATTAAATCGTCTATTTTTCATTTTATTTAACCTATTTAATCGGACAGGTAATTAAACATTTTTAATAGAAGGTAGCTTTTAATAGTATCTTACATAACAATATCGTTCTACTTAGTTATAGGATTTTTAATAAATACTAATAGTCTAAAAAGCTAAAAGACTGAATAAACAAACTTTGAATTTAATCAGAACATGACCGAACCGAACATTCGCTCAACAATTAAGTTGGTTAAGCATCAACTAGAACCGGTAGCGCACCGGTAGTGAAGCAATTAATTAAGTTAGGAAATTTCATTTTGCTCCGAAAACGTATCGAAGCTGACAATCGATAGATTGTTCAGATTTATTTATCGGTGCAATGCTATTTTCTGAAACAGAAGCTATGGTTGCTAGAATGAATAGTAACTATAGAAGATAATAATAATGCATAAAAAACGAAAGAAATCATATTATCAGTCGTTAAACCTCCCATTGCCAGGCTAAAGCCATCTGGACAGAGAGTCCAGGCCAGGACTCACCATGCTGACGCAATACGGGTTCGTGGGATTTAATGATTGCTATCTCACGACAACAAATCTAATGGCTAAACATGCCTTTCGAAGCAAAAAAGAACTCAAAATTGAGTACGTATTGTGTTATTGGCTTTGTAGGTGGTAGGACTTCTTTCGACTGTCTAGCTATCGACATCTTATATAAGTCTCTCATCATAACAACACTATGAGTAGCAAAGTTATGTTCCGAAAGTTAATGACAATAAGGTCACTTTTAAATAACTGCAAATATTTTGAGGATAAATTCAACAACATATATAAACTATTTTTATGAAACGACCTTAAATTTTTATACGCTAGTTTTCAAGAAAAACGCCAAAAGACATTTCGATTAAAAAGAAAAATAAAGCACTTTCGGTAGTTTTAATTCAAAGGAGCCGAATTAGAGAGGCCGCAATGCCTTCACCGCTTACACGTGCTCCTAGTTTCATTAAAAAAAGCCGACAGAGAGGCCGCTCTTAAAAATATTACAATTTTTGTGTCAGGAAAAGTAAAAAAAAAACTAGCCTGATCTTTTTTTAAATGCTAGGGCCTTATTTTTCTGATATAATTAGGTGTTTTGTCAAAATATTTGCAGTTGATAAAATGTGACCTTATATAGCCTATAGATTCCAGGTTAAATATGCTTCAGACTTATCGCCACTTACAGGCCAAGCGCTTTCCCATAGTGGAACTCAAAAACATAAGCTTATTTTAAAACTAGTAAGGTCCAAAGATCAGCAAAATATTTACTGATACAAATCCTAAGAAACTTTGTCGTTCAATGTCCATTATCCCGCATCGTGTAGCAAGCATGAAAACATCAGCGCAACATGTGAAGACGATACTGTATTGTAATGCCACCCTTTGACCCGGTTCGCGCGATCGCCCGACCGGAAAATACCAGAGTTACCGGTGCCGGGTACCGGAATACCAGCAGACAAGTCCATTTAATTCACGAGAGGCTACATTCTATTTTACATTGATGGCCTCTGTTTAGACACTGTGCCAATTAATAGCATGCTCTGTGTACTGACGTAACTTATTAGGCCAATGCTATATAGCGATGCCTTTTACTGCAAATGTAGCTTATTTATAACTTGCTTGGTTATAAGTGTTGGAAATTAAGGTACCTGTGGTATTCATTGCTGTTTTCCTTTATTATTATTATGTTTTAATTTATTTTATTCGAAAATCACATTTTGCATTATGTTATGAATGTAGTAATGATGTAAGAATACGTTTGCCGTAATGTAACAATAATAGATTAAATTTTGCATGCCAGCTTTTGGTAAAATGTATGAAACCTTCGTCTAGCTAAAACTTTTTTAACATATTTTAAAAAATGTTCAAATAATTTTTAACGCAAATTTTGTTGCGAACAAATTACAAAAACACAAATGTTGAAAAAATTTCCAAGAGCAGGATTTGAACCTGCACCCTTCTGACATACCGTGTCGGGTGCTCTTCCAATTGAGCTATCGTGGTTCTAACCAACCCGCCGAAATTAATCAACACTTTTTACTTTGAAAGCCAAAGGCTATTATATTATATAAATATTATATATTGCATAAAACATATTTTATGCAAAAAATATTTCATTTTATTTCTACCTTAGAAATGTTTTTGATTTATAACTGCCTCTGGTCTAAACATGGGTGCAAGCAACAAGGGCATTTAACAGTCGTAGCCTTTTAAAGCTTCGTTTTTCTATATACCCTAGATTATATACAGTTGATTTTAATTTTAGTAGCCGCAAAACAAAAACAAAATAACGCTGATTGCCAACAGTATCATCTTTAAACATATAATGACTTGTTCTGACTGACTGATTCATCATCGCCGAGTCGAAACCGCTGAAGCTAATTAAATGAAATTTGGACCGTAGGTTAATTAATTGAGTGACGTAACCAGTCAGTAAGAAAGAATTTTACGGAAATCCTAAGGGGGTCAAATAGGGGGTGAAAGTTTGTATGAAAGTCCGTCAGTTTTGATGTAAAATACATGAAAATGTATTTAACTTTTTGAAAAGAAATAAAGAATGACATGTCTCAGGAATTTTGTTTAATTTTCTATAAAGGAGTAAAAAAAGGAAGAAGGTTTTTTGGGGAAATCGCTATTTTAAAGTAATAACCATAAAAATGAATAATTTAATCTATCTATAGATATTTCAATAAAAAATGAAGTGTTTCAGGATTATCCTTACAGATACTTATCTTTAACAGTTTGGCTTTTATTAAAAACAATTACAAGTCGTGTAGCCCATGTGAGCCGAAATACTATATAGAAGAATTTTGCGCAGAATCGTACCACAAAACGCTACATAAGTAAATGTATTTGTATAAATAACTAGTGGACCCGGCGGACTTCGTACCGCTTTGACAGTTTCCATTCATTCCCGTAGGAATGTCGGGATATAAACTATCCTATGTGTTAATCCAGGTTATAAACTATCTGTATGCCAAATTTCATCCAAATCCATTCAGTAGTTTTTATGTGAAAGAATAACAAACATCCACTTTGACAGTTTCCATTCATTCCCGTGGGAATATCGGGATAAAAACTATCCTATGTGTTAATTCAGGTTATAAACTATCTGTACGCCAAATTTCATCCAAATCCATTCAGTAGTTTTTACGTGAAAGAGTTACAAAGATCCATCCATCCATACTTACAAACTTTCGCATTTATAATATTAGTAGGATTTAACATAATAATTTATGTAACATAAAAACTGGAGAATACACATTTCCAGCGCACTGTCGATGCAGTTAATGGTAAAGCCACCGGGGAACAACAATTTCACTCGCCAGTTCATCTCAATTTAAATTTTCCTTCTTTCCGTTCTTATTACGTTGGCGTAAAGGTCAGTTTCGATGCTAAAACGAGCGAATAAGACATTTCCTTTTGGGAACAACGATTCACAAGTGAGGAGATATTAACTACAGAATTTAATCGCAGTTTGCAACCGACTGCATAAACTTCATAAATGGATGGCATTTCTGTGGAACTACCAAAACTTATAGCATGTGTGGAATGTCTTTAATTTAAGTTTAATTTAGGGGTTTTTAAGTGTTAACGCCTTGGTGGCCTAGTAACAAAGCGCTCGGCCCGTTAACAAGAAGGTGCCGGGTTCTATTCCCAGGTCGGGCAAAGTGTGTTTCGGAAGTTTCCGATGCATTCTGATGCAGCCCGGGTTTGTAATCACCAACCCGCATTTGGCAAGCGTGGTGGGTAAGCCAATACCCATCAATTGTAGCGATGACTTGATTTCAATGATGGAGGCCTTTGCCCAGCAGTGGGACAGTTATAGGCTATTTAATTGCTTTTACTTTAAGTGTTGTCCAAAATATTATTTTGGTATGACGCTTGTTTATCGGTACTTATGAGCGTTTTCCGGTGGTAAATAGTATTTTCTTCGCCTAGCACCAGTCTCTTTTAAACTGTTCCGGTTCTAAGTGTGAGACCAATAAATTAATGAACAAAGAGGCATGAGAACTATGGCGTACGGGTCAGTAGCGTGTGAGATGCACCCATGGTGTTACGAGCTTTAATAGACTGCGGTGACCGCTTGATCTACATCAGCCTATAAACGTTCCTCCGCTGGGCTCAAACCTTCCCACATGCAACTTATTAGGAGATAAGGGCCATATCTAAATACGCTGGCCCAACGCGGGTGAGTGGTCTTGAAAAACCGGTACCAAACGGCTTAACGGCTTACATGTCGAAATACGGAGTATCAACCATCCAACCATATCCCACCACATACTTTCTATATTGGTGCAAATCCTTTTAGTTTTTATAAATAATCAGCGTATTTTCAATGATACCGGCATACGCTCGAAGGACTTTTCATTTGTAGTTGTTCAATTTATTTGCGACTGATTTATTATTTTGTCAGCTAAATTTCTATACTTAATGTTTCATTACTATTGGCTGGCCAATTAGGTCTGATAAATATAAAACACTGAAGCTTGCATGGGATAGCCGAATGTATAAAAGCTTTTTATCACTGGATAACGAATCATGAATATCAAGTGAAATAAAAAAACATATTTATATTTCAAAACAAACCGGTGGAGTGATAAATTAGTATGAAAGAGCCTTAATCCACATTCACAGAGCTAGATAAATTTTGCATTTGCACTACAAAACTGGCTCAACTAAAAATTAATTGCAACACTGACCTGTCACCGGTAATTACCGGTTCTACCCGGAAAATTAAACAATGCGAATCTAATGAGGGATCATTTTATTATTTTTGTAAATAAAAATGCAAATAAGCAATAAGTTTAAAATTATATAATCATGTAAAATTAGAATATGTGAACACATTATTAAAAGTATTGTGCTCCGCATAAGAAAGAAAAGAAACAATTTGTCATTTCACGCTATCTTTCACTTAAAAACTTTGCTGCGTTATAGATTACAATTAGATAGAATAAAATATAATTTATTGCAAAAAAAGACATTGTAAAAGACAGATCGTGATTAATATTAAAACTAACATGCTTTTCCACAACTTGGCGTGCAAACAAACAACAAATCATTAAATTAAATTTAAATTGCAAATATTGCAGCATATGATAGTAATGCTTAATAATAAATGTTAGGTGTTAATTTTTTTTATTTAAGTGATGGATGATAAAGCCAATTGGTGGAAGCGCACTTCACTTGGAATCCACAACTAGTGAGGCACTGGCTATCTTATCTCTAGCTGCCGGAACACAACAATGCTACAAACATTGATGTTACGGCGACATATTTAGATAAGATGGTGGTAGCTTACCAGGCGGACAAACAAGTCCTGCCATCAACCAAACCGAGTACACAAAAATGTACCCTCGCTGGGAATCAAACCCTGGCCTTCTGGGTCTAAGCTAGTGGTCTTAACCACTAGACCACAGAGGCGTTTTAACATTCACAAATGAAGATTCAAAGATTCAAAATGTTTTATTTTCTTCCACAGTAGACACAAAACGACGAAGAAGTTGTGATAATTATTATGTTCTCATAAAATAAAGAATTGAACATTGCATCACAAAACACACGAAGACAAATTCACACTTCTATTGAAGCAATTTAAAAAAAATGCCATTAGCTAAGCTTTTAAAATAATATAGTATTAACTTGTTTATAGGGTTGTTTAAAAATGTCACCGTTTGTCCCGGCTGCTGTCGTTAAACAGTGGTCGTTAACCACCAGGCCACTTGAGTATGCGTAGTTTGAGTGGATCATTTACTTAATTTATGTTTTTATTAAAATTGTCACAGCTTAATGAATAATTATTTTGAGTAATAAAAATGGGAAACGTTCATGTGACGTTGACAATGGGTACGAAATAGTGTAAAGTGCAGCTTTAGTGAATAAATATATCTTTATTAGACAACCCTACCTAGCTATGATAGAATATATGTTAGACAACATCACATACATTGTTCTGATCCCAAGATAAGTAGCTAAAGCACTTGTTTTTATGGAAAACGACGGTATTACAACCACCCAGACCCGACACAATATCGAAAAGTTCGCTTTCGATATTGACCCGACCGGGTTGAACCCGGGACCTCAGAGTTAGCGCCACCCAAAGTTCGGCGTGCAAGCCCCTCGGCTATGGAGGTCGTTAAAATGATCTAGTATTTTTACCCGTTATGTTTTTCGAGTGCATGTATGTATGTATGTATGTATGTATGTATGTATGTATGTATGTATGTATATCTGTTTCTTTGGCACGCCCTACTGCCCAAACGGCATGGTGGATTTTAACATATGAGGTGTCGTTAGATTTGTTTTGACTGTAGGAGTGAAATAGGCTATATATAATAAAAAAAACAAAGAAAACGTAAAAACATTGGCCGGGTTAGCTATTAATTAGTAGTCTTGACCCCAAAAAACTGTTAGATCGACCACACGATTAAATTTTTTTAAACGAACTACAACGTCTACGGAATTTTTTACTATATTGTTTCCTGAGCCCGTAGCCAAAGTAACATTACAAAAACGATTGCGAAACGATAGCGAAGTTAGAAAAGAATAAATATATGGGATTGACATTACGTAGACCACGTGATTTAGCGCGGCTTATGTCAATCCCATACATTTTGTTCTTTTCGAACTTCGCTATCGTTTTTGTAATGTTACTTTGGCTAAGGGCCCTGTAAAACTATTTTTGCGTGCGCTTGTGCAAAGTGTATCTATGTTCAAGTTGTACATGAACAGATACGAGTAGGTACGTAATTAAATTTAAATTTTGATGGAAGTGTGATGATGTATTCAACACAATGTATATTGTTTGGAATAAATGAACTGAAATTGAAAGTGTTGAAAAAAATTCACGGACTTTATATTTGAACCAGCATACTTTGTCATGTCAATAATTATCGCAACTGTCTAACCAGTGCGGTTAGAAATTTTAAAAAAAACTATTTTTAATTATTTTTACTTTTTTTTAATTTTCCAAATTTTAGTTCGGTAAAATTTGGGCAAAATTATGATAATAAAACCGGCCAAGTGCGAGTCGGACTCGCGCACAAAGGGTTCCGTACTTTATGACGTATTTTAAAAAAAACTACTTACTAGATCTCGTTCAAACCAATTTTCGGTGGAAGTTTGCATGGTAATGTATGTGATAAATGAAATAAAAGGAAAGCAATAAATATCAATATAACCATATAATGGACCATAATATTAATAAAGATTCACAAATAATCAAAATAACTTAAACATTAATTATTTTAAAATAACGATAATACATATTTATTGTGAGATAACTACATAATAGATAATTTACATATTATTAGCAATGTAGTAAATAACCAGTACCTGATGTTGAGGCAGTTCAGAGCACACAACGTGCCGTGTCCGTGGTCGAACAACTTCTGAGCCGCCGGTAGAGGACCGCCCAATTTTATAGCGGTGCACAAACAAGTGACGCATAGCGGAGTGGGGGATGGCGCGATAGCGCCTGCTCGTTATGCCGCGTAATATTTTAACATTTTGCTTGTTTGTAACATAAACCGTATTTACTTATACATGTATCAATGTATTTATTTATAATCCATTCTCCCACATGTACATCATATAATTTTTTTAGTTTTATTATTCTCTTATTTTAGAAGACCACTTTGGAAGTGTCTCTCGCGTTAACTATTTAGTTTAGAAAAAAATGATATTAGGAACCTCATCTATCATTTTTGAAGACCTATCCAAAGATACCCTACACGTATGGGTTCGATGAAAAAAAAAATTTTGAGTTTCAGTTCTAAGTATGGGGAACCCCCAAAATTTATCGTTTTTTTTCTATTTTTGTGTAAAAATTTTAATGCGGTTCACAGAATACATCTACTTACCAAGTTTCAACAGTATAGTTCTTATAGTTTCGGAAAAAAGTGGCTGTGACATACGGACGAACAGACAGACAGACAGACACACAGACAGACAAGACGAATCCATAAGGGTTCCGTTTTTTGCCATTTGGCTACGGAACCCTAATAACATGTATAACATATCAAACATACGCTTTAAATAACAGTTTAGTACACATAAATTACAACACACATTTAAGTGCGCCATCATCAATGCTCAATCACTGGAAGTAAGGTATAAACTCGCCGTTGCATGCAGTTAAGTTGTTTACAGCTACTTACAATTTGTATTTAAAGTTTAACATGGCATTTTGCTAACCTACGTACAGCTTACTTTAAAATATTCATTATTACCCTATAAACGTCCCACTAGTGGGATTAGGCCCTTCTAAATGCAGCACATGGGGACATTGGGCAGTAAAATACAATAGTAAAGTTCTTTTTCTGGCAGAGTTTTCTGATTTCTTTAGGCGTAAATTTTAGAGTCCCGGTCTTTTTTGGGTGAGAAATTTAAAGGGTTCCTCAAGCCATGTGAAAGAAAATATCGTCAGAGCTTTTGTAGGGGGAATGGCATCTAGCTAGGACCTCAGCTCGGGTTAATTGGGTCGTGGGGGTTTGGGCACAATACTCGATGCCTGCTGTTTGTGGTCCATAGCCACCTCTGCGAGTAGATGGTAGTGCATTTAAGCGAGTATGACAGAGGGGAGAGCCGCTCAAAGTTTGCAGGCTGCCCCAGAACCACGAGTATGCAAAGCAATGCAGTTAAAAAAAACTCACGCATGTTAATTTTATTGCGTGTGTGTGGTTTCTAGCGTCTGTCTTCTTACCTCAACAACTAGGATAAGCGAAGAAGTTCCGAAACACGTAACTGATATTAGCTAGATAAAGCAACTTCTAGAACAAAGAAAAAGAAACAAAGTGGCATAAACAGTTTAGAAAATTCAAACGAAATGAGAAATGCCATTTTCTCTATCAAAGGGTGTCGGGCATAACCGGAAACTTTGCACCGGTAAGTTTTAACGCTCCGATCGAAAATACCGGTAATTCATAATATTTACGAGCTCATAAACCTGCGCCAATAAAATGGGGCCATACAGTTTTTACGCGTTAAGCTCACCGCCGCCGGTACCGGCCCGATATTTCAATAGGCAAATACTGTCACAGTATATCACTTTCAATTTTATCGATACGAGTGTCCCATTAGAGTAGGAGCTCATACGAAACAAATATGGCCGCTTGTTTGAAAATTTTTTTTTTCTAAAAACGATGAGGATGTAGTGGTTGGGCTCGTTTTAAGTCCGCCTGGCTTTTGAAGTAGAACAAATAAAATTAAAACGTCGCAGATATGTTTTTTGACGACAACATAAGAGAAAATGGTAGTTAAACTTTAAACTATTACTAGTACAAAACTGATAATTAAAAATAATGTAAACTCCGCTAGGAATCTTACCTGGGACTACTGGGTGGGATGGGATTGTGCGAAACAGCAAGATCGACGAAATCAATCAAGAGAAATGGAAGAGTTTATGGAATAAATAGGCTAAAATTTAGATATTTAAAAAAAAATTATAGCCTTAAAGAAAAGTTACATTTTATATCTAAATATTCAATAAAATAATAAACTAATTTATATTTGAAATAAGCACAAAGAAATTGGGTTGCAATGTAGGAGAATTGTTTAAAACACGCTTTTAACAGTCATGCACGATGAACCACATTAATAATTGCACAGAAAATCTAATTTGTCATACCAGATCTCCGTCAACTGTATCAATACCGTGTGATTTATCAGGTTTTACTGCGAATTGGAATTATTACTGTCCCTATATTTTCGCTGATAATATTACAAGTGTCGGTATTGCGGGATAATAACATAAGCTTAGAAATTGAATCACAATTTACCGCCAGTTCGGTTTATGTTTTGTATACATAGGCATGTTTGCCTGCCCTGTAATATCACTAAATCTAATACCTAGTAGTAGTATTTTTGTATTTTTTAAAAGTTTACTGTGTCATGAAAATATGTTTGTTTTTAGTGTAATTATTCGTTGTTATTTTATTTTACAATAGTATATTGTGTGTGTCTGTGTCTATAGTGTCCAAATAAAGATTTTATCTATATATATATCTAGCTCGGTGGCGCAGTGGTTAACGCGCTCGGTCTGCGAGTGCTGAGGTTAAGCAACTTTCGCAAAAGGCCGGTCATCGGATGGGTGACCAAAAGTTTATCATCTCGAGCTCCTCCGTGCTTTGGAAGGCACGTAAGTCGTTGGTACCGGCTGCGTTAGCAGTCGTTAACAACTACCAATCTGCACTGGGCCCGCGTGGTGGTTTATGGCCCGTTCTCTCAATCCATCCATAAGGAAGGCTCGTGCCCCTGCAGTGGGGACATAAAATAAGCTGATGATGATGATGATGATGTATCATACTTTCAAACTGCGACACAGCTGGATTCTGGGCAAATCATACAACCCGATACTAAGCTGTGTTTTTTAACATACCATAACGGTAAAACACGACCTTCATCCCACATCACCACATTACCAGCTTATACCACCACGCGATAGCGCTGATTGGTGGTTGTTAACGACTGCTAATGCAGCCGGGACCAACGGCTTTACGTGCCTTCCGAAACACGGAGGAGCTCGAGATGATAAACTTTTGCGCTTGGGAGCTACGTAGCCGTAACAGTCGGTGCGCAGCTCTCGACCAGTCAACAGCTCCTGAGGATGCCTCGTGGAGGGGCGAGACACGTGTTGGGTATCGGTGGTGGTGTGCATGTTCGCTTGCATCCTTTGTTTCCTCCGCATGTGCATACTTTTTGCTGGCGGGAGGGCGGTGCATGCGTACTGCATCCAAGCTGAATAAATGATGAACTTTTGGTTATACCCATTCGATGACCGACCTTTGCGAAAGTTGCTTAACATTAGCACTGGCAAACTGGGCGTGTTAACCACTGCGCCATAGAGCTCCTGGAATATAACAATAATGTATTTATAACCTGGGGAATCGGAACCCCTGAACTGTTTGTTATTGCTGAATTTCAAATACCTACAACATATTTACATAACCGGTGACCGCAAAATAAAACACTGCAATTCTGTTTAATCGAAAAACGATGCGAAATACAAATCAAAGTCAGAGAGCGGCGCGTAATGGCCGAACTCAGATTGGGGCGGATTTGCGACTGATTTATGTACCGGTGCAGCACGAACTCTTTGTGGAACCGGAACAGCTACTGAAAGTGAGCGCATCACTATCAATTTAGTGTCCACTAGTTTTTTTTAAATTCTTTATATGTATGTTTTTGACCTTTCTCTCACCTGATGTTGATGATAAGGCCAAAGGAGGTAGCTCACTGCACCCATAATCCTCAACCTCTGAGTAATAATTCAGGCCATCATGTCACAAATTGTCGGAACACAACGGTGTAACAAACATTGATGTTATGGCGATATATTAGATGTTAGCTATCAATTAAGTAGCCTAGCGCTAGATTTTAACCTTACTCTTGGCATAGTGGGTTATTGAGACACTTAACTTACAAAAATTTCGAGTAACGAAAAAAGAACACTTTTTTACAATAAATATATATTAGTTCACAAAAAAACTCTGCTAGTGGTTAAGTCATGTTTGTACAGAGAAAATCAATAAAAAAAGTATTATTTATTTACATACGAGTATGATTATGTACTCCCCGGCTGGGACTCAAACCTGGGACATTTAGGTCTGAAATTTGTGTGATCTAAACACCGTATGTAATCAACAAAAACACTTAAATAGAAACTACTTATAAATAGTACAAAACAAACTATCAATTACCCATTCAGGGCGTCTTTTAGCTGTATTAAAGAATGAAGAATATCTTCCAGCTAGCTCGCAAAAAGACATAACTTATAAAATCAGTTTAAATTGCTAGTCCACCATGTTCGTATGTTAATGTATCGATCCGATGCAGTATCGGTAAACAAGAGAGCAGTGCTATCATGTTACAACTACGTCCAAAGTGAAGTAGAAGAGCATTCATGTAATTAATCTAAGCACGATGCCACACACTGCAGACACGGATTAGGCTAGTTCCGCATCTGCACTGGAAGTCAATTGTATTTGAGGTTGCATTTGTTATCAAGAATTATATTATCGAGGAGTTCAATAGCACGATTGCTAATGTTAACTTTCAAAAGCCATACATGGGTGACCGAAGATGTATCATCGAGCTTCTCCGTGCTTCGAAAGACATTGGTCCCGACTACCAATCGCCCTGGACCCGCGTGGTGGCTTATGGCCCGTTCTTCCTATTCATCCATAGGGAAGGCTCGTGCCCCAGCAGTGGGGACATAAAATGAGCTGGCGATGTAGTAGATATGATGATATTTTTACAAAATGACCGAGTAAAAGTCGCTTATAAATCAAATAACTAAACGTCAATAGACGTTTAACTTAGGGCAAATCTATTTTAAAAATTTACCTGAATTCGATGCTTTATCATTACTATTATCATCAGCCTATATTATTAGCCCACTGTTGAACATAGGATGATGATGATGATGAACAAGCATAATAACAATAACACATAACACAAAGTAATATGTCGACGTAACGTCGACGACGACCGCCATTAGCATTACGACGATTGTACCACAATGTATAACTTACACTCTATTTGACTTTCAAAACAAGACGCATTAGATTTAATTATAAATTATATAACAAACAAAAACAAAAAAAAAGATTTAGTTTCACATCTAACCACACAGACTACCACTTCTCATTCTTACATTTACTCACACTCACTAACACTCACTCACACTCACTAACACTCACTCACACTCACTAACACTCATTCACGCTCATTCACACTCATTCACACTCATTCACACATGCACTAAATTGTATACGCTCCATATCAATACGTACACACGTAGGTTGAGAAATTCTGCAGTTTTATCTTAGTTTATATTTAGTTTTTACTTAGTTTAACTATTTTTTTTATTAACACTCAATTTAGGGTTTGACTTATTTTCTGACTTTGTTGTGGTCAGGGCTACTGGATCCTAAATTATCTAAGTCTTTGTTCTTATTTGTCTCTTTACATCTTACTCATGTTGCTATATAGTTATATACTATGTCCGCGAGCGGGTCCTGGTGACCCGTATTTGCAGGTTTCTTATGAAACCTATTTCAGGCACCAGTCTCTCACAAATGATAGGATGCTATGTATCTTTATAATATATTTTAAGCCTTTTGTAACTCCTTATTGTGAAAAGAAAATAAACGTTTTTATTATTTTCTCCTTTATTTATTTTCTTTTTTAAAACTAGATTTTTACAATATTTTAATATAAAAACAATAAAACATTATAATAACCTAATCCTAGAGTACCACCAGCAGCGGGGCAGGGCCCAAGCTACCGGTGGTCAGGGCTGCAGAGTGAGGAACCTCCTGACAATACGTGCCGTGTCCAGGAGTGTTGCCTTCTGTATCTGACCCTTAATCCAGCCATCCAGCGAAAGTCTCTTGAGATGTTGGTCGAGACTCTTCGCTATAAGGCCGTTTGCAGATACGACTATGGGGACAATGATCGTCGAATCCACATCCCACATAGCGGTCACCTCGTGAGCCAGGTTTTGGTACTTAGTAAGCTTGCTTTTATTATTTTTATTATTAAATTAAAATCAAACAAATAACATCTAATTTGTTACAGCAAATTAAAGGCTTAAAATGACAATTTATGAGGTATCGCGACATCAATTTGAATCAATTAATTATTTGGCCAAACCGTAGGTACGCTCGGCCAACGCAAATTAGACATAGAAATGGGATCCCAACTACCAGCCCTGAATGAACCGCTAATTGAGCAAATTTTATTAGTTGCCACACATTCGCTGGTACTGAACATTGTTGGAATTAAATTACAAGTTAATTTAATGTCAGTGAATGATAGATTTTAAGTTGTATCGTACGTCATAACATCAATTTTTGTACGAGTAATACCTATTGTTGTGTTCCGTCAGCTAGAGATAAGATAGCCAGTGCCTCAGTAGTTGAGGATTCCGGGTGAAGTGCGCTTCCACCATCAGCCTTATCATCACGTAACATTGAACCTGATGTATTTTTTGCAAACTTGAATGTTTAAATATTATCTTTCTGTCGTTTTTTTACATGATATGATTGTCCTATATTTATTGTGTGTTTATTTGTGATGAAAAGTGTCCTTTATGATTGGGCATTTTCCAATATAGGCCTCTCCTTTTGCACGGCACTGAGCACGACCCGCGGCTACTCTCATCCAGCTCTTGCCAGCCACCTTGCGAAGATCGTCCTTCCACCTAGTCTGACGGCGTGCTGTAGCACTGTGCTGTGTGCTGTGCTGTGCTGTTTAGTGTACTAAACCCTAGTCCTTGACTCTCATAAATATCGATACTATCTATGGCGAGATTTAAATCGCATCAAATTAGTTAAAAAATTAAACGCACACATGACCCAGGCAGGAATCTAACCTGGGTCTTCCGCAATCCGTCCGCGATCCGATAGCGATGAAATAAGTTGATTAAACTTTTAAAAGCATAATTAATCATTGTTTTGTCTCTTTTTCTCAAATTCAAAATGACGTTTGTGTGACGTTGACAAAACAATATTTAACTAAATAATGCTTAAATAGTTTTTATGAATAAGGGGGTTTGTTTTAATATTTTCTCCTTACTTTTTAGATATTATCATCATCATAGGTCATTTTATGTTCCCACTGCTGGGGCATGAGCTTTCCCCATGGATGGATATGGAGAAAGGCAAGAGAAAGGGTCATAAACCACCACGCGGATCTTGTGCGGATTGGTGGTTGCTAACGACTGCTAATGCAGCCGGGACCAACGGAGGAGCTCAAAATGATAAACTTTTGGTCACCCATCCGATGACCGACCTTTGCGAACTTCAGCAATCGCATACCGGGGGCGTTACCCACTGCGCTATCAAGCTCTATGTCTATATTTTTTTAACATAAATAGTTAGTTTTCTTTATTAAGTATATACTTAGTTAAAATCAAAGTAATTTTTTTTATTCAAATAATTTTAAAGATATACTTTGAATCGTCCATGCATTTTTTTCTTACTACTCATTCAGGACGTCTATTATTTAGCCGTGGAGAAGAATTATGAACGTTTATATTACAAGTTAAGATCAATGTTCTTTTTTTTAAATTAACTACTTTGTCATCGAATTGGCAATTACTGTTACGGTAGTATTAAGTTAAGTTTAACAAATAAAATATATAATAGTTTGTATACCTTTGAAGTGTGTTTACAATATCCAAATGTACTTATAAAGTGTAACGTTTAAACTGTCCAAATATTTAACTGGCGGTTATTAAACGCGCAGTCCGACTACAGGCGTAGTTAACCGTAACTCAATTAGCTAACTCGTTGATAATGTTACAACGTGACAGCCGCAGTCGCCACGTAGCCTGCGTGGTTCAAAGGGGAGGAGCGGTTTGAACAATGGTTCTATCTTCACTCATCTTGGTGGGACCTGCAGAGGTTTCCCTCTTAGAACACTTAGAAAAGAATAGGTTGTATTGGTTGACATTGTGGAAATTGAAACTTTTACCTGATGTAAATTTGTGAACTTATATTTTTTATTTTGTTTTTTTTTACATTTGTAGTTGTCTTCTACTTTTTTTTGTGTTTATTTGTAATGGAAAGTGTCCTGCTATGATAGGGCATTTTCCAATATTTTAATGCTGTAAGGGAGAAAAGAGCTGGACACTTGCTGAGTTTCTTGCCGGTTCTTCTCAGTACAAGATCTTCCGCCCAGTGTAGACTTACGAACCGATGGCATAGTGACCATTCACAAGAGCTACTTGTAGCCTAAAATGAATAAATGATTTTGATTTTTGAATTTTGTAATTGCTACAGTTAGGTAAAAAAAAATGAAACTCTTTACACAATGGAATAAGAGTCAAATCTCATCGAAATTGTATAAGGTCACTTTTTATCAACTGCAAATATTTTGACAAAACATCTAATTATATTAAAGAAATTAGGCCCTAGCATTAAAAAAAATTCAGGCTAGTTTTTTTTTTCCTGACACAAAAATTGTATTATTTTGAAGAGCGGCCTCTCTGTCGGCTCCTTTGAATGAAACTAGGGGCACGTGTAAGCGGTGAAGGCATTGCGGCCTCTCTGTTTCGGCTCCTTTGAATTGAAACTACCGAAAGTGGTTTATTTTTATTTTTAATCAAAATGTCTTTTGGCGTTTTTCTTGAAAACTAGCGTATAAAAATTTTAAGTTTTTTCATAAAAATAGTTTATACCTTTATGTTGTTGAATTTATCCTCAAAATATTTGCAGTTGATAAAATGTGACCTTATATACATGTTAATGCTTGTAATTGTACAACCAATGCTTGTCAGAACAAATCTTAAGTATCCAACAAATGAAGTTACTGTCTTTTGAATTTATATGTGTGATGTAAGTATTTATTGTACACACGATTACACATCAACGTATACATCCTATCCATCCATAGGGAAGGCTCGTGCCCCAACAGTGGGGACATAAAAATGAGCTGATGATGATGATGATGATAATGCCCTCTGTTTCCTGAAGTCTATTGAGAAAACTTGACAATATGTAGTTGTTTGATGTACAGATGTGCGTATACGAAATAATGTTTTTTTTCTCTGTTTCTATTTAAATAAGCCTGAGGAAATGAGAACGCGTTTAAAAATATGGCACTTGTCTTTTTTCTTATTTTGAAGTGGCTTTAAACTATAGCTTTGACAATAATCTATTAATGATTATTTACATATAAATTTACGAAAATAATGTTGCGAACAAATTACTATTTGAAAAAGGACAGTGTTGAAAAAATTCCACTAGCGGTATTCGAATACGCACCCCATGACATACCGGGTCAGGTGACTACCAACTATGCTATCGTGGCTCAATCCAACTCGCTAAAATTAATCAACACTATCTACTCTTACTCTGTAAGCCAAAGGAGCCCTATTCAATCTCGACAACTACGTCATCAACATCCGAACTTAATATTTTTACAAATATGAATGAGGCAAGCTATATTCATGTATACGTCATGACATACGGAGCCGAAACGTGGACACTCACGGTAGGGCTGGTTCACAAATTTAAAGTCGCTCAGCGAGCTATGGAAAGGGCTATGCTCGGAGTTTCTCTGAAGGATCGACTTCGGAATGAGGTGATCCGACAGAGAACGAAAGTAATCGACATAGCCCATCGGATCAGCAAGCTGAAGTGGCAGTGGGCCGGTCATATTAGCCGCAGAACCGACAACCGTTGGGGTAAACGAGTTCTCGAGTGGAGACCGCGCATCGGCAAACGTAGTGTAGGACGCCCTCAGACTAGGTGGAGCGACGATCTTCGCAAGGTGGCTGACAAGAGCTGGATGAGAGTAGCCGCGGATCGTGCTCGGTGGCGTGCACAAGGAGAGGCCTATGTCCAGCAATGGACTAGTATAGGCTGATGATGATGATGATGAAGCTATATTTATGATTATTTACTTTTTTCAAAAATATCTACTAACTTTTAGACTTAATTCAGAAAGATGTTGACGAAATTTACTGGCTCAAAGACCCTTAGTGAATTCTACAACATGGGTTCTTAATCGAGGTGTGAAGAAGCAACTTGCGCGTCGGTGATGTGAGGACGGCTGGAGACGCACAATCCTGCTTCACTAGACTGGGGATCATCTGGACTTGTTTCTGCATAAAACTAGGTAGAGTGAAATTGATTCCTTAATAATAACAATAAACAGAAGCATTTAAAATAAAAATTTGTATAAATAACTATTTTTATGTAAATTAGTAAATATGAGGAGCTCGATGGCGCAGTGGTTAACGCGCCCGGTCTGCGAGTGCTGAGGTTAAGCAACTTTCGCAAAGGCCGGTCATCGGATGGGTGACAAAAAATGTATCATCTCGAGCTCCTCCGTGCTTCGGAAGGCACGTAAAACCGTTGGTCCCGGCTGCATTAGCAGTCGTTAACAACCACCAATCCGCACTGGGCCCGCGTGGTGGTTTATGGCCCGTTCTCCCTATCCATCCACAGGGAAGGCTCGTGCCCCAGCAGTGGGGACATAAAAATGAGCTGATGATGATGATGATGTAAATTAACTTAAATTAGACTTTATTTTCTGTAACTAAAAAAATGTCACGTAGAGGACATTGATCTGGTAACAAAACTGCTAAGCTAAGTTACAATGTTCATAATATAAATATCTTAGGTGTTGCCCTAACAAAAAGAAGGTAATATAAATATGTTTTAAACTGCCAACGCCTTCGCTTGTGACTCAGTATCAGCTTAAAACGGTTATGGCCCGACTGGCCATATTTATGTTTAGTATTAGGTCTAATTTAAATTTAAATTAACCAGCGTATAGTTTATCTGGCCTCGCTGTAACTTTGTCTTGCGTTCGAGATGAGGCATGCCAGACTGTTCCAACTTCACTCAACTTTGGATGTAGTTCCTCCGATTTGGTTGAAAAGAAATAGGCCTCCTGAGTTTTTTTTCTCTTTATTTATTTTAGGAACTATTGTTTATGACAGCATGTTAGTTCCATCGAACCTTACAAGAACCTTACTAATTAGAACAATAACAATGTTAAACTTAATCCTATTTATATTTAGAGGCGAAATCATAGAGCATCATAGCGGAACTCGAAGATAGTTTCGCGAAGATGCTCTGTAAATGCCAACATCTAGAAGCTTATGTCATAGTTCATTCTGCAGTGCAACTATTTCAGTTTCAAAGTTTTACCATTGAAAATGGTTATCAGATGCAAATCGCCTGAGACGTATTTTTGGCCATAGCTCCGAGGATTTTGAGAGAATCGAGATGTAAATAGTATCAAGAGTTGAGGAATTTATCGAGACACGTGTGAGTGTTTGAGTTTTGAAATTGGCTGGAAAATTTTTTTGGAATTTTGAAAAATGTAAAAATTCGGGTTTTTTGGGGGGTGTTTGTATACTAAATTGTAAATATTTCTAAAAAAAACCGACTTAAGAAAAAATGAAAAAATGGGTCCTAGGGTATTAGATTAGCTACAAAATGGTGAAAATAATTGAAAATCGGTTAATAATTGTGACCCCTTTAGGTTAGGTTTTAATAATGGTGGTCCCTTTAGATTTGGTATTGTAGAAAAACGGGTATTTGCGTATATAAAAAGTGATGTAGCTTCTTTGATTATTGCCCGATCTTCATGGTAATGGTACTAAAAGATGCGGAGATGAGAGAATTTCTTATTTAAAACAAAATGTTTTTTTTTTTTCGAAAATTGTTGTATTCATTTTCAATGCTCCGATTCTTGCGGGGACTGCGAAATCTGTGAATGTTTACATTCCAGAAGAATGTGTTGTAAATCATCTAACGTGCCACATGCATCACAAATGGGAGAGTCTACTTTTTTCAATAGCCTCCTGAGTTCGCCAGCTCTTCTCGATCGAAGACTCTCCCAAAATTCGAACTGGTGGTAGATTCAGTAGTTTTGTATAAACAATGACGACCTCCTTGGTCGAGTGGCTTGCACACCGGTTTTCATGGTGTCGCCATCTCTGAGGTCCCGGGTTCGATCCCCGGTCGGATCAATTTAGTAATACCTGTTTTTGTAAATTGTTTCGGGTCTGGGTGTTTCCTATGTATAATAAGTATGTATTTAAGTATATTAAGTATGTTTATCCATTGTCTAATTAACCATATAACGAGTTTCTTAAGGAAGCTTTTCTTGGGGCTAGATAATTGGCGTGAGTGTGGGACGCATTTATATTTATTTATTTATATTTATTTTTATTTATTTATTATTACAAGGTACACCAACAAGTTAATATGCAAATTTTCGCAAGAAAGTAATGACAGTAATTGCTTGTAAGGAAATTTGAGAGGCTTGTGTTTGTCTCTTTTCTATGGTTTACGGCCTTCGTCTAACCTGATACTGATGGTGGAAGCGCACTTCCTCCGTATTCCTGAACTTGTGAGGCACTGGCTATCTCATCTCCAGCTGCCGGAACACAACAACGCTACAAACATTGATGTTTCGGCGACATAAGTAGGTAATTATTGGGCATCCTGGAACACTTTTTTTTTCACTCCATTGATCTCACTGCCGTTCGAGCAATGTCGTAAAAAAGTGTTCCAGGATGCCCAATAATCATTTATGAAATGTTGTGCAGACTTACGGAATATTGTATCTTTTCCATATTGAGTCACCAAAATTCACTGTTTTTATCACTATGATACACTATTAGCTAACCAAAACCTAAATTTGGATTACGCACAGTAGCTACCACTATGAAAATTTTCATTTTCGTCTAGGCTGGTGGCACCTAACAGCAAGTTTTTGTCGTGATCTGGTAATGGAATATGATTTTTCAATTTTTCCCAGTGGCTGATGCTAAGGAATAAAATCTAGGCCGATTGCTCATGCCTGTCGCCCAGTGGCTGGTGGCATCCAGATATTATTCCATTAAAAGTATCTAGGCCGATTGCTCATGCCTGTCGCCCAAGGGCTGGTGGCATCCAGATACAATTATTCCGTTGAAAAGTATCTAGGCCGATTGCTCATGCCTGTCGCCCAGGGGCTGGTGGCATCCAAATACTTATCAGCGTAATAAAAAGCATAGGTAAATCGATCATTCATACCCAATAACATATATATTTTTTTTTTACTTAATAGCTTTACCTTAGCAATATATACAGTGCAAAAAAAAAAAAGCATTACTCACTTGCAAATCGATTCTTGGATACCAATGAACTGAAGTTTGCTATTTATAATTTATTCGACCTCCCACCTCAAGAGTTTAAATGTTTTGGCGCTATGTTATAAAATCATTTTGTTAAATTCCTTCGATCTCTGTGGTCAAGTGCAAGCAGCTGATTATGAAATTCGTCAAACAAAAACAATCGTTAAAAATAGAATGCATATGTCCTCCGCTATCGAATGAACCAAAACGACATGGTAATTTGTTGCCGAATAGTATACGTTGTATTGTTTGTGGTCCTTCCAATTGTGGAAAGACCAACTTAGTAATTAGTCTATTATTACATTGTGACGGTCCTCGTTTTCATAATCTTTATGTATATTCAAAATCTTTATATCAGCCTAAATACATATTTTTAGAAAAGGTATTAGATATGGTAGCAGGTACATCTTTTAACAAATACAATGATAACAGTGAAATTTTAAGTCCACACGAAGCTTTGGCTAACTCAATTATCATATTTGACGACGTTGCTTGTGAAAACCAAAACCACATCCGAGATTATTTTGCTATGGGACGTCATAAAAATATAGATTGTTTTTATATAAATCAAACCTATACAAAAATACCTAAACAACTTGTAAGGGACAATGCAAACCTAATAATATTATTCAAGCAAGACGATATAAATTTAAAACACGTTTATGAAGAACATGTAATGTCTGACATGTCATGGTCTCAATTCCGTGTAATGTGCTCAACTGTTTGGAGAAAGCCGTACAATTATATTGTAATAAATAAGGATTGTGAACGAAATAAAGGATGTTATAGAATGACATTTGATACGTTCATTGTGGTAGATTAATATACATAAGCCGTTGTAATTTTATTTATAAATCACTTTCTTTTGTGATTTGGAGTTGAAAGGAAACTTCATAAAAAAAAAACATGGAAATAGATCTAAAAAAACAATTAGTAAAATCGGCAACAGCTGTAAAGAGAAAAGTAGATATGATCAAGGATGCAAAAAATACAAGCAATATGACCTTGGAAACCATATTCAAACCTATAGTTGACCCTCTTAATTTATTAACAAGTAAAAATGATGGAAAACACAATGTGGAAGAAAAGAATGATACTCCCAGTTTTAAAAAGATTAAAAAAAATGTAAGCGAGGAGTCCTATTCTTCTATTGAACAATTTAGTGAACCTAGCAGTGAAGAAGATGAGCCAGATCAGGAGTTATATGAAAAATCTAACAAAACCCTTACTGTAACACCTACTCAAGACCATAATGTGAGTGATGGATCGTTTAAATCTCTACAATCGTCACCAAGCTATAAAAATCAGTCTTTGTCTTGGTCAACATCATCTGAAGTAATGAATGATATACCTTTTGGAATCAGACATGACAGAGGTAAACTAATGCTCGGAAAATCTCGTGTTTATGACAATGACAGCACTTTGAAAGTTGGAAACCGTGTTTATAAAAAAACTCTTGGTTTAAAAGAGCTATTGTTTAAAAAGAAACCAAATGTAGATGTAATCACAGAAGATGATTTAGATAAATATAAACTACTACTAATAGACACCAATGCCCATAGGCGTAATTATGAACCAACCAAACCAATAAACAGCAATAAAGGGTATAAATATATGAATATTATCAAACCACTATTTAAATTCTCTAAAAATGTGACTACTAGCATGGAAAGCCTTTCACAGGGAAAAGGTATTAATCTTTTAAAAAAAGTTAAGAAAAATACAGACCTTGTTTATTGGGACGATCCGAATGAGTTGGTAGATCGATTAAAATTGCTGTTTGCGTCACGAGATGCAGGTAACACCGGTTTAGATAATGAAATTATCGCAATTATGGAAGAACTGTGGGAAGCAGGAATAATCAAGAATATGAAATATAAAGAACGTTTGACAGGGAAATGGTTCACTTTGAATAACGCATCAGTGCAGCAATGAACATTGACAAATTTGGTCATCATGTTCATAAGCGTCTACGATTAGCGGAATACATTGATACCTTCAGCGATACATTGGTGAAGTCAGATACAGGACACTACGATTTGAAATCATCAAAACTGAAAGGTTTAACCTCTCCAGACGAAGACGACGAAGCAGTAAATAAAGCCTATTTAGATAAAACAGTTCAAGACCTAAGAAACGAAATAAAAACAGTTTATCTTGATGTTAAGAAATACCTAAATAGCTTGGATAAGGTGACTTCAAATCGTTTGAGTGATTTATATTATACTAAAACAGAGATTGATTTTTTGATAAACCAAAAAAATAAAAATGAGTAAGAAAGAAATTGTAGACGAACTTCACAGAGCGGCGAGAAGAAATTTTCCCCGTCGACGTACAATTATAAAAAGAATAGATGATTTATGGCAAGCAGACCTTATGGATTTTCAAAAGTACTCACAGTTTAATAAAGGATATAAATATGTTTTAGTCGTAATTGATACTTTATCGAAATATGTGTGGGTTAATCCTTTGAAATCAAAAGATAAAAGTTGTGTTACAAAAGCAATGCAAAATATATTATCTAATTCATCTCGAAAGCCTAAAAATTTACAAACAGATTTAGGCAAAGAATTTTATAATGATACCTTTAAACAGTTGATGGTAAAGTATAGCATTAATCATTATTCCACTTACTCTATAAAAAAAGCATCAATTGTCGAAAGAGTAATAAGAACACTAAAAGGTCACCTTTACAAGCTATTTAGCTTATGTGGTCAATATCAATGGATGCAAAAGAATTTGAAACACGTAGTCCAATGCTATAATAACACTAGACATCGAATAACAAAATTTAAGCCAATTGAGGTTAATAAAGGAAACCAAATAGTTGTCAGATCTAACATTATTAAATCACAAAGTAACAAGATGAACCAGAAATTAAAGTTGCGAGTTGGAGATCATGTTCGTATAAGTAAATACAAAGGGGATTTTTATAAAGGTTATACCCCAAACTGGTCTTCAGAAATATTTAATGTTATTAAAGTCAATCATACAACTCCAGTAACTTACCACTTAGAAGATAACCATAGGCAGAGAATTTTAGGATCTTTTTACGGTTATGAATTACAGAGAACAAAATTTCCAGATCTATATCTCATTGAAAAGGTTATAAAAAGAAAAGGAAACAAACTTTTTGTTAAATGGTTAGGTCTCAGTGATGACGAAAACAGTTGGATTGATAAAAATGCATTGGTGTTATAATATAAATTAAGAATTAATATTTGATACGGTCACTTGATAAACATCGATGAAGGAAGGAAGTGGTATTATTAACGACATAATAAATAATATACCGTTTGAGTTACATTTACCTGGTTATCAATTTTGTGGTCCCGGAACAAAACTTAAGAAACGGTTACTGAGGGGCGACCGGGGCATAAACAAATTGGATGAAGCTTGCATGTATCACGATATCGCATACAACAACAGTGATTTACACGTTCGACATAACGCCGATTTAGAACTTTTGAATATGGCTAAGAAAAGATTGCAATCGAGGGATGCTGGAAAAGGAGAAAAGGTTGCTTCATGGATAGTAAAGAAAACTATGAAAGCAAAACTCAAAGCTGGGGCTGGAGTAAATTCATTTATGACTGGTGTTAAAAAAATCCAAAATAAAATTAAAAAATTAAAATCTAAAGACAATCACACAGCTATAAAATATGCATATGCAGCTGCAAAAAAACTGTTTACTAATAAAAAAGGAATACGCTTGCCGCGGTGTATTCCTATACCAAAAAGTGGGGGTTTCTTACCTCTTATTCCAATTTTCGCTGGATTGTCAGCTCTAGGTTCACTTGCTGGTGGTGCAGCAGGTATAGCAAAGGCTGTCAATGATTACAAGGCTGCTCAGAAAAATCTTCAAGAATCTGAACGACATAACAAGATGATGGAAGCTGTAGCTCTAGGAAAAGGACTGTATATCAAGCCTCATAAAAAAGGAGCTGGTTTATATCTAAATCCTTCAAAAAACTAATGAAACGGCTACCCAGACGCCCTCTCACTAATTTCGATATATTGGAGCATGCTACTGATATTCCACACTTTCGAGGAGTTTTCATGAGAGATGCACTGCCTTCAAAACCAAGAAAGATCGAGTGTGCTATAATAAATTTAGATAGTTCTGATAATCCCGGAACCCATTGGGTAGCCTACGTTAAGCATAATGACGACTGTGAATATTTTGATAGTTTTGGCAATCTAAAGCCACCGTTAGAGTTGATAAATTATTTAAGGTACATGTCTATAAATTATAATTATGTTCAGTATCAAAAGTTTGGAACTATAAACTGTGGTCACCTTTGTTTAAATTTTTTAAGAGATTATTGGAAAAAACATTTATATTGATAATGAAATAAAAAAACTTATCAGTACAAAAATGTCTTTCACTGTGTCAATAACTGGCAGAGGAGAATCTTTAATAACAAATTACTCGCCAACCTTGCAATTACGCGGAGAATATGAGTGTGGACTCTTATATTTTTCAACTTTTAATTCTATCCCGAACATAGATGAAAGAAATAATAAATTTTACTATGGCAGTGATAGAATTATCGAAATACCTGAAGGATCCTACGAACTTCAAGATATTTGTGACTTTTTGAAAAGTAACATTAAGGACGCTGCGCTAAAATTGACTTGCAATAATAATACATTAAAAACATGTATTTACTGTTCTGAAAATGTGTATTTCGATAAAAATGATTCTCTTGGTAAAATTTTAGGTTTTGGTATGGATACAATAACAGCTAATATAAGCACCGAGTCTCGGTATCCCGTCAGCATTTTATCAACAACTGTAGTGCGAATCGAATGTGATGTAATCAGCGGGTCATTTGTGAACGGGAAAGCAAGTCATATTATTTACGAATTTGTTCCTAACGTACCACCAGGTTATAGAATCATCGAAATACCTAAAAACTTAATTTATTTTCCCGTCAATCAAAGTTCAATCAACTCTATTAACATAAGGTTGCTAGACGCTGAAAATAAGCAGATCAACTTACGCGGTGAAGAAGTACAGCTGTATTTACACTTTAGAAAAAAATGTTAAATTTCAATAAAACCCCATCTACGTCTACTGTTCAAGTCAGTTCCAAAAGATCCTCTCAGAAAAGAACACCGCTTCGTTTAAAGAAGAAGCTAACCAAAAGCAATAAGGAATTTTTAAAACTACTGGGTTTGTTAAAATGAATATTTTAAATATAACTCAACCGGCATCGTACGATAACAGCATCGAAAGTTTCGAATATCATTCGTATAAACCATATGTAACAAGTTTTAACAAGAACGATGAAATTCGAATACCTATTAATCAGCAAGATTTGTATGTGTTGCCTGCACTCAGCAGTTTGTACATTGAGGGCAGAGTCAATGTGTATAAGTTTAACAGTACTACTAAACAACAAGAAAAAGTGACAAGTGTGCATTTTGTTAATAATCCAGCTTTATTTCTTTTTCAAGATATTCGATATGAATTAAATGGTGTAGAAATAGATAAGGTAAAAAATACAGGGATTTCTACAACTATAAAATCTTATCTTTCCTTGAATGAAAATGAATCGAAATGTGCACAGGTTTGGGGCTGGTCACCTACAGGTACGACCAATGTCAGCAACGGAGTATTTTCTGCATCAATTCCTCTAAACAAAATATTGGGTTTTGCAGAAGATTATGAAAAAATCATAATTAACTGTAAACATGAGTTAGTACTATTGAGAAGCAACACAAATCTCAATGCTTTGAAACTAAATACCGATGAAGTTGTGGAGGATATAACAATAAGTAAAATTGTTTGGCGAGTTCCTCACATTAAAGTTTCAGACCGCGAAAGAATTAATTTATTAAAGCATTTAGAAAAAGATCGTCCCATTACAGTAGCATTTCGTAATTGGGACTTGTATGAGTATCCATTACTACCCACAACACGTAAACACGCTTGGTCTATAAAAACCTCATCTCAGATTGAAAAACCACGATTTGTAGTAATTGCTTTACAAACTAACCGTAAACATAATGTGACACAGTCTATGGCAGAGTTCGATCATTGCTTTATTCGTGATGTCAAAGTATTTTTAAATTCATCATATTACCCTTATGAAGGAATGAATATTAATTTTGCCGACAACAAGTTTTCATTAATATACGAACAGTATGCAAGATTTCAGCAGTCTTATCATGGTCGTCGACCAGAGCCGTTGTTGAGTTTGAAAGAGTTCAAAGATATCGCTCCTTTATTTGTTATTGACTGTTCTCGCCAACACGAAACGCTAAAGGGATCAATTGACGTTCGGGTTGAAATAGAAACAGATCAAGAGATACCTGATCAGACCGCCGCATATTGTCTTATACTGAACGACTGCATATTTGAATATAAGCCTCTGAGTAACATCGTTAAAAAACTATCATGAATAAAGATGTTATAATAGTGGATGTGCAAGGTTTTAAAAATGAGAAAAATGAATTCATTATCAAGGAATTAGTTATAGGCACATCAGAACACACTCAAATATTTTTAATTAAACCTCCATATCCATTTTCTACACTTACTCTCGAAGAAAGGAAACATGTTTGGTGGATAGAAAGAAACCGAGGATACCGATGGAGTGAGGGACATATTGACTACAGAGAATTTAAAAGACTCATTAAACCTTACTTCAAAGAACGCAAGATCATAGTAAAAGGAGAAGAAAAAATTAAATGGGTGCGAGAATTATGTGGACATGAAAATGTTTTAGATATAAGTGATAAAGGTATACCTAATTTAGAAACTCTAAGTAAACTTTACTGTAAAGATATGTTTTCATTCAATTGTTTCAACCATATAAAGTATTGTGCATTAAGAAATGTTATATGCATTAGAAAATGGATTATAGAAAATAATGTATCGATGTCAGATATTTAAATAAATAGAAGTTAAATAAAAAAGTCTTTCAGTTTTAATAATTCCCTCACATAGTAAAATAATAAAACAACTTCAGTATCTTAAAATATCATTTAATTAAAACCACTTTAAAATCTAACAATGTTACAACAGTTCGTTACATAAAAAATAAAATAAATATATATATATATATATATACTAATTTGTTTTTTTATTTAACATTAAACTTAGCTTCAAGTAATTATTACATAATTATGTTTTATACAAACTCATCACTAAGACTTATTTATTTATTTGAAATTCTTTAACTAAGGTTTACCAAAAAAGTTTATAACCTAGCTATACTACCAATTAAATATAATAGAAGTATTTTACTTACTACATATCTTTTGTTGAATATTTTACACTAGATTACTAGATTTTTTTACTATTTTCTTTTTACTTAATAATTTTACAATAAATCAAGTACTTCTTACTTAATTATATGTTTTCTACAGATTACCACTAAGACTTATTTATTTCAAATAACAAACTAAGATTTACCTAAAAAATTTATAACTTTAAAATTTTAATAGTTTAACAATAAAGTAACAATTACTAAAAATAATCATCACTAGTAATTTTCCTGGAAATCTTTTTTATTAAGTTTTCAGTGAGGTCCATTATCTCATCTATAGAGTCTCGCATCACATATTGCGCACTAAGTATCACACAACCATTGTCATTGTCATTTTCACTGCACTGTGTAGTTTCTGCTGAAGATCTTGAGTATGCAGCAGCTTCGTTCTCCAAGTCCACTACTTGAATTTGTATCAGCCGTTTTCCTTTTTTTTGATCCTTGGTGATTACATATGAAGTCGACGCCACATCTCTACAGTTTCTTCGTGCTGCATCTCTTTTTTGTTTCTTCTTAAGAGCTGCTTTTTTTGCCAATGCTTCTTTTACATATTTACCGAGGCCTTCGGTAGGGCTACAGAAATTAGGATCTTGTGCGTATATGGATGGAGAATAGGTTCCACATATGTCTTGAGAATCTTCCATGATCTGCGAAAAATTAGAAACATTTATTGATTAACATAAACTATACAACATATAAATAATATTAAATGCTTAATATTAGGTAGTAATACTTACAAAGAATAAATTCTGAAGTGCAATAAGGTAGGTAGGTACTAAACAGCGGGCGGCAGTTGCTCGGTTGTGTATAGATCGGCTAACGAAGTGCTACTGACTGGACTGTGGAAGGGAACTACTGTCGTATGCATCAAAATTACTGAATTGCAAAACGTAATATAGCAGCAATCGTGGGAATGAACATGTATAGACTTGTTTCGCTGACACCGGGTGCGGTATCATATTATTGAAAAATATGTATTGATAGTACCTCTTTAGGTGGGAACTACTGTACAAGCGCCTGCATCAAAATTACTGAATTGCAAAACATGATACAGTGGCAATCGTGGGAATGAACATGTATAGACTTGTTCTGCTGGCACCGGGTATCATATTATTGAAAAATATATAATAAGTAAAAAAACAAATCTCTAGGAAGATGTATGCATTCAAATTACAGATTTGCATAACGTGACATAGTGTCAATGAACATGTTTGAACTTGTTCGGACACCGCATCTGAGGTTTTACGTTATTGAAAATATTATAACCTACGGTTATAACATTAATATTTAGGCAGAGAGAATGTAGGATACTTTATTGTAGTTAATTTACAGTGGAAACGTCATGGTGATATTTGAAATAATACAATTTTTGTATTACTGAAAATAAGTATATTTATTTATAAAAAGCTTATCTTACTGAATAATACACTGAATACATTTATAAAAGTATTTACTATGATACAAAATATTAGATACAATGTAATAATATTAAATTTCATTAACTCATGTAATAATATTATACAAATTAAAAATCATTTAATAAAATAAAGTTGGTTTTTGTTATGAAATCGCAATAACTATACATAAGTCTTGTAGGTACATAAGTCTTGTAGGTTTTACATTCAAAAACAACATACAAACTATGAAGCATATAGCATATAGCTAATCGTGTAACAATAGCATCAGTAAGTAAATGCGGCCGGGCAATCTCTTCCAACCGCTTTTAGAAAATCTTCTTTTTTTTTCTAGAACAAACTAGATTTATGCCCCCATGACAAAGTGGATATTTTATCTTTAAGTATAATTCGTTTGTCATCATTTGAAGATAAGGCAACTTTGTTAACAGATTGAGTAAAAATTTCGTGTTTCAGAGACTTAAACACAACATTCTTTTTCTTTATCAACTTATTGTGCAATAACACTTTATTAAAATCTTTAAAAGTAAGAGTTTTGACTACAGGTCTCTTTACTCCTTTTGCTTTTTTTAACTCGTTATTTTCAGTTTTCACGCAATATAACTTCGATCGCAGTCCTACAAATTCAACAATAAGTTGCCCGCCTAGCTCGTCCTTAAATAACCCAGGAATCTTTTTGTTTCGACATACAATATTATACTGATTATTTTTAGTATAATTGCTAGTATCGAAGTACGACTGAAACTTTAATTTTATATCGTTATATATGTCAGGTGTCTCTATACTATACAAAAAACTGTCAGTGTCCGTGTAACATAATTTTAAACGAGAACCATAAAAAGGTTTCATTGTGGAGTAGTGGAAATCATACATATGATTTTTAGATATTTCCAGAACAGCGAATCCTATATATATAGGTTTATCCAAAGTAATTAACTCTGGTTTCATTTGCACTGCTACAAAATTTTCCGTAAAAACCGTGGAACTATGGAAATTAGGCCTCGATATCAATTGTTCGGCTGTGTAACATTTTTTTGTTTTATTTCTGGTGTCATTCCACTGATTAACCAAATGAACGTTGAGTCTTTTTTCAGTATCTTCTAATGTTTTCCCAAAAATGCTGTTATTTAATAATTTAAAGAAATCCTGTTCAAATGTAGATTTAGCCTTTTGACGTAACTCTGTGTTTAAATCTATATATGGTTTTAAAAAAGGACTTTGTTTAAATTTGATTACTCGGTGAATACGTTTTAATACTAAACCGTGTTGTAAGCACGTTTTTAAATGTACGTAATGTATTACATAATTAAATTTATCGTACAAATTAGGTATCAATTTGGGATATTTTGATCCGGGTGGTGTAAACTTCTGAGGACAAAAAGGAAGGTCATTGTGCAACTCATGTAAGTATTCCGGATATTCCAAATCAACTTCTAAAATATACCCATACTTCGAGTCATTGGGTACTTGGAGAATATTAAGTTTATCTATTTCCGTTTGACTGATTAACTCAAAATCAGAATAGGGCAAGTATGAACACATTGCATACCCATATAAATTATTACAATCAATGTAAAATAAATAGTTATCGGAGGTGGACGGATTATAATTTGACAAATATTTGTTATTCGCTTTGGAATACCTAGTGGAGCATAAGCATACCCCACCACGAATGCCCTTTTGAATCATACGTACGATTTCTAGGTTTTCAATAAGTTGTAATTTCACTTTAGTTTTAAGTAACATTGCGTCGAAACTTAGTCCTGGAGCGGTCATGTAAAATGCAGGATCTAACCTATAATTATTTTTACAAGTTAGACGAAAATTCTCAAATACATCTGCTAGTAAAATTACATCTGTTTTAAGGTATAAGTCGGTGTATTCACCGAGATTTTTCAAATGAAACGTTTTCCAAACATGTTGAGCGTGATAATAATCCGATTCGGAAATGGTGTCATTGGTCAAAGTACTATAAAAACATTCTCGCGGCGGTAACACATCTTCATCATAACAACTCCAATTCGTCATGTGTTCATAGGGATACACGCCTTTGCGTTTTATTAGATCAAAGTGCTCTTTATTTGGGAAAAAATAAGACAAATGCGCAAAGTCATTACTAGTCAAGTTACCTACAAGTTTTCCTAAACTGGTACCTAAAAATTTAAATGAATCTACAAATCTAACTGGAAAATATTCCTGATGTTTCATATGAAAAAACTTCGTGAAAGATATATAATTTTCTTTGTTTTTGGCAATGACTTTTATTCCACCCGGGATATCTCCTAGTTGTCGAATAAATAAATGGCTGTCATACCCGCTTAAATTGTGAAAAAATACGGGAACAAATTTAGGTAAACAAAACTGTAAATTACAGTAAGAATGTGCCGCACCTCGATATTTGCCTGTCAAATGACAATGATCTTTGACTTTATCGTCCAATAATAACTGATCACAGAGGAAACAATTTTTACATTTATCGAAATTTTCTTGCTCTTCAGCTGATAATAACGTTATTGGAATGGTTTTTTTTAAAGTTTTGTTTATTTCTTTTACGTCTTTATTGAGAAATTCTATGAATTTTTCAACGCAATCTTTTCCACGATACGATACGTATTTATTGCGAGAGCTATCATACGAACAGACAATATAATACGCAAAAGCGGCTGGCAAATGTTTTTCTAACACAATTGTATTTTTTGAATCTAGCCCGTCACCACTCGATTTGGGTTCTAATAAAGATTCGAAATCCGCATAAATAACGAACGGCATATCTTGCATTCTTTCGAAATGGTTAAATTGTATTACGGTTCCTTGATCCGGTAGCATAGTCCGAACACCGCTACAAATGTGAGCATCAAATGTTTCCATTTTATTAAAAAATATCATACAGTCGTCACAAAAATATATTTTTGAATGATGTTTTGTTAACTGGGGTCTCAATAATTTATTTAAATTTTTTATTAAACAATAATGTTTAAAATTACCCTTTTCTAATAGTAGTAAATTGATATGGTGTTTTTTTCTACGTTCTGTTTTGTACAGAGGACCGACAATCTGTGACTTGTTTGCTAGACCATACACGTTTATGCTAATTTTAGGATTATTTTTCTCAAAGGTTCGAATGTCCAAAAGCCCTACAGGAAAAGTCATATTATCAGTATTGAGAATTTTTTCGTAGCGCGGATACGATGATATGCGATGGGCATTATTGCTTACGGGAAATAACGCAGCCATTACACTCCACAAAAAACAGAACGCATCATTATTTCGAATATTTATGCATGCGTGTCTCGATTTTAAACATTTCGGTAATTCTATAAACTGACCAGCCCTCAATGGGTTATATTTGTTAATATTGACTTCTAAGTATAAATTGCTTATAAAAGCCCAACCACTATCTCTTTCTTGAAATTCGTCAATCTTTGTTACAATAGTATCGACTGCGTTCGAATATATTTCACTAAAACAATAATTCTGATGAAATATCACGTTTTCAGTTGCGAATGATTTTATTTCACTTGTGCTGTTAAGTAAAGCAAAATCAGCAAAAAATTCAAAATTGACTTTAATAGAATGATAGGTAGCTTGTCGCGCAGATAGCAACTCCTGCACACGAGATCGGAGCCCGCGTAAAAACACAGCTGGCGGGCACGTGCTGCGATCGCTGACGTCACCGTCTCCCCCCGAGCCCGGCCGCACCCGATACGATGCAATCCGACTGCGGAATGCACTACTTACTTTTTCAATGCCACTACTTACTTCAATAGAATTATTATTTTTGTGTATTGTACTTCGTAAATGGGCTGAGAAAGCGCTACTTTTAATAGATATGTCACAAACTGTGCAATAAACTGTTCTCTTTGCCATGTCGGTTTCAGAAACTCAATATTTTATTACAAACAAACAATTAAACTAAACTGCTAAGAGGCTATGCTGTTGGAGGCTGCTAGTTTAATTATGTAGATAAGATAGTAAGCATCTGTATTTAAAACGTATTTTACCTACCTATGTTTTTAGTGACAGCATTAGTAGGTAAGTAAGAATTGTAATTAATACTAATTAATGAGGTTTACTCTCGAAGATTTTTTTATTTATTTTATTTATTAGTTTTAAATCTTATGATACCTAATTACAAAATTAAAAAGTTAACAAAACTAACACTAAATCTGTCTTAATTTTAAAAAAGTAAAAAGGAAAACTAATATTAAAAACGTCTTAAACTACCAAGTTTTAAAAAATTTGCCCTCGCTGGTGAACTGCCGCTTACAGTCCTTTATGACCTCCGTTAGCTGAACCATTTGGGAGCATTCCGAGTCACATTGAAACTTTAAAGAGACAACCGCGTGTTCCCATCGGTCTTTAGGCTCTACCGGTAGGATGTCCCTTACGTTGTAGACTTTGAGGTCTATAAATACGTCGCCATCCAAGTCAGCGGTGCGCCGCAGCACGCCGTCCGCCACCCGGCGCGACAGCGAGGACGTTAGGGTTCCTTGTTTAGCCGCGTGCTGGGCAGCCGTTTCGTCTTCACTGTCTGAATCGAGCCGCCACCCGGTCGATTTCTTCGTTGAAGACGATATCTTTTTCGGTAGCTTCCTCTTCACTGGCAATTTTGTTTCTTTTTTCTTGATACTAGAAATAAAAAATAAAAACAAATAAGTACTCTGTATAGGGGAACTGTGTTCAACTGCTGAAACTAATCTTCATAAGTTTTTAAAACTATCAACGATTTCAAAAGAAACACGTTTTTACGTAAATGTACCTATGTATATGTATCCTTATAACCAGATAATAAAGTTCAAAATTGATTGTAGAAATTGGCAGTTTTGGGTAGGTTGATCTGCCACCGTGAGTACAGCAACAATAGAATTAAAAAATATATATATATATATTTTTCGAACACATACTTTTTACTAGAAGTCGTTGATCCTTCGTCGTTGTCCGAGAGGAAGTGGTTGGCAAACTGCTTCTTGTTCTTGGTCTCCTTGGTGCGCTTGTACTCAGTGTCCGACCTGAAAGCCAAATGAAAATATAATTAAGTATGCATACACGGGATAATAATTAGTTAAATTTATCCGAGACAAGATAAAATTTTACTAGGAAAAATCAACCAGTCTCAGGAAGCTCGAGTGGAAATCGAACCCACGACCTTTGGATAACCGGTCCAATACTCTGACCACTAAGCTACCGAGGCCGGTAAGTCTCGTTTAGCGTAGTAGGAGCAACCGAGGCGGGGTCTAACTACATAAGTATAGCATTGTAATGCTAAAATTAAAATAATAAAAATTATCCGAGACAGTTTAAAAACTTACGAACATAATTGCAATTGCGCGGATCTTCGTGGTGCTAGCGGGACTTCGGTGAGTAGCGCAGCAGCTGGCTAGGGCGAGCGGGCGGTGGCTATTGGCGGCTGGCGGTGGCTGTGGCTGGCTAGCGACGGGCAGCAATTTCGGCGCACTTGTTGTCACTTGTTTCCCGGTCAGAATTATCAAGAGCACGGAGTCGACAAAAGATATGAACCGCATTTAGATGTACTGAAGATTAAATAGGGAATTTTACATATATCGTAAACCTTGAGGCAAAAATATTACAAAGCATACCTTAACCTACAATGGCTTAGCGTCGTAAAGGGTATTTAATAACCATACAAATTAATATTAAATAAAACAGTTTAGAATCTCAACTTTTTCTGAAACGTTTGCAAAAAATTATAAATGAAAAACAAAAGTTTCATGTTACATGATATTTCATTCGAATCTGAGAATTCGATGCACACATATTGACGATAAACATACCTGTAAGGCAGAGTTCACAATTGTGATGCTATCGCTAAGATTTGTACTTGAATAAATAATTAATGTTATTGGTGTATAACAGTAAATAAATAAATGATATATACGATGTTATAAGTTTCTTCTCGATTATAAAATTTTGGTACTCTACAACTTGTTATTAAATCAGTATTTACTATGGCACCACATATATTTAGTAATATGTAATTATCTACATTATTTATTCCAAATTAATTCTACGCAAACGATGTCACGGGTACAGCTAGTTGATTTGATAAAGGTGTAAAACTATAAATACAAAAAAGTTTAACATTAAAAAAGTCATTGCATTATTGTAACACTGTTGTGTACACATCTTTATTGCCTTCACTTATAATGTATTACCAAGTAGCATAGCGGCCGGTGGCCTATACCATCAATAGATTCGATTCCCGGTGCTATTAAATATTAAGTATTGAGTACTATTTGGGCTAAGGATGTTTTTTTTTTTAGTGTTTGCTTTCGTTACTTAAGTTTTGTTTTTGTAGAGTTGACAATTATTGTAGTGTGCAACATGTATAATATGCACACTAGTGCATGTTATAATTTTAAATTTAATTTTAATCAATAAAAGCCATCCCATTGATTCGCGATTTTTGGACTCATTCATTTGTTTTATTATCTAAGTATAAGTATCGTGTATAGTGTAGGTCGGCTATCGTCCGAATAGAATCTGCGTATTACGCAAGGGTCGCGTCGCGAGTTCGATTACCGCACCCAAATATAAGTGTTTTTTTTTTGTTTGGTGTTTCTGATTTCCATTACACAAGTGTTGAAGCTACTAACTTTGGGATTTGAGTATGTAGGTGTGTGATGTTGTCCAATATGTATTTACTTATAATTAACTAAATCGCTTTTGTTAATAATACAATTTAATGATAAAAAAACACAAATGGAACCATAGGATAGAGCTTGTACATCAAATTTGCATAAATGCAATTTTCAAGTTCCCCTGACTTCTTGTTACTATGTACGTCAATGTACTTAAATGCTTAAATTACAATTTATTACATTTACTGCATAAAACTAGTTTTACTTTGTAGATGTAATTGGTTCTTTATATCATAAGTATTACAATTGACATTCCTATAGTCATCTATTTTTAACAACGTAACACAAGTATGGACACACACACACGCGTGTACGAAGAAGCTGACTTTGCATCGTTCATGGTTCACAGGTACTACAGAGTAACATAAACCATTCCCACGCTGTTAGTGTACGGTGCATGTACCTAGTGCAAGTGATGTGAAAGTTTTGGCTAAACAAACCGGAATCCTGGATAGATGGGTGACCACCCATCACTCACTGGCTTCGCAATGAAATCATCATTTTGCTGTCTAGGGGCTACCAGCCTATACGTAAAATTTTTTGTTAACATCTGTTATCGGGTATGAATGATCGATTTACCTATGCTATTTATTACGCTGATAAGTATTTGGATGCCACCAGCCCCTGGGCGACAGGCATGAGCAATCGGCCTAGATACTTTTCAACGGAATAATTGTATCTGGATGCCACCAGCCCTTGGGCGACAGGCATGAGCAATCGGCCTAGATACTTTTAATGGAATAATATCTGGATGCCACCAGCCACTGGGCGACAGGCATGAGCAATCGGCCTAGATTTTATTCCTTAGCATCAGCCACTGGGAAAAATTGAAAAATCATATTCCATTACCAGATCACGACAAAAACTTGCTGTTAGGTGCCACCAGCCTAGACGAAAATGAAAAATTTCATAGTGGTAGCTACTGTGCGTAATCCAAATTTAGGTTTTGGTTAGCTAATAGTGTATCATAGTGATAAAAACAGTGAATTTTGGTGACTCAATATGGAAAACCTACAATAGTCCGTAAGTCTGCACAACATTTCATAAATGATTATTGGGCATCCTGGAACACTTTTTTACGACATTGCTCGAACGGCAGTGAGATCAATGGAGTGAAAAAAAAAAGTGTTCCAGGATGCCCAATAATTACCTACTGACATATTTGGTTAAGATGGTGGTAGCTAGCCAGGCGGACAAACAAGCCCTACCACCAACCAAACCGAGTACACAAACATGTACCCCCCGCTGGGAATCGAACTCGGGATCTTACTCTTAAATGGATGCACACAACAAGGTAATTAGAAAACACTGAACATAACGATTTGAAATTCTCGTCTCTGTAGGCTAGTGGTATTATTATTGTTGCCGAGTTTTTATTCTCATAGGGTATTGCAGTGTTCCCACTACTTAGGGAATCCTACTAGGATATAAAATAAGAACAACAGTAAAGTTGCACTTAAATTTGTGTATTCTAATAAAAACATTACATTAGATTAAACATCTCAGAGCACCTCGGCTTTTTAGCCGGGCTGTCTCGCTCCTGTCTACCACTGTGTCAAACCGTTGCAAACCTTTTAAATTTTACATGTTCGATGATTCAAATATTCATCCAGACTAAAGAGGCTTACATACAAATGCAATAAACTAACTTATACTATAAGCTGCATATAACCTCCTTACAGTATGTACCTACACATTATTTTGATTGGTAGTAAGTAGTACTTGTTTTATGTCGGGCTAAATGTATTTTGGATTTTTCGATGCATAGCCCGGGTTTGTGATCACCACCCCGGATTTGGCAAGGTGGTAAGTCCTTTGGCCAGCAGATAGGCTGTTTACTTTACTCCACTTTTAGTACTAGTTTTAAGCCCGCCTGGCTAGCTTATCGCTAATAACAACAACACTAGTAACACTGTTGTTACAGTGACGAAGCAAGAACGAAAAAAGATAAAGAAAAGATTATGATTTTTTTTTAAAGTACAATAAACTATTTACTCTGTAACACTGATTTAACTCGGAACTTCACTCGTATTAATTAACAGCTGCAAAAATAACGGTACGCCATCTTTAATTAGCCCATAGACTATTGCGGTAGAGCTTCCGATTAGTTGCGATAATTAGCTGAGTTAACTGCCATTGGAGCGCTGGTTAGCAAGCAGTTTCTATGTAGGAGTTTGCTATTCGTGCATTTCAGCATACTCTGGTTTTGGTAGTAGACCTGGAAATTGGCAGGTTGAAGAACTCTTTATAGTTGGACACAAGTAACTTATATGAAACTCTGGACTGTTTATTTAAAAAAATAACCCAATTAAGAACTGTTACATCTTGAGCTCCTCCGTGCTTTAAGAGGCACGTAAAGCCGTTGGTCCCGGCTGCATTAAACGTCGTTAACAACCACCAATCTGCACTAGGTTTGCTTGGTGGTTTACGGCCAGTTGTCTTTATCCATCCATAAGAGAGGCTCGTGCCCCAGCAGTGGGAATATTAAGAAACTAATATAAAGAACCTAAAAGGAATGAAAAAAAAATGTAAGTAAGTACTTTGTAGGTAATAAAAAGAATAACAACGAAACATTTATTCCCTCAACAAATTTTTCGAAAACTTGTTCAATAAGCTACTTAGGTAATGTGACGAGTTTAAAACTAATTTACCTAATTATTTGTAAATAGCGACACCGTCCTACACCATTCGAAGTCCCTCTGAAAGTATGTTGCTATCCGTCACACATAAATCAGCGTTTGATGAATGCGGAGAACTTCGAAACATGCATGAGAGTTGCCAAAACGGCCACAACATCTATCGTTATTAGTCCAAACGCAAACGCGTAATCAAATATTGGTATTAGGCACTCCACATAAAACTAGAGTTACAGAGCTCGTGTATCACTGAAAAGCTCAAAATGGCGGTAACCAATCCGCAGTATCGGTTCGCATTTGAAATTTTATCAAGCGGCAGAGTTGCCGGTTCCCAGCACCGGCATTCGGACCGGTAATTTCGGCGAATAATTGGTACATTTAGCCCCGGCCATTCAGCGCAGCGAACACCCGGAATCGGGTCCATTTGCTGAGCTAATTGTATCCATCCCGTCACGGATCACCTACAAATTCTAACGTAACAGATAGACGTGTTGGTTATTTGGGGATTGGAATTGTGAAGCGTTTTGGTATTGCAAGGTTTTTCTTCCCACACTCGTCTGGGACGTGAAAACAATGTATCAGCTGCCTTATTTCCCATGCCTATCTTATCATATAAAATATGTACCGCAAATAAAAATGTATTTAAGGAAGAGCGACTCCCTTTTGGTACAGGGGCACTATGCATCTAATGGAGGAGTCAATAACTGCCTCTTGTAAAACGGTTTTTGGTACAGAAATAAATGATTTTGATATTTTTTTTATCTTGATATCATTAGAGCCAAGTAAGGGACAAGTGTTCCAAGATGCTCGCACATCAGGTGATCGGCTACCAACCCATCACTGAAGTTATCTTTTCCTCCTCGGAGCCATAATTTGATTGAGCTAAATGTGGTGTCAAGGTCACTAGCAGCTGTTACCAGCTGGCAGCTGGACCAACGATTTTACGTACACCGAAACACGGAGAAGTTCATGATGACAAAGTCTTAGTCACCCATGCAATTACCGCCCTTTGCGAATGTTTAATTGCCTCTGGGTCTTGTAGTTAAGACCACCGGTTTAGGCTCAGAGGTTCCGGGTTCGATTCCAAGCGGAGGGTACATGTTTGTGTACTCGGTTTGGTTGGTGGTAGAGTGATAGCCAGCAGAAAGTGAAAGTGGGAAGGCCATATATGCCGTAGACAGGATCACAGATGAGGGAGAGGAGTGCTGGAGTGGAGACCTAGAGTTGGGCACAGGAACGTAGGCAGGCAACCAATGCGATGGACCGACGATCTTGTCAAGGTAGCAGGAAAGAGTTGGATAAGGAAGGCACAAGATCGAAGGAAATGGAGTGCATTAGAAGAGACTTTCACTCAGCATTGGGTGGATAACGCTTGTTTGCTCGCCTGGCTAGCTACCATCATCTAACCAAAATATGTCATCAAATAAATGTTTATAGCATTGTTGTGTTCCGGCAGCTAGAGATAAGATAGCCAGCGCCTCAGTAGTTCAGGATTCCACGTGAATAGCGCTTCCACCTTCGGCCTTATCATCACTTAACATCAGGTGAGGTGAAAGCCAAGTGCTTAGTAATCGCAGACTGGGCTGGTTAACTGCCCCAAACTAGTATTTCTCAATAATGTTATTAATGTCTATCTCCTGACTCCAGCTCAAATATTTTCACTGTTTATTGTTCCACAGTTTCTCACAAACTTTGTACCGACAAAAGGTTCGACTAATTCTAGCGTTTGAGAGCTCAGTTGAATGCTGGTAGAATTTACATATTAATTAAATAAGCCTTTAAGACACGCGCATTACGGGATGGGAGGATGTTTGTTGTTATAAATGCCTAAACAAAACGTGTTAGAGACAACTCGAAATTAATTACTTTTTAAGTCTAATTAGTGTATGATTACTTAATTTAGAAATTAATAGAATATGATCAACTTCACCAGCTTATTGTCCTATTTGCTGAGACATGAGTCTTCCCTATGAATGAAAACACTAAAAGGATAACAGGTCATAAACCACCACGCGGGCCCTGTAGATTGGCGGTAGTTATTACTAACGGGTAAACACTTTAAACCTTCATTTCACCTGATGCCGCAGGTGGCAGCGCATTTCACCCCGAATCCTCATCTACTGACGCACTGGCTATCTTGTCTCTAGCTGCCGGAACATAACAATGCTACAAACATTGATTTATGGCGACATCATCATCTAATGCAGTCGGGACTCCTGAAAGCATGGAGGAGCTCAAAATAACCAATTCTCGGTCACCTATCGGAACACTTCTTCGGAGCTTCTATATACCTATCCCACCAGCACCCTAAATTAAACAAATCCCGTTCAACCGTAACGAAATGATAAAAACACCTCTATCACCGGTGAAAGGATCAAAACAAAGCAATCCAACTTACACTCAAGCGTAGCATACCTTCCATTAGTCGGTGCCGCCCTTGTAATTTCATTCTAAAAATATCGACACAAAGAGCGATATTATCCTGAAATTACGGATATAATAAGAGAGGGGGGCCTTAACCGCTGAAATATTAATAGGCGTATCCAACGGAGGTATTGCGGCGATGTGTGGAACCTTTTGCGGTCTTGGATGTTATAAGTTCGTGCAGGTGTGAGGCTTTGTTTCCAATACACGGTGGGGTACTTAAGTTAGTGGTGTGTAGTAAATAGCCCCTAGGTAAAAGCCTGAGGAGCTCGATGGCGCAGTGGTTAACGCGCTCGGTCTGCGAGTGCTGAGGTTAAGCAACTTTCGCAAACACCGGTCATCAGATGGGTGACTAAAAATTTATCATCTCGAGC
This sequence comes from Eudonia mercurella, assembly GCA_963082485.1. NCBI lineage: Eukaryota > Metazoa > Arthropoda > Insecta > Lepidoptera > Crambidae > Eudonia > Eudonia mercurella. The sequence goes on along the minus strand of OY720047.1, from coordinate 607,725 downwards.
TCCTCCGTGCTTCGGAAGGCACGTAACGTTGGTCCTGGCTGCATTAGCAGTCGTTAACAACCACCAATCCGCACTGGGCCCGCGTGGTGGTTTATGGCCCGTTCTCCCTATTCATCCATAGGGAAGGCTCATGCCCCAGCAGTGGGGACATAAAATGAGCTAATGATGATGAAAGGCCTAAAACATCAAGTCATCACTAGAATTGATAGGTGATGGCTTAATCGCCACGCTTGCCAAATGCGAGTTTGAGATCGCAAATCTGGGTTATGCATCGAAAAATTCGAAACACACTTTGCCCGACTTGGGAATTGAAACCAGGGTCATCATGTATCGGGCCGAGCGCTTTGACTCTTCATTTTCCCACCAAGAACCTCAGTGGTACAATTATTATCTATTTACTTTACTTTGCTTTTTTACTATAAGTTGAAGAAACTGCTTGCTGTGAAATTAAAATAATAGTGAAACAAGAAACAGTCGAAGTAAGACAGTAAGTTAATACAGACAGTAAGTCGTCAGTTCAGACGAAAGCCAGCGCCCACGCAAGTAATAAAATCGGTCTTGCGATACCAAACTCATCAATAAACTAACTTCGCAACTGATTAAAGTTATGATTAATATTCTCGTCAGACGTCCTGCGGCTTGGCTCAGCCGTGGAAACGCGCCGGGGTCGTCACACCTCATCAACGGATCCTTTGGCGGATTTGTTACCAATTGGTATGGTGGCTACTCGTCTACTTGATGCGCCATGTAATTGTTTTATGCAACATTTACGAGTATGCCAACGTTTGAACAGTTGTATAGTACAGACAAACATCGACCTATCCAAAACTGAAATGAAACAACTTTTACAGATCTACTCGCGTTTAATTTACACTTAACTTATGTTTATCCTGACGTTTCGAACCCTTTGCAGGGTCCGTGGTCACAGGGAGATTGAGGTCGTTTCATAATTACCTAGTTAGTAGCTTGTATACCATCATTTAAATTTAATCAAGTGCGTTCCGTTTTACGCAGAAAGAGCTTTCAGTATCTTTGGTCTGGCAGTATGGTGTTGGGGCTGGAATTTAATATTTTGTATGATGGGATCCCAGGCTGGTGGATTCCAACCATCTTCTCTATTGAAATTAGGATGTTTTTAATTTCGTCAGGGTAAACATTAAAAAGTAATGTGTAAAATAAACGCGTGTGGATCCGTAAAAGTGGTTTCATTTCAATGTGTAGGATTCGCGTAAACTTTAGAAAACAATATGCTATTCAAAACTGTAAAATTTCTTTACTACATTTTCAACCATATGCCTGAAACATAAAGTCAAAAGTCTATTGAGGTTTGACAGCTTGTGATAATCTGATGTGCAGTCATGTACGTATTGTAGTCCATATTTCTAGCATTAACACCAATTTACTGTGGCAACTATTCCTTCGCAAACGAAGAGGTTTGGTGAATCGTTTCTTTGAAACATTATCAAAAAGTTAAATTCCCATCCAGCTCACTTGTTTCCTCCTACCTTCAACACGGGGTCCTTTAAACGAGGTGTGAAGTAACTTGGGGGTCGGTAAGGTGAGGACAGCTAGTGAGGCATAATCCTTCTCTTGTAGCTGTCCTCACATCTGGATACTCCTTCTGCTTAACACCAGATAGAGCAGAGTCCTTCGCCTACTTACTATAAAAGAAAAAACGAATGTGTGGACTTATTAAACATTCTTGCTTTAGTAAACCGAAAAATTTAAAAAAAAATTTACCTTCGGCAGGATAGGCTTTTCTTGCTTACACGTAAGGATAAAGGGTGACCCATCACCCCACAACTTATTTGCATAAATAAAACATATATGTATACAAAAATGTCACTTCATTTTTAAAGAAACATGTAATATAATAAAAAATAAACAATGAAAAACAATTTTAAGTAGCTTAATGCATACATCTATATATATTTATGATTTAATGCAGTTCAGACAAATATCTTAACGGCGATCGGAACATACCAGAAAATGATATTTTACATAAACACATTTGAGCACCGTGCTTTTTTTTTGCATTTTCAAAGGGAGTTCACTTCCAGAAGGTTCCTTATATCAATTAGCCCTTCGAAAAAAACACAAACGTAAAAAAAAAGGTTAGTGAGGTGATCGGTCACCCCAGCGTGGTAAATATAGCAAAATCCACAAATCAACAATCCGCAAATCAGTGAGATATGCAACTAAATTACGTAAAATAAAACAACGTGTTGGCTTGTTGGAAGATCGAACGAGAGAGATTTACTTCATTGTCTATTGAACTGTCATTACATAGTTTACATCATGTCACATAGATGGCAGCACAAGTCCCATTTTGATATCTTACAACAAGAGAATAGTGGTCCTTTTAAGAAGAATCTTTAAAAACCTTTTGTAGATTTTTTTACTTACTTCCGCAGACATTGGATACGGCATTGTCACTAGATGTTAATAAAACCCTTAGCAGCTGACGACCGTTTTGGCGCAAATCAAAACGTATTTATTATTCCTAAAACACAATTAGATTGTCATTCTTAATTACAGGGCTGCCACCGCAACGGTCTGAACGATACAACGGACGGTCGTCTCATTAAACATTCTATTTGGTTCGATAAACCAATCGCATTTGCGGGCATCACTTACCTTAAGTTTTGAGTCACAAAAGTCATTTTCCAATAACTCCACTCCGACATAAATATGATAATAGGTGTCTAGACGAAAGTCTTTAGAATTGCATGGATTTTTTCCCACAACTGGAGCACGTGTTTCAAATTAATGGAAACAATACGTCGCCCCCGCGTCGCCGTGGGCTGCATTATCTATGTATGCAGTGGGGTTTCTTGGAAAGTAGTGGGATGGTATTGATTGTGACATATGCGAATGGTAAATACTTGAGGGGAAGATTTGAGAGCGCTAACCCTCTTGTATGAAGGTTTTTACAAACGTTTTCATGCACGGTCAGAGGGTCATATGGACACAAGACAGAAAGACAGACAGACAATTAGACAGATGGACAGACTGACAGACTAACAGAAAGACAGACAGACAGACATATGGACAGACTGATAGACAGATAACTCAACTCCACTCGACTTTTAAGTTTATCCTGACACCCCCTACCAACCATAAGGTAATAAATGTAAAGGTGTCAGACATCCTTGCGCAAGCACAAGGGACCATCTACATCAGGTCATAACGCCAGATTAGAACCCACCGAAGCGCATTCTTATCCGGTACTTTTAAGACTAGTGTCTCAAGCTAATTGCCCCGTGGACATGTAAAGTCCACTACCTAATATCCGGATAGGTTACTGGAGCTGCAAGTTCGCTCACTTCTCGTTGCACTAAGAGTACAACTCGCAGTTCCACTGCTCCGGTCGTCAACTCCAAAGTCGACTACCAAATGTCCTCTTTGGTGGCGGAGTTGTAATCCCACTTACTTCTCAGTACCCATCCAGGCACCTCGTCAGTTCCACAATCCTACGCGGCTGACTTAACCGGAGGCTTTGCATCTAGCGGGCGCCTCTACTAGTTATCTGGACTATTACCGGAGATGTTGGAAGCCTACTCAATGAAAACCACGGAGTAGAACAACCAACTAAGGACAACTCACGTGCCACGCAGATCCTTTCGGTTCAGGGCCCCACCAAGACCGCTACTCGTACCCGATCGTTGTGCACGAAATGGAAGCCTGGCCAACACCAACCAGGCAGACGAACATTACCACTTCTTCAGCTAACCACATAGCCACCACGAGTCCAACCCATGTCCGGGACCTGCCGGAGACGCTCGCGAAGGCATAACCGGCAGGGGGCTCAGGATCCGGAACTCCCGGGGTGCCCTTGAAAAGACAGCTGGACCCGTAGTTCCAGCTGCCATACCCTACCTATCAGGGTCAGTGACAGACAGACAGTTGGACAACTATCTCTACTCACTATAACCACATTTTTTGCGAAGATTTTGACTTCTTTATAGAGTTCGTGGTTGCAGTGACTAGCGCATTTATGTTGCGAGTTAGGCAACAATAAAACATACATCAGCTTTCTTAGTCTAGAGGCCCATAGACATCACACTTTTCTTTCTCATTTTAATGTATTTTTTTTTAATGAATTGTCTGCTTAATTTATATTGTTTATTACCTATATATTAAGTGTACAAGCTATATGTCATATATGTCTTTTTATGTACTGTTATATGATTCTATTATATTCTACTGTATTTGCGCACTTCCTCTATCTCCTTCTTGGGTTCCTAAACCAAAGGTTGTCTGGAAGAGATCGTTAAGATTATGTGTACTTGTTTTTTGTTTTTATTTGTGTGAGCAATAAAGTATTTATCTATCTATCTATCTATCTATATGGAGGACTTCTTGGCGGGAAAGTGAAGAGTCATGTCTGCGGATTTGTTTTATTTTCGAAAATTTGTGTTATATCGAATATTAATGTGAAATAATGGTGGATTATTAACCGTTAAGTGTTCGTGAGTGTGCGTGAGTGTAGGCAAATGAAACAAAACAGTGCAACGTCACTTTTAAAATTCTCTCAAGAAGTCCGCCCGAGGACTTAGTAAAACCCCACATCTTTACTGAGATACTCGAGGGGTTTGGACCTATATCATTTCTTACTTCTCATTTCTATTATCATTCATCATCATCATACAGAAAATAAATATTGTTTATTTATGTATTACTTGTTAGAAATATTACTTTGACACTGGCTAAATGTGCTAATCGCACGAAGTCATCAACAAAATGAAAAAAAAAAGCTAATCGCAGAAAATTTTGTATACTGATCTCTAAACTTCAGTATGAAGACGGTACTAAATGTCACTGTTCTTTGTTAATAAATGTTTTCTATTCTATTCTATAATAACAGTTGTATAAACCCCACAACACACACCACATGGTGGGACATTACCCAATCTCCCAATACTGCACTCACGCAGGTTAATATGTCAAAGCATAATTGTAAAATACAACTCCAAAGTATGCAACACTTTAAACTAATTAACTGTTACTGAAAACACAGCGCGCGCGCAGATACGACATGTGTGATTACGAGTTCATTTAACAGCCCTCATGGCAGTCGGTCGGCTGCCGCATCACACGGTGATATCTGATATTGTATGTTAACGCGGAAACGATACTGAAAGGCCTTATGTAAAGGCACAGTGTAAATAAAATAGTAAGTTGTATTTCAGAAGCAGCCGTGTGACGTTCAAAAAGTCAAAGTCAAAGTCAGAATCATTTATTCAAATAAACTTAAGAAAAGTGCTTTTGAATCGTCCATACATTTTTACCTACTACCCATTGAGAACGTCTATTTTTTAGCTGTGGAGAAGAATGGGCGCAAGAAACTCCACAGCTTTAATAAAAGTAACGACATTTACAAAAAAAAAGAGTATGTATGTATGTCGTTACCAAATTATACAATATTTAATTGAATACATTTACAATTAAAAACTTATACATTAACTTAACATTACACTTTATTTTAAAAACATACTCAATCCTCAATATTTACATACAAACTCTAACGTCCATCTTCCAAAAAGGGGCAGACTGAGCATCGATATCACCTATTTTTAGTAAACTCGCCATTACATACATTTAATAGATAAATTATACACTTTATTGCATCCACACACACACAGGGTACAGTAACGAACATTTATACATGGATGAACCTTAGAGGCATAGGACAACTGAGGGGAAAATGAAAGGTACTACCATTCCATTAGGAACCCGACGCCATTTTCAGCATAACCAAAGTAGGGCTACGATGTGAAATAGATACGATCAGTGTTCACCGACTGCCTAATCTGCGAGTGTCTTGGAACCCTTGTCCTCTGTTATGGTAGAAAAACCTTGCAATACCAAAAAGCTAAACAATCCGAAACCCTATATTAATTTATAACATGTCTCTTACGACATGAACGAGCTGATACGTTTATTTGAAGAAGTAACAAACATTGTAGGTTAAAATTGTTGATTAAAAGTGTAAGATTTTTTACGATTTCAATTTAAAAAAGTAGATAGTATGGGTCATTCTTTTAGATTTCTATTCTATGAACGCTTTTTGCCATTTGTCTTGGGTAGGACAGATAGAAGATAGTGTAACAAGTTACAAGCTTAAGTAGCTAAACAACTACGTTTTCTACATACACGACCTACCACTTCTCTTATACTATGGTAAGGTTGCCCTTAAAAGCCCGCGTTCCGAGGCGGTGATAACAAATAAAAATGAACAAAAGCTATAAATTGCGAACGCCGCGACACAAAGGGGGCACAGCGGACCCCGGACAATGGGGCGATGTTACATTACACGTTACATATTTCCAAGATGCGTATTTACTGTTTACAATGGTTGTTGTGACGAATTTATTGTGTAGGTACTTATCTGAGGTTCTTCGAGTTGTGGCGACTCGGCCGTTCGGTTGAGTTTTGTTCGGTCGAGTTGACGAATAACGATCGGTTTGTATCTATCTGTCTCTTGTTAAGCTTACTATTGCGCACTTCACCCAAAATCCTCAACTACTGAGGTACTGGATATCTTAACTATGTTATGGCGATATTATTTTAGATAACATGGTGGTAACCTGCAAGGCAGGCTTAAAAAAGGTCCTACCACCAACCAAACCGAGTACAAATGCAATTTGAAAGTCAAAGTGTTCAAAAAAATCCACGAGCGGGATTCGAACCCGCACCCCATGATATGCCGGGTCAGGTGCACTGCCAACTATGCTATTGTGGCTCAATCCAACTCGCCGAAACTAATCGCAACAATATTTGCTTAAAATTATAAACTAGTGGACCCGGCGGACTTCTTACCGCTTTGACAGTTTCAAAAGTCTGTCAAAATTTCAATAAAAAAGTATAAAAAACTACCAAATAGATTCTATTCCCAACATTAAATCCAAGACCTAAGTAGTAAATTGTGAAACCAAATATAGAGAAAAGGTATGAGTTTCATTCCCGTGGGAATATCGGGATAAAAAATTTCATCCAAATCCATCCATCCATTGCAGCGTGAAGAAGCAACAAATATATGTACACACACACAAACTTTCGCATTTATAATATTAGTGTGATGTGATAATCACGAGTACAAATATTTACCCCTCTGCTGAGAATTAAATTCGAGACTTCTGGTTCTGAGACCGGTAGTCTTAACCACTAGACCATAGAGAGCGGACTATATTATTATTATTATTTATTGTGTCACTATTCAATTCTATTTGAAGTAGGTATGCAAATTTCTCGATTTATAGATTGTAGAAACGAGCCGTAACTAGTTTACCGATGTGGATTTATCAATATGGGTGAAAAGCTACCACATTCTTTCAGGTATGGAGTCGACTGGGCTCACACGAAACTTAACACGACAGTTAAGTTGACTACATTATTTAACAAGCTCATTATTTAACACACTTTCAAACTTTCGCGTTCCATAGTAAAAAAATATTTTAAGCGGAGATTAACACAAACTAATTAATAAAAGGTATCATATCTTCTTTATACCCGAAGATTCAACCGAGTTACACCGGCCGTGGTCACGGGCTGACGGAACAAGCTTTGTCTCGAGAACTGGATGTTAGCCGTTCATGATTCAGAGCTATTTTCTTGGCAGAAATGGGATGGTACTAAGATTTTTAGTGAGTAGACCTCACCTCCCCCCTTTGCGTAAATCGACGGGAAAAGGGGAGAGTCCCACGTTGCCAGGGATAGTAATGCGTAAGACAGCATTTTGCCTGGCCTAGGGTGGGGCTGATGACCTGAAGGTATAGGTGATGGTTTCTCCTGAGATACCTATTTCAGGCGCCAGTTCCTTAAAAACTAGGCTTCCTACTAATGTGTAAGAAACCCTCCTACCAAGTCAATTACAATATAAACTGGAGAATCGAGGACGGGACCATGATTACATCCTCATACGAGTGGTGAACTTGCAATATAGTTCAATTACTGCTTTGAAGCTTTAACGTGAAGCGGCCAACTATAAAATATACTGACAAAATGGCTGCCGCGATGTAATCATGTTAGTATGTGACGTCATAACAGCGGTGTAATTAGTGACGTCACTTAGTCGAGAAAGAGGAAGTGATATGAACAATTTCGTGTCAATATTTTTTACGCTTGAGATTTGGTCACCCATCCGGTGATAGGCCATTACAAAAGTTGCTTAATTATCGCAACCGACTAGCTGCAGCGACTTTGAACAACGTCACGTGACATTATTACCAAAATTATGTTATCTGAAGCTAGGTAATTGCTAAACTTTGCCTAAAGCAAAAAGATTACATATTTTTAGGAACGTCTCGGTGGCCGAGTGGTTAAGTGCTCAGCCTGTTAACCGGAGCTCCTAGGTTTCATTCTTAGGTCGGGCAAAGCGTGTTTCGTGTTATCTGATGCATAGCCGAGTATATTATCAGCAACCCGCATTTGGCAAGCAATCTTGACTTGATTTCAATGATAGAGGACTTTGCTTAGCAGTGGAACAATATAATTAATAGGCTAGTTTTTTTTAAATATTTGATATGCATACGAAGCCATTTCTATTAAATAAGATAATTGAGCTAATGTTTTAGCAAAATTGCTTAATTGGTTCACTGCTATCTTCTACTAGGTTAGTTACCTAGTGAAACTAACGCCAAAAATGTTCGGATAATTTGAGCTGTAATTATGTAGATCGACGATCTGGTGAAAGTCGCGGGTAGCCGCTGGATGCGAGCAGCACAAAACCGGTCGTTGTGGTGATCCTTGTCCAGCAATGGACGTCTTTTGAATGAGATGATGAAGATCAATCTTAGAAAATAGTACAGATGAAATATATCTACTACCTATTTTCTTTGCACGTCAATATACTGTTTTCGAGAAACAAGAGAATATGTTATTATTAAAAATTAAAGTAAGCCATTTTAGCTATAAAAATATATAATATATTTGTTATTTTATTTTATTTATAAAATAACTTTTACTCATTCATTCATTTATTCTATAAAGTTTAGTTTGAAAAAAGACAAAGTGTTGAAAAAATTCTTCGAGCCATTATATATTTGTAAAAATATTAAGATCGGATGTTGACGACGTAGTTGTCGACATTGAATAGGGCTCCTTTGGCTTAAAGAGTAAGAGTAGACCATCATCATCATCAGCCTACACTAGTCCACTGCTGGACATAGGTATCTCCAAGTGCACACCACTGAGCATTGGTGATCACAAACCCAGACTTTGAATCGATTATCTGATACGCACTTTGTCCAAACTGGGAATTGAACCCAGGACTACCAAATATTGGCTGAGGGTGAGAGGCAAAGCTCTCAGCTACTAAGGCTGAAACACCTAAATTTTTGGGTGTATCCATGCTATGGCAATTTCAGAAAATATTAAAAAACGCTACTTATATCGATAATATAATGCTGATAATTTTACTTCGATCCACCAAGAAATTTCAATGTAGGCCAAGGCAATTGCTGCTACATTATAAACGGTCCACTATGTAATTAGGGTTGAAATTGCCTCAAACAACACACAATAACAATGAAAAACAATGTATTCTCAGAACAAGCACAATACTTAAAGCTACTATCATATCATACTATTATACTTAATATTATAAAGAGGAAAGCTTTATATTTTTGTATGTATGTATGTTTGCAGCGAATAAACTCAAAAACTACTGGACCGATTTTAAAAATTCTTTCACCATTAGAATGCTACATTAGCGCTGAGTAACATAGGCTATATAAAAAAAAAGAAATGCGGTACGAAGTCCGCCGAGTCAGCTAGTATATTATAATAATAATGTGTAGACGTATAAACTAGTTTACTCATATTTCTTGTTTTCTTTCTTTTTATTTATAAAAAAAATTGGGTCTGATTTAGTTATTTTTAACTTTTTAGTCTTTTTGTAAGGTGATAAGGTAGGGGCTTCAGTACAACAGGGTTCGCCCTGGTACCCTGAGGCGCAATGTAAGCGATATGACATGTTTATACACCCTCATACCATTTAGCCCTCGGCACGTGCTCACCTTGGCATTGGGTCATCCATCTAATCCAAGACAGAATCCACATTCATAACAAACGGAATGATCGAACGAATGAACTTACTTTCCCGAGTGCCTATGGCCATCTTCCAGTTCCATCATCAGACCCTGGTTACCATCTAGAATCAAAGTACTCGTCAAGACAGATCAAACGAGTCCAAACTCGATGGGGTTTTGTCGTTTAACAACCGAGTTCCTATGGCCACCTTCCGGTTTCATCATCAAATCAGCTTCATGTCATAATAATTTTGCATTGTCATCCAATTTACACATGCATACAAAATTTCAGCTCAATAGGTAACCGGGAAGTGGATCAAATTTAACTTGCAAGATTTGATTACAGCCAAACGAACAAACAAACATCGGGACAGGTGAAACTAAATAAAAGCTTGTAAAAATATATCATATTATGATTATTATGTAAAAGTTGAAGTAGATTAACACTATTTAGTATGCTTGGTCTATTATGCATTTATATCCATGCACAGGAAGAGGCATCTGATACATTAATTCTCTTATTCTACGCTAGCTGTTCCCCGACCCACCGCGTCGCATCGCGTCGCCCGAACGCGCTATTACTCGTACTACGTATTCGCTCATCGTTTTTTCTAACTTTTTAAGGGTCATAGCGTGATGTTAAATAGCCTATAGCCTTCCACAAAAAAGTGCTATCAAATGCAAAAATATTTTCTCAAATCCAACCTTTGGGTACTTATATGCGTACAAAGTTTCATGATGATCGGTTGAGTAGTTTCTGCGTGAAAGCGTAACAAACAAACTCAAATTCACATTTATAATATTAGTAAGGATTAAAATAAGCTTACCTGTCCATCATGTCCCCCTCAGGCCGGTTGATGGCAGCATCCCTGGAGCCAGAGTACACGTAGACCCTGGTGTCAGCTTTGTACCACTTGATGCTGTGCATCTCCCCGCAGGACTTGCCATCAATGCGGCAGCGGAGGCGGGCGGTGTTGCCTACTATGGCGGATGCGTGGTCTGTGGACAAAAGTGACAATTTATTATTAAAATTAGTAAACTTGTGCTGTGATCAGAGGAGCTCGATAGCGCAGTGGTAAACGCGCCCGGTCTGCGATTGCTAAGGTTAAGCAGCTTTCGCAAAGATCGGTCATCAGATGGGTGATCAAAAAATTTTTATGTCGAGCTCTTCCGTGCTTCAGAAGGCACGTAAAGCCGTTGGTCCCGGCTGCATTAGCAGTTGTTAACAACCACCAATCCACACTGGGCCCGTGTGGTGGTTTACGGCTCGTTCTCCCTATCCATCCATAGGGAAGGCTCAAGCCTCAGCAGTGGGGACTCTATTAACTCAAAGTGCTCATTTTAATGAGCACATTGAGTTAATGCGATACCTCAAGACAGTCCCAATTCCGTGTTCTAGTTTGAAGGGTCTAGATTCATGGATATTACAGAGCATAGAAACATGAGAACTGAAGCATTTCAATGTGTAGCGTTCTCGTGAGGTTTAGAAAATGAATACAAATTTAATCACATCGAATTCAAACTAAAAGTAGAATTGCATTAATTTTGTGACAATGTCAGCAACGCACAAACCATAAATTCAGTAAAAAATTGAAAACAAATACATGATATTTTAATATCGAGTTCGTTGCAAAACACTATGTTTCGCCCGAGTGGTGCAACATAGCGCCAACATTGACTAATCTCGGTGAAATCCCGGAATCCCGGGAGCGTCCCGTTCAATTAAACAAAACGCGCTCAGCGTTTTGTAACGGCTCGCATTGTCCTGTATATTTGTTAGGATCCCGGGTAGATGTATTTCGCTGAAATACGTTTCTTTTAGACCACCATTTGCTTATTAAAAATTGTGTACGATTCGGAACGAATGCTGTCGGGGAACGTTACTATATAGAAGTAAATGTCAACGTTAGAAACAAAGCAACTTTTTTCCGATCTTAATATTTTTACAAATACTAAAGATCAATTAAGAAGTAGGCAAGCTATTTATAAAATGTTTTTGTTTTGTTTATATAATTTTAACGTAAATTTCGTTGCAAAACAAATTACAAAACATAAAAAATTTCCACGAGCAGGATTTGAACCTGTACCCTCTGACATACCGGGTCAGGTGCTCTCCCAATTGAGCGGACGTTAACGACGACGGTATGCTGATGACATTGAATGGACGCCTTTGGCTTTCAAAGTTTAAAATAAGTAATAGTGTTTAATAATTTCGGCGGGCTGGTTAGAACCACGATAGCTCAATTGGGAGAGCACCTGACCCGGTATGTCATAGGGTGTAGGTTCAAATCTTGTTCGTGGAATTTTTTTCAACATTTGTGTTTTTGTAAAATATACTTATATTTTCTTGTACTTATTGATTTAAGAAATTATAATTTAGAGTAGGTACTTACGTGTTTAAAGATATGAAATAATAATTAGTAGTTTGGCTTTTTGAATTCCTATTCTAATTTATTATGTTAGATGCGGATATCATTTTGAATATAAAAAACTATCCCACTACCTACACCACTTTTGTTTCCCTACACTACCTATCTACTCGTGGCAAATTACTTCTTTGCACTTAGCAAATTCAATTAAACCTAAACCCCGGTATTAGTGATGTAACCCCGTGTTGGTTCATCGCCGACACACGTCTTGCAGGCAACAAGTAAGGGAGGTGCCACAACAACAGCCTTTAGCGGATTCACTTCCAAATTACTTGTTGACGTTTGAAGTGTAGTGTACACCATCAAACAAATACACATTCCCTTGACATGTTACCTGTATTTGACTCTCAGAGACACATTCAACGTCTTAATTAATCAAGTAAAGTAAATAGCCTTTACAATTCCATTGTAAGTCAAAGGCTTCTGTCATTGAAATCAATACTACAATTGATTGGTATTGGCTTAATCACCACGCTCGTCGAATGCGGGTTGGTTGATCACGAACTTCAGCCATGAAAACTAAAAATAGCTAAGAAAGTGCTGCAAATAAAAATTTTAATTAACACATTTGATGTTATTGTATTTAATAATAATTTTTTTTATTAAATTACTTTTTATCTTGACAATGAACCCTTTGCAGGGTCTGTGGTCACAGGGAGACGAAGGTATTGGTCGTCTCTTAATAAATTTGTTACTTGCATACTTTTATTTTATTTTAAGGGGGTGCAGCGCGGACGCAAAACTGCGAGTTTCAAGTTTCTTTATGATAGCTCGCGAGCGGCGCGTGGCAGTGGTGTGACAACGGCGCACGACTACGAATACGCACGCACACTAATATTATATTATTATTTTTATATTATTATTATATTATTATAAATCTGTACAGAGTAGGCTAGTGATTTAATTAGAGCAATGTTTACTTTCGTAAAATCAAAGGCGTTTGGGTAAAAAATAAGAAAAGTCTTAATATTTTTATATTCATGTTTTTTAATGGAAAAATAAGACAACAGTGACCTGCGGAATATCAATACAAACATTTTGATGTCGGGTCATTGTTTCATTTGGGCTATATTTACAAAGTCTCTGATGAATTAAATTTTTAGATATCATTATTTTACGTAATGTTTATGCAGTTTCTGGGTATTTGTTTCAAATTCCAAGACAACCATGACCTTGTGAAAGGATCAAGCTAACCTACACTAGTCCTTTTAATGTATACGACCCTTCAGCGCCTAGCACTAGTGACTTAAAAACACGTAAATTTTCAAATTCCGCGCTGCACCCCCTTAAGCGGGTGCGTTCCATTTAACGCCAAAAGAAAACAAAAACTATAGGTAAAATACTTTTTTTAAGTGCTAAAACGCTACCTCTCATGACAATAAGTAATGCTTTATAGTACGGCTTCAAAGTACCTAGTAATTTCGTAGCACGGAAAAATTTACCATGTTTTAGAATGCACTCTGCATTTTCTTGTTTCGCTACTTTTCTGGTAAATTTAAGTAATTACGCTATGCATCGCATCGCATGTTAAGGCGATAATACGATAATAAATACTTAAATTTATAAAGTCTTGTGGCGTACAATTTCTTAAAAGCTTTAGTAAGATTTGAATAAAAATGGTAACACCTCTATAAACGACTGAAATTTTGTGATTTTCCATTTTATTTAATACAACGAATTTTTTTTTAACTTTTCCCGCCTATTGCCTTTACAGCGTAACCAGACGTTTTGTGGGCGGCGAAAAACTTTGAGGGTTCCTCAAACCGTGTGATCAAAACATCCTCAGAGGGTTTCCCTATCTCCTACAAGACTCTCCGAGAAGTTCGGATCGCCTGGGTGATCTAAGCGCCTTCAGAGCTTAGATTTTACATACAGTTATACATCAAAGCACGTCAACAAAAACTTACAGAAACAAAAGAAGAGAGTTGCAATTATAGCCTTCAAATTTAGGCTGTCGTTAATGTGATCGAACAGTGATTAAAATTTGCACTAGGCCTTTAGAATATAGGGCAAAGTAGAATCTTCGGAGCAACGCTTCCACAACTAGAACAAACAATTTGAAAAAAGACAAAGTGTTGAAAAAATTCTACGAGCGGGATTCGAACCCGCACCTCATGACATGCCGGGTCACGTGCCAACCAACTATGCTATCGTGGCTCAATCCAGCTCGCCGAAATTAATCAACACTATCTACTTTACCTGCCAATGTTATCTCTGCACCACCCTATGGTTGACTGGTAGAGAATGCCTCAGGCATTAAGTCCGCCATGTAATAGCTGTGTTGCAAAAGTTTAAATAAAATAAAAAAATAAAAAAAAATACTTTTACTATGTAAGCCAAAGCCATAAAGCCCTATTCAATGTCGACAACTACGTCATCAACATCCGAACTTAATATTTTTACAAATGTTGAAAGGTTAGTTAAGAATTAGGTAAGCTATATTTATGATTATTTCCATATAATTTTACGCAATTATTGTTGCGAACAAATTACAATTTGAAAAAAGACAAAGTGTTGAAAATAAATATCCCGCTCGTGGATTTTTTTTTTCAACACTTTGTCTTTTTTCAAATTGTAATTTGTTCGCAACAATGTTTGCGTAAAATTATATGGAAATAATTATAGAACAAACAAGTTAATTACTAGGAACGCCATGAATTGGCTGGCGCGCTACAGAAATGCGTCGGCTGGCCAGTCGCCAAACGGTTCCTCGAAATTTGGTCGGATATCGCCAATGGCAGTACGGCAGTACTCTCATTACTTACCGCTTTTAGAATGCGGTTGTATTACATATAAGTAAGTCTATTACATATTGTTTCTAAAGTTTAGGGGTCAAAATCGGTTTCCCAGGGGTCGACATAAACGAAAAATTATTTTGGGTGTCGACGAGGTCTAAAAATTAACCCCTTTTAATTAACCCAAGTTTTTATTTGAAACGTTCACTACTGTTTATTTTGTTAAATTTTGATGGGAAATTTATGTCAAGTTTACTTAAGGGGGTGCAGCGCGGAATTTCGAAAATTTACGTGTTTTTAAGTCACTGGTGCTAGGAGCTGAATAGGTCATATACATTAAAAGGACTAGTGTAGGTTAGCTTGATCCTTTCACAAGGTCATGGTTGTCTTGGAATTTGAAACAAATACCCAGAATTTGCATAAACAATACGTGAAAGTAATGATATCTAAAAACTTATTTCTTCAGAAACTTTGTAAATATAGCACAAATGAAAAAATGATCCGACATCAAAATGTTTGTATTGATATTCCGCAGGTCACTGTTGTCTTAGTTTTCAATTAAAAAATATGAATATAAACATATTAAGACTTTTATTATTTTTTACCCAAACGCCTATGATTTTACGAAAGTAAACATTGCCTAATTAAATCACCAGCCTACTCTGTACAGATATGAGTGTGCGTGCGTATTCTTGTCGTGCGCCTTTGTCACACCACAGCCACGCGCCGCTCGCTCGCTATCGTAAAGAAACTTGAGACTCGCAGTTTTGCGTCCGCGCTGCACCCCCTTAACCAATCGCTAAGTTTTTAAATTGGTAAGTATATTGTATCAATAGCAAAAAAACTAGAGATAGAATTTTTAAAGTAATTTGGCTATGGGGGTCAGAGGTATCAGTTCATTTTGGAAAAGGGGTCTCTTGCCCAAAATAGTTTGGGAATCCCTGTACTAGAGTGACCCAACCATTACATTAGATTTGATAAACCTCAAATACTCGCTAGGGAACAACGATTCATCCCTAATATGATAAGCGAGGCTGTTGACATTAAAAAACATCCTAATAATTTCAAGTGTTTGAAGTTAGGTGGACCGAAGATCTGGTGAAGGTCGCGGGAAGCCGCTGTTACTGTTGATATTGTTACAATACAATTCTAATTATAATACAATTATAATATGGTAAGGAGTATCAAATATACCCACAAATTGGGTCCCACAAGGTCTAAAACAACATCGCGGCCGACAAAGATGGAGATGGCGGGACGAGTTGGACTCATTTTTGAAGGATTGGTCCCAGAAAGCTACAGACCGAGAATATTGGAAAAAGGGACCTTTGACCTGTCAAAGGCCTCTCTTAAATAAATAATAATAAGGTGTATATTGATTGTGTATGATGTAAACTGTAGTAGCAAAATATTTAATTGTTAAAAAAAATCATTTTTATTATTTAATTTTAGTATTGTTTTATTACAGCTGATGTTGTCTTAGAATTTTCTAGCTACGATTTCAACTTTAATTTAACTTTCACTTGCTTTCTTATTAATTACTAGTGGTCGCCCAGTGGTCGAAATTCGACCGTAATTTTATTAAGGCTGCACAGATTGTATCCTAAGGAACCAACAATTAAAAAAGATAGAATGTGAGTTTGGATTGGCATTGACAGATTTCGGCCGCTCCTCTTCCATTTTTGAAATTTTTGAAAAGAGTATTTAAGCATGTGTGTCAAATACATGGTAGTGTGTGTAATGTTTGTTTTATTGATTTAATGTATTTTTTATGCATAATTAAAAAAAAAATTAACATTCAGCCATCCTTCTCTGTATAAGCTAAAAGTGTGCGAAATTTTCATACTCCTCCGTCAGCGCAATTTTCGTAAAAAGGGGTACAAAGTTTTTGCTTTACGTATTAATATATAGATATTGTTTTTAATTATGCTTTAATTATTTTAATATTTTACAACCTGGTTGTTATATCGCCTAAAATTGAGCATAACGAAAAAATTATTCGTACTAATGAACTCAAAAATTAAATTTATTAATTATTTTAAAACGTAAAACTTGAAGACAAGTGCCCTAATAAACAGGCACCCTTATAAAAGCGACTGCCCAACTGGCTCCTAAATCTTTTTTACTGTCCTACAAAATTAAAATTCATTTCGTTCATTTGACCTCATAAAAAAGGGTCCGCCGTTTCATTTATACCTAATTAACATCTATTAATTATGATTTTGATGTCTGAAATAAGATTATTAAATTATATGTAACCTTATAACAACGTATTGTATAATGTCTGAAACAAAATAAATGTTGAATGTTGATAAGAAATGTTTTTATTTTATCTTAAAAAGGCCCTTTTAAATAGTAATTGTTTGTTACATGACATCATCATCATCATCACCAGCTCATAATGTCCCCACTGCTGGGGCACGAGCCTTCCCTATGGATGGATAGGGAGAACAGGCCATAAACCACCACGCGGCCAGCGCGGTGCGGTGGTTGTTAACGACTGCTAATGCAGCCGGGACCAACGGCTTTACGTGCCTTCCGAAGCACGGAGGAGCTCGAGATAATAAATGTTTGGTCATCCATCCGGTGACCGGCCTTTGCGAAAGTTGCTTAACATCATCACTCGCAGACAGAGCTCGGTAAAAGACATACGTAAATGCAATTTTTAAATGCCACATTCCTCCCAAACTTGCAAATTTCCCCCGAAGACTCGAAAGGCATAAATTGTCATCCAATTACAGACTTACAAGTTTATTGCCCAACTTACTGGGAATATTTCTTTTTTATTGCCATAGTTTTTAAAAGGTCCAATGTCAAGGATATTTATCGTGCGAAAGATCCGGTGGAACGGTTCGGCTTGTTGGAGGAAAGGTGATTTCGGGGGTCCCTTTCTAACTAAACTTTTAAAGTGGAACGTTCTTTCTCTTTTGGAAGGGCTGTCTCTTTCTATCCTTTGGCTATCACCATTATCTTATCTTATCTTATCTTAGTGGGGCCTCCCAAGGTTTCCCTCTCGCAGCAACACTTCGACCCATAGGGATCTTTTGTGCAACCCCATCCTTTCACTCTTCTTCATCTGTAAAGATAGATGCCATAAGTTTGGCAACGTCTTTAAGAGCGAAAAGCTTGAAGTCCTCCGGTTTCGGATAGGCCGACCCCAGGAGTCCCATTCTTTTCCTAGCCAGAGAGTGGCAGTCACACAGTAGGTGCTGCATTGACTCCGTTTCCTCCCCACATGCCCTACACAAGCTATTTGTTGATAGATGCATTCTGTGGAGCATAATCACCATTGCTATTATGATTAAGTTGTCAACAGCAAGAGGGACTGCGTTACATACATAGGAATGTCGTTTAATGGTTTGTACTTGAAAGATTTTTACTTTTATATCTTTCTTCTATGGAGAAGCGATTGGCCTTTGTCATGTTTACCGATGACAGTGGCAGTTTTAATCTGGTGACCGTCACCCTAAATAAGGGTCGTCGGTAAAAGCACTATACCCGGATTCTTCCACTAGGTACAAAAGAACTATCTTATTTCAAACTGTCGGAATACAACAATGCTACTAACATTGCTGTCACAGCGGCAGACTAAGATAAGATAGTAGTAGCTAGCCAAGCAGACTTCCGTCTTGACTTTGTACCATTAGCTAGCCTTCCTATTTTAAAATAGCTGGAAAGTCGGATGAGTGGCTGGTAAACTCACTTTCGGTGAAGGATCAAGGAACCACCGAAGTAAAATTATAGCAAAATCATTTGTTAATTAGTAAAAGAATTAGCTAGTCTAGAGGCAAGTTAATTAAAAGGTAGGAGATGTGCAAGATGAACTATATTCGATAAACGTAAACGGATAAACGGACAAAGAGAGAGTACAGCAGATAAATCTCATTACGCGTGTTCACTTAATCGAAAATGTCTTCGTAAGGTCGCGTTCACATTTCAACAAAAATAAATAAATATGTTTCCTATCAAATATAATATTATCAGGTGATCAGATCAGGTGAGATAGTAGTCAAATGCAAGCCTATCAATTTATAAAAGAAAAAAAGAAAAGAGAAACAAATCAAATATCTCGACTTATCACACGAGGTTGTCGATATGTTGAGTGTGGATTCGGCTGTTATCGTACCGATTGTAGTTACGGCCAATGGCCTGATGGCCAAGAGCCTCGATCAACATCTAGTGCGGCTCTCGTTAAGCGGCTGGATCAAGGGCCTGATTCAGAAGGCAGTTTTCCTCGATACGGCACGCATTGTGAGGAGGTTCCTGTCCCTGGAGCCCTAACCACTAGTAGCTTGGACCCTGGTCCCGATGCCAGCGGACCCCTATTTTTTTATATTTTAAATGTTTTATTTATTTTGTTTTTAAAAAATATTTTAAAATGAAAATTTATATATGAGAGAAAATCAATAAAGAGGATAATAATAATAATGGGTAATGATCATTATTGATCAACGTCCAAGATAAATGTCCAAATAAAAGAAGTCAATTTAAAACACCATTAACATATCACCAACAATAATATAATCATGCGACACCAAAAGAATAATAAAGAAATACGATCAAGTACCAAGTTTTCTGTTCAAGTATTTACTGTGTTCGGAAAACTCATTACATTATTGTTTTGGGGCAAAATTTGAAAGCATCTCGACTCTCAATTCGAGTGTCTCGTTATATTTAAGTTATTCCCTAGCTGTAAATGTGCTGTAACAGGCGGTACATATTTAATGGCTAATTTGCTGTTTAACATAACACTTGTATACAGCAGAATGTTGTATTAAAGTTATAAAGAAGCATTACTAAATATTAAGATCGGATATCGATGATGTAGTTGATGATATTGAAAAAAGCTCAGTTTGGCGTACCTATGCGTAAGCAGATAGTGTTGGATAAAGCACTGGTCGTATATGTCACGTATGTAGTGCCTGATCCAGAATGTTGAAATTGTTCGAATCTCGTTCGCGAAATATTTTTTTCAACAATATCTCTGGATAATAATAGCTATTAAATTATTGCATGTTTGTTTAAATAAAAAAAGAAAAAATCATAACCAAAAGCCTCATAACAATAATCCAAAATAATATTACTTTACATCGAAAGTAACATAATTTTTTAAAAGTATTATTTAAAAGTTTAATGTTTACCGTTGTATTGTTATAACAATAATTTTGTTTCATTTAGAACAGGGCAGAATAAAATACAAACATTTTAAAGGAAACATATAATTATGTAATAGTAGTATATAGAATAGATGGTAGTCTATTAAAGCAGCAACATTTTTATTCCTACCCCGCTCCGTATATAGTTATTCTGTTGCACAAAACTCAGTTTAACTTTTGATCGAGTCTTTGAGGTTCACCTTCCACTGAAAAGCTAAGCGCATTGAGTGCGTCCGCTACTTATATTCTATAAGCTCACTAAAGTCAGTAAATTGGTAGTATTTTAAAACGATTCCAAACCGCTTATCTAATAAGTTTACTTGATTAAAGATTTATTCCATTTCAACTTTAATTCTGAAAGCATTAGCTTCTTAGCCCAAAACTGTCAAATTAATCTACAATATGCAATAAAAAAGCAATACGTATCTTCACAGACACTTAGCTTGAGCCTTTAACTGTGACAAGTCGGCAAAGAGGCTTTTAAGAAATAATTAAACAATAAAAGTTTGAAGATCCATAATGGTGAAGTAAGCAGTTTAATTTTAATATTTCACTTACGTTCGGCTGCTCTACCATACTACATTTATGTCTCGGATAGCTCACCCAAAAAGTATTTGTATCTCTTATTATTTTCATTTTCATAGTTTTGTTTTGCATAACGTGTGTACAATCATTTTGTTGTTGAGCACCCCAGCATTTATAACAGCTATACAGCTGCTGTACAGCTATAATGCTGTATAACAGTGTGCACAGCCCCAATCCCGAATGCATTATTAACATCCACCGTCCACTGTCCAGCTCGACTTTATTAGCAGCACGTAAACAAGCTGCAAGTACGCGTTCGCAGTAAAAAACTTTAGCAAAGGGTCCACTGTGCATACGCTTAAAATGTTGATTTAACTAGTTTTGTTTAGCGAAATAACTTTGGTGGAGGGGTGGTGAGCGCTTTTTGTTTTTAATAGAGCATCGGTTTTACAGCAAAGGTTGGAATTAGTTCAAACTATTTTTATAATAATAATAATAAAAAAAAAAAAAAAAAAAAAAGCTCTTGTCATCATAACATGTCATCATTTTTCTTTTAAGTATTTTATTTTATTTTGTTACAAATCTTTTGAGAAATTATCATTATATTAAAAAACTAAGTTAAACGAACAATAACAACAATAAATACTACTGCAACCTTAGACTAAAGACAACATAAATTATGGAAATGAAGTTGACCAATAGTGACGCAAAATGTCAACGCAATTACAATAAAAAATCGATACTAAATGCTTAAAATAAAATAAATGTTAACAAGAAGAGCAACACGAAGCGCACGCCCTCCATCATTGCCTGCTCCGCCGACCGTAAGCTCCTCGTCTGATGATTTCACCAGAGACGAGTCGAGCAGCGCGAGCGGGCGATCGCCGTCCCCGCCGCCACAACGACCTGTGCGACGTGGACGACCACCGCTGCCGGCACGCTTGGGATCAGTGGGGCATTCTGCCTCGCGTACGACCCCCGCTACCGGTGGTGTAGTGCGTCGCATGCGATGGACTCAGCCTATAAATGAGAACTGCATGCGCGCCTACTATAGGGCAACAGAAGGAGGAACTAACCTTACTGCGTATCGTGTTCGGCTGCTGTCTTTGTTTCGGACCCTTGAACCTACCATCGACGTGTCTGCCCAACGATTGTCTGATCAGGTGCGGGTGATCCAGCGTAACAACTTGCTGGATCAGTCAACACTTGATCGGCTGCGCCTGGAGTCACTACGTATTAGTGCGGCTTCTTCTTCGGTGCAGGATCGCCCTGCTCCACAATTACCGGCGGTGACGCCGGTCTTGGTGGCGCGAGTAGATTCGATGCCCGAAGATGAAGATTTCATAAATACGAATGTAAGTACACAGGTGAATGAGCAATTGGGGAGCGCTTTGAACGATGCCATTCTACAGTATCGTGACACGCGTAACTCTAGACCGCGTATACCTTGTTTGTCCACGAATAGGCATAATTTGGCGTTAATGAGTGCCTTGAACGATTTACTGGTTCCTTATCTAGGAACCAGTGAAAATTTAATTGATACCCACTCGATCCTTTATTGTGGGGCCATCGCGGTGTGTCGCGTTGCTCGTGTCAAATTTCAGGATTCTGGCCGAGTACCGCGGCAAACCGGGACTGTCCCTGCTTGGCAATTTAGGATCGAGGGTCGTATTATTAGGTTCAGGACACTCATTGCAAAGCTAATTTGCTTCAGAAATGGCAATAATCGGCCTCGCGTCATGCGATTTGTCACACAAGCCTTTGTCGGGACTGATGTTCGTCCGGAAAACTATATGGCTTGTGTGACGGAACGTATTGACTTTCTGAAGCAAAAAGTCTATGCGTGGGCAAACCGTATACGTCGCTATAAAGTGCGTGTGGACCGATACCAACAAAATCGCCTCTTTCAAAGTGACCAAAGAAAAGTATACAGACGTTGGGAAGGAGCTGATCAACGTGTGAACGACGGGCAGCTACCAGATGTTGATGTCATGACTAATTTCTGGCGCAGCATTTGGTCGGTGCCCGTTGAGCACATGGAAGGTGAATGGATGAGTGTTATCAGGGAGGCGTGTGAACCTATCGAGACCATGCAGGCTATAAATATTAGTACAGCTGACGTAAGTTGTGCAATCCGTACGGCCCACAATTGGAAATGCCCAGGACCGGACGGATTGCACAACTTCTGGATCAAATGGTTTCGATGTTCACACGAGTTACTGGCAACACAATTTCAAGAAGCCATAGAGTTCGGCTCACTCCCAAGTTTGTTGACTACTGGTGTCACTTTTCTGCTCCATAAATCAGGTAGTACTACGGAACCGAAAAATTATAGACCCATCACGTGCTTACCAACTTTATATAAGCTCCTTACATCCATTCTGAGAACAAAAATTAACTCGCACATTGTTGCAAACAATATTTTGGACATGACTCAGAATGGATGTAGGGTTGGGTCCCGTGGTACTAAGGAGCTTCTCCTCATTGACATGACCATATGCCAGAAGATTCGGCGTGGCAGAGGGACTCTTTCCACAGCCTGGATTGACTATAAAAAGGCCTATGATTCGGTGCCGCATTCATGGTTGGTAAAGATTTTAGAGTTATATAAAATTGATATAACTTTAAAATCTTTTTTGATGTCATGTATGCGGCAGTGGACCACGGTCTTGTGTCAACCAGGATGTCGAGATAGTGTTTCTGCCACGCAGGATTTTATAAGGATAGAGCGTGGCATATTCCAGGGCGACAGTCTGAGTCCTTTATGGTTTTGTCTAGCCTTGAATTCTCTCAGTACTTTGTTGAGAAATTCAAGGTTAGGTTGTCGACTGCGGAGAGGGGGTGAAGTTATGTCGCATTTGCTGTACATGGATGACCTCAAGTTATTTGCACCAAACCGCCAAGACTTGATGAAACTGTTGAAAATTACTGAGACTTTCAGCAGTGCCATCAAGATGGAGTTTGGGGTGGATAAGTGTGCGGTTATGCATGTACAGTGCGGGAGAGTAGTAAATTCAACCAATTTACAACTCTCCGATACGATAAACATCAGATCACTTTCTGAAGTTGAAACATATAAATATCTTGGTATGTCACAGTCTTTGGGTGTTGATGACGGGGACATAAAACAGTCATTACGGGACCGATTCTTTTGCCGCCTGAGAAAAGTACTTAACAGTCTTTTATCGGGTGGCAATAAGACGCGTGCCTTTAATGGTTGGGTTATGCCTTTGCTAACATACTCCTTTGGCATACTAAGATGGACTCAGACCGAATTGGACGCCTTAGATAGAAGAGTCCGTCAAATGCTCACGACTTCCAGAATGCTACACCCGCGCTCATCTGTTATGAGGCTGTACATCCCGCGGAGATGTGGGGGTCGCGGCTTTTTAAATGCCAAGGACCTACATAACCGTGAGGTGCGCAGTCTCAGGGATTATTTTCTTAACAGTGCGTGCGGGATGCATTTGGATGTTGTGGCTGTTGACAGACACTTTACGCCGCTGTCCTTGGCAACAGAAAATTGGCGCAAACCAGTGGTGCTAAGCACTCTCGATCGCAAGGAAATATGGAAGACCAAGGTGCTACACGGGCGCTACTATCGGGCTCTAACTGGGCCTGATGTAGATTTGCCTGCCTCGGTGAACTGGCTACGTTTCGGTGACCTCTTTGGGGAAACCGAAGGTTTTGTCTGTGCCATTGAAGATGAAGTTATCAAGACGAATAACTACCGGAAATATATTATGAGGGACGGTACGGTCGACATCTGTCGGGCATGCCGCCGTCCAGGTGAATCACTCCGACATATTATTTCTGGTTGTTCTCATCTTGCTAACGGAGAGTATTTGCACAGACACAACCAAGTAGCCAGAATAATTCACCAGCAACTTGCTCTTGGATATGGCCTTGTTGAATCGGAGGTGCCGTACTATAAGTACGCACCTGCGCCAGTACTTGAAAATGGTCATGCAACGCTTTACTGGGATCGCTCTATCATTACGGACAGGACTATTGTCGCCAATAAACCTGATATCGTGGTGGTCGACCGATCCCAGCGCCGGGCAATACTGGTAGATATCACCATACCTCATGATGAGAACCTTGTGAAAGCCGAGAAGGACAAGCTCAGTAAGTACCTTGACTTGGCTCACGAGGTTACCGCCATGTGGGATGTGGATTCTACCATTATTGTACCGATAGTCGTTTCGGCAAACGGTCTGATAGCGAAGAGCCTCGATCAACACCTAGAGAGACTCTCGCTGAAAGGTTGGGTTAAGGGTCAGATGCAAAAGGCAGTACTCCTAGACACGGCACGTATTGTCAGAAGGTTCCTCACTTTGCAGCCCTGACCACCGGTAGCTTGGGTCCTGCCCCGCTGCTGGTGGTACTCTAGGATTAGGTTTTTATAATGTTTTATTGTTTTTATATTAAAATATTGTAAAAATCTAGTTTTAAGAAAGAAAATAAATAAAGAAGATAATAATAATAAATTTGTTTATTTCCATTAATAATTTTTAACGTTACAAACAATGGGTTGGAGCTTCTCTTTAAGCTTTAAGGCCTGTTTTGAGAAGCCCCGCTCCACCTTAACGATTTTACATACGTACAAATTACTAAACAGCCACACAAGAGTTTTTGACGAGAGAGAGAGATTTTTTGACGTTGTAGACCTGTTAAAGTCCCGAAAGTGGTGATGAGCGGGACATATTGCGAGGATGGATTACCACAGATGGCCCAGAAGGACAATGGAGTAGAGACCGTGGCAAAACACATGAGGCCGGTTCCGTCCAAAGCTCTATTGGGTGTACGATATTAAACATCTAGCCGGTCACAACTGGATGAGAGCGGCTGGCGACTGATATAAGTGGAGGCGTTTGAATGAAGGCTGAGGATGACCATGATGTTTCTTTTTAATTTACATTACACACTCGTCTGTCCATAACGTATAGCAATCGTTGAATCAATTGTTACGTACCATAATTATGGCGTTTCAACCAACTAGGGGTTATAATTATTTATCAGACAGACGTGCTCATTACAAGCACAAAAGCATGCCGTTATTTATATAAGGTCACATTTTATTAACTGCAAATATTTTGAGGATAAATTCGACAAATATAAACTATTTTTATGAAAAATCTTAAATTTTTATACGCTAGTTTTCAAGAAAAATGCCAAAAGACATTTTGATTAAAAAGAAAAATAAAGCACTTTTGGTAGTTTTAATTCAAAGGAGCCGAAACAGAGAGGCCGCAATGCCTTCACCGCTTACATGTACGTGTCCGTAGTTTCATTCAAAGGAGCCGACAGAGAGGCCGCTCTTAAAAATATTACAATTTTTGTGTCAGGAAAAGTGAAAAAAAAAACTAGCCTGATTTTTATTTTTAAATGCTAGGGCCTTTTTTCTCTGATATAATTAGATGTTTTGGCAAAATATTTGCAGTTGATAAAAAGTGACCTTATATAGAGCTGTATAGTAACATATGTTTGAAAGTATTGCTAGTGAGAAGCATGCTTCTTTTAAAAGAAAATCAAACGACTTTTTTATTTTGAGCACTTGAGTATGAGTTTATTTTTGAGCATGCTAACCTTATCAGAGTTGAGTTGGGAGGTGGTAGGAGCATACTCTGATTGAACGCGCAATTAATTGATTTGAGTACTCTTATTGAGAAGTTTGCATTAGACTAGTACGCTTAGTGACAGCAAATGTGAACACTGCTGCCCCCCTAGACAAGTGGCATAGCGCTCATCATCTCAGCCAATAGACGTCCACTACTGGACAAAGGCCTCCCTCAAGATAGAGGGGAATTTGCCATAATCGCCACGCTTGGCAGGCGGGTTGGCGATCGCAGTATGGTTAGAATTATCACAAAGAGACGCTGCTGCCCATCCACTGAAATGGTCCCTAAGTCGCCTTCTACGACACCCACGGGAAGAGATGGGGTGGTGCAATTCTTTATCCCCGGCACCACACGGGGGCATAGCGCTAATAGAATAGAAATGAAATAGAATGATTATTATATGTACGTATCGTTCACTTTAGGTCCCAAACAATAATTATATTTCATTTCTTTTCTATAAGCATTATGCCACTTGTCTAGGGGGGCTGATAAGCAAGTTTTAGCTTTAAGCATGCTCATACAAAACAATGTTTACTAAGCAACAAATTTAAAAAAAGTATTTACACAGCACTTTATTGTTACTAGTGGTCGCCCAGTGGTCGAAATTCGACCGTAATTTTATTAAGGGGGTGCAGCGCGGACGCAAAACTGCGAGTTTCAAGTTTCTTTATGATAGCGAGCGAGCAGCGCGTGGCAGTGGGGTGACAACGGCGCACGACTACGAATACGCACGCACACTAATATCTGTACAGAGTAGGCTGGTGATTTAATTAGAGCAATGTTTACTTTCGTAAAATCATAGGCGTTTGGGTAAAAAATTATAAAAGTCTTAATATTTTCATATTCATGTTTTTTAATTGAAAAATAAGACAACAGTGACCTGCGGAATATCAATACAAACATTTTGATGTCGGATCATTGTTTCATTTGTGCTATATTTACAAAATTTCTGAAGAAATAAGTTTTTAGATATAATTATTTTACGTAATGTTTATGCAGTTTCTGGGTATTTGTTTCAAATTCCAAGACAACCATGACCTTGTGAAAGGATCAAGCAAACCTACACTAGTCCTTTTATGTATATGACCTATTCAGCGCCTAGCACCAGTGACTTAAAAACACGTAAATTTTCAAATTCCGCGCTGCACCCCCTTAAGGCTGGACGTATTGTATCCGTAGCAATAAAAAATTAAAAAGATAGAATGTGACTTTGGATTGGCATTGACAGATGTCGGCCGCATTAAAGACAAACAATACGTGTGTATCAAATACATGGTAGTGTGTGTAATGTTGTTTTTGTTGATTTAATGTATTTTTTATGGATAATTTAAAAAAAATATTAACATTCGGTTAACCTTCTCTATATAAACTATAAGTGTGCGAAATTTCATATTCCTCAGTCCGCGCAATTTTCGTAAAAACGGGTACAAAGTTTTTGTTCCACGTATTAATATATAGATTTGAGAGTTATTAAAAAAGCCATAGAGTTTCCAAAGACTATAGAGATACTTCCAACGTGGAGGGTTTAATGGCTATGGCTGTGAATGTACGTACGCCGCTGTAATCCTCATACCTTGGTCGTTGTCACGTCACGGATCTGGTGGTGGTTAGTAACCTTGTCACTATGTAAACTTACAGCATGGAACGTTTGGCTGTTTTACCACAAAAGAGGGGTTATTAAACTATGGGATACTGACACTTTTCTAATAACGAGGTGTTTTAGAAAGAATACTACAGCTGATAGTCGCGTTATATTTTTAAATATTTTTTGTTCCTTTTTTATTTTTAAGTGTTAATTGCTACACTTAAGTTATTTAAATATTTATATAAAATACAGTGAAAAAATTAAACGCCCACCCGAGCCAGCCAGGAATCGAACCTCCGTCTTCCGCAATCCGGGCGGCTGCATTGACCATTATGCTACCGGGAAGGCTGACGTAAGCGCTGAATTTTGTCACTGCTTTTTTTGTGAAGCCGCCCGGATTGCGGAAGACCCAGGTTCGATTCCTGGCTGGGTCGGGTGGGCGTTTAATTTTTTCACTGTATATTATATAAATATTTTTTTTGTTACAGCTACAGTTACAATTTTGGAATTTCGTACTTTTTATTTTTTATTTATTTATTTACTTAGGTACATTAACAGGTCACATCCGAAATTACATAAAACAATTAATATAAAAAATATTGAGCTGGGATGCAACCCCAAACAATGTACACAATTTGTCCAAATTCGACATTCAAATAATAATAAAAAAAAATTACATTAAATTTAAAATATACATACTACTACTACTCATACGTACTCATACGTACTCATCAATTACTTCGTTTGAGCGTTGATGAAGTATTTCCAATGATTTTGTGTTCACTTTTCAAAATTGGATGCCTACCTACATTTGTTTTATAAAGGTATCTTATGGTACCGTAAGCACTTGGCCTTCGTCTCACCTGATGTTAAGTGATGATAAGGCCGATGGTGGAAGCGCACTTCACCCGGAATCCTCAACTACTGAGGCACTGGCTATCTCATTTATAGCTGTCGGAACACAAAAATGTTACTAACATTGATGATATGGCGACACCTATACTAATATTATAAAGAGGAAACCTTTGTATTTTTGTATATATGTATGTTCGCAATAAACTCAAAAACTACTAGACCGATTTAAAAAATTCTTTCACCATTAGAATGCTACATTAGCGCTGAGTAACATAGGCTATATTAAAAAAATATATTAAATAAAATACTAAAAACGACAATTTAATTTTCCTATACAAAATGATTTGTTTGTTTTGTTGTTATGGAAACCATTGATATATATTTAACTCAATGATGGAAACTGTCAAAGCGGTACGAAGTCCGCCGGGTCCATGAAGCTGTAGTTATATCTACAGCTTCATGGCTGGGTCAGCTAGTATTTAGGTAAGATGGTAGTAGGTACAAGTCCATCAACCAAACCGAGTACACAAACATGTACCCTCCACTAGGAATCGAACCTGGGACCCCTGGGTCTACACCGGTGGTCTTATCCACAAGATCATAGAGGCGATTAAATAAAAGCGGCATATAGAATTGGGAATAGTACAATTCGCAAGTTTTTTTTATTTTGACAATGTTTTTCTAGCTGTCATTAATAACTCTTAAAGACAAAAATGAATAACACTATGTTTTGCAGACAGTAAAGTTTTTCTTAAGATTGCTATTGTCCCATAACAACAGTAAAATCTGTATTTCGCCAAAACGCCCGCTCTCCCTTTAGCCGGTACATTAACATCTTTACCGCTACATAAATATTCAGCTAATACGCCAAGTTGCAAGAAGTTGGCTCGGTGGCCGCCAACGATCCAAGTTCTGATGATTTATGTTAAATCCACATCCCCTTTTTTAAATTGTGGGCAGATATTTTTGGTGTGACGTTGTTTTCGCGATATATAACTGTTAGAGTTCCGCGGCTTAGGAGAATGCAAACGTTTATGTTAATTGTAATAAAAAACAGTACAATTTGACGATGTATGTTTCTTAAAAATATATTTGGCCTTGTCTTCACTTACTATCATGCTACGTAAAGTTATGGGTTGGTTAAAGAAATATAAATATAAATATATATAATATATGAAATACTTTGCATATCATTTTCTTTTCTATATAAGAATTTATGTTTGGACACGGTTCTTTATTAGAACAACTGTTAGCCTAAAATTATAGTAAATTACATAATATATACGACATCAACTGCTGGACAAAGGCCTCCCCCAAGGATCTCCACAACGACCGGTTTTGCGCTGCTCGCCTCCAGCGGCTTCCCGTGACCTTCACCAGATCGTCGCTCCACCTTGTTGGAGGCCTGCCCACACTATTTGTATACCTCTATATTTAATAACAAAAACTCTTTAACTTTTTAAGTTGCATGGGACCACTTCTTACGACTTTGACTCACACTTCACTGCTTAGTCCCCACGCCTTGAAGTCGCAAAGTTGTAAATGTGTGTGTTCTTGACACACACATTTACAAAATTTAGGAAACAGTCAATTGGAGAAACTTCGGCTGTTGTATGCGTCGCTGAAGAGATTGTCGAGTCGTTTGTTACGATTTTCAATACTAGCGTTTTTTAATTTATGTAGTTTTTAGTGGAAAGGAACTTCCCTAAGACACTTTGTTCTCATGGCTTGAAGTTGCAAAGCTATTAATTAACCCTTCGATATGCTTTGCCAAGGATATTTGACGCTAAACAATTAAAACTATATTAAGTATGTATTTACGGCAGGCGATAGGTGCAGAACAAAATTCTGGACACTGGCTGAAAAACTTCGGCTGTTGAACGTCAATAAAATTCAAAAAAATTCAAAATTCAAAATCATTTATTCAGTTTAGGCTACAAATAGCTCTTATGAATGTCATTATGCCATCGGTTCGTAAGTCTACTCTGGGCGGGAGAACTTGTACTGAGAAGAACCGGCAAGAAACTCAGCAAGTGTCAAGCTCTTTTCTCCCTTACAGCGTCAAAAATATTGGAAAATGCCCTATCATAAAAGGACACTTTCCATCACAAACAAACACAAAAAAAAGGAACAACACCCAAAAATACAAAAAAAATAATAATAATAATAAGTTTTGCAAAAATTACATCAGGTACCTACCAATTTCAATTTTCACAATGTCATACAGTACTAATAAAAGTCAAAAATTATCTAAGAAAACAAAGTTAAAGTATACGAGTACAATAATAATAAAATAAGATAAGTAAGCAAGAGCAGACCTGCCTCCACAGGAGGCACCCGTTCACGAGTATGACATATGAATCAGCCATCGCTTCACTCAACCATATCTTAGGGAATGTAACGACCCGATGCACATGCCACCACCGCAGAGACAATAAAGAGAGCATGCCACACTACTATTTTCAATGTTAGATTATTTTAATTGAAGGAATAATAACAAATTTTATAGTGTTTTGGTGGAAAGAAATCTCCTTTTACAATTCTGATTCGCACTCAGCTGCTCTGTCCCCATGACTTGACGTCGTAAAGCTATTAAGGGTGCAACTAAGAATTATTAGACAACTGACTAAAAAACTTCGGCTGTTGAACGCCAATACTAATTTTGGTAATAAAGTTGGTATTTAATTTAAAAAGAAACATATTTCTACGATTCTGGCTCGCACTTACCTACTCGAAGTCGCAAAGTTGTAAATGTGTGAGTCAAGAATCCAAGAAACAGTCAAATGGAGATCCGGCTGAAAAACTTCGCCGAAGAGTAATTGCCATGTTGTTTGTCACTATTTTTGTGCCAGAATATTGTTTGCAGCTCTCCGCATAATGTTGAATGTTGCGAACGCGTTCGCTCGCGTGATTCCCCACGTACCATTAACCGTTCACTCGTATTCCTTTTCTATTTGTGACCTAGTTCTGTTTCATTGATTTATGATTATTAACTTCACTATTGCTGGCTATTAGTTAACCATTGCAGACTTTGACATTGTTAAATTATAAGTTATTACCTAGATTTTATTTAGTTGTACCTAAAGAATAGAATAGATTTATTTATTTCAGGCAACAAAACTTTGAACAAGATGGTAAAATACAAAGAGGCCCATAGAATAGACCTTACAGACTAACCCACATATAAATAATATATATAAATTAAAAACTATGCTACACGTAAAGACGGCGATGTGTGACGCATCGTGGTGTCCGGTAGCCGGCCTTGGAACCGCCGGAACATGACTCCTTTCGGCCAATAATTCTCTTTCATGAAGGTTGACAAGCTAAAACAGCTAGGAGCTACAGTTATAATAATTGATTAAATTGAAAGAGGCTAATTAAAACGCCTTTTCCTTTCGTCTGCTTAGTGCCAGATCCGTCCTACAAACACTTAAAATTCTATTGTGTCTGTATTCACAGACGACAGGTTAAGTAAGTTATAAAGTACATACAAAACACACAATTCTGACATTTAATCTCCACAGATGAATTTGGGGCACGCTATGTGCACTCAAAATTATGAAAATTGCGCTGCATAATTCTCTTACATGTCACGGAGTTACAGGAATTATAATGTTATGTGTTATTGAAGAGCGTTCTTTTGTTTCAAGTGTGAAGACAAATGATTTCAAAGCCAGAACTAATATCACGAATGATACTTACAAAAATGAGAAATCCCTAAAAAGCGTAACAAACGCCGAATTAGAATAAGCGCCTTAACTTTTTAAGGAAATTATAGAACCGATGTCCCTCGCAATGACCGCTTGGAAAATACGTTTTTTTTTTCTTTCTTTTTTTCTAAATTTTATTTCTGCTCGCTACCGAAAAGGTCCTAAACACGGATTCACTCTTACCGAATACAATTCGAGAGGGGGAATAAAAACAGAACGAAATAAAAAATTGAAGGAAACTTGGTCGGACACATTGCCTCGATCGACGGCCAAAGAGCAGATTATGGTTTATTTTCAATGCGAATATACTTCTGATGCAATAGCATGCAGTCTATTGATATTTTAATACTAATATACAATTCGCTAAGGCACACATAGTGAAACCCTTAAGTCTGTGTGTGTCCACTGGCAGAGTAGCAAAGCGCTCGGCCTGTCATCCGAAAGTCCTGGATTAGTTTTCCAGGTCAGGCAAAGTATGTTTCGGATTTTAGAAGCATATCCTAGGTTTATGATCACCAACCGTATTGACAAGCGTGGTGAATAAGCCAATCACCGTCAATTGTAGCAATTACTTGGATTCGATGATGGAGGCTTTTGTTTAGCAGTGGAACATTACATAGAACGCTCAGATATATCAAAAAAAAAAAAAAAAACCCGTGCGTCTTAAACTGCGGTCCTTTTAGACACGCTTGCGTAACGTCAGCTACTCAAAAGTTTCCAGGACTCGGTCACAACGGCTT
Organism: Eudonia mercurella; assembly: GCA_963082485.1. NCBI lineage: Eukaryota > Metazoa > Arthropoda > Insecta > Lepidoptera > Crambidae > Eudonia > Eudonia mercurella. The sequence continues at coordinate 574,335 of OY720047.1, read as the reverse complement.
CAGGAATCATATGTTTTCTCTGGCTACTCAGAGGCTTTGTCATGTCAGTCATGACCTGCCTGGCTTCTTATATCATCAACCCAACGTTTAGGTAGGCGGTCTTTTAGTCTAGCTATAGTTTGTTCAATATAGCTTAATACCTGTGACAGGTGTCATTAAAATCGAAGACGTGACTTTGTAAAAGCGTATGAATTTATTTGACTACATTAAAATAACATTGTTTTTTATAATCCATCACCAATACATACAATAACATATAATTTTACGCAAATATTGTTGCGAACAAATTACAATTTAAAAAAAAATTAAAGGGTGCGGGTTCGAATCCCGCTCGTGGAATTTTTTCAACACTTTGTCTTTTTTCAAATTTGTGATTCTATTTTATACGTTAGATTAGGTTTATCCCAATAAAATCTTGTATAACACACATTTATTACAATTTTAAACCATTTCAGTAAAATAAACGTACTCCTTTACAAGGTCATTTCATTAGAAATAAATTTTGGAATAGTAAACCAAGTGAAGCTCAATTGATATTCAATTACCAATCGATTAATTAATTTAACTTCCCATTTTTCATTATAGCTATATTCATGAATTTGTTAGTCTGTATTAATTTTTCTTGAGTATATGACGTTTAGAACTTCTAAATATTAAAAAAGAAAATCAATTGGCACATTAGATAGGAACAGTACTTTGTTACGATAACAATATTCAATTAATAACTTCAATGCCCCTGCTTGTCAGACTGATGATAAAGAGCACTCACAAGCATATTATACGCACATCCATGCACCCTCATGCACCACATTTAATGTCCATTTACACTACACACACACACAAACACACACATACCACATACTCACACAGTCACACGCTCAACTCGCACTCGCACTGTTCGGTGCGTACCTACCTACCACTGATTTACTTTAACTTATTTGTTTTTTAAATTGTTTTTGCCGTTTCTAAATTATTGTGTTGTCTATCTGTTTTGTTTTCTAATTTGCTTAAGCGACATAAATTAAATATATAGTTTTACAAAGTAGGGATCTGTAATTGGCAGTAGGTTAAGTATACAATGTATAACTTAGTTTATAAAGTGCTGTAGATTCCATGTTCATAAATAAAAAAAAATAAAAAAAATAATCATTTGATGCAATTACGTCAGTATTGTCTCAACCCTAGGCATGACAATTTGACATCTGTCACGGGTATCAAGCTATAATGAACAGACTATAGTATGGGCGAGGTCTCTCTCGTCTTTATTTTTCAAAGAGGTTCTATTTAAAAAGAATTAAAACCTACAAATGGTTTTTGCTTTAGTTACCCAACTGTCTGTATGTCACGAGGCGCTAGTGTTTAACTTTGCTCAAATTTTTCATGCGAAAATCTACCATTACCGTTCAGTGTTGACGGCACCGCAAAAAAATTTGGGCCGTTGCTATGACATAATATATATTTGTATATGTATAAATCGGCGTGTTTGTCCGCTTGCGGCGCGACCTCTAATTGGTGGGTAAACAGCCTTGCTGTAATCTTGTTAGGGCTGGGCTGGTAGATATATCGATATTGTAATACGTAGGTATACGTTAAAACAATTAGGAAAGAGAGAAAGCTTTCATAGCCTTAAAGACAAACAATACGTGTGTGTCAAATACATGATAGTGTGTGTAATGTTGTTTTTGTTGATTTAATGTATTTTTTATTCATAATATAAAAAAAATAACATTCGGATAACCTTCTCCATATAAACTATAAGTGTGCAAAATTTCATACTCCTCCGTCAGCGCAATTTTCGTAAAAACGGTTACAAAGTTTTTGCTTCAAGTATTAAAATATAGATAAACAGCTAAACTGTTTCAACCTACTCAATATAAAACCTGTCAGACACTTCTCATCACTTGTCAACAAGCATTGTCTCGAATGACTGTGACGTCACCGAGACCACTCTCTACGTGTATAACGTCGTCAATGATCCCTAATGTCGTCACGTCTTTAGAAAGCGTTGCGAAGTTTTTGCTAGAACTAGGTAATTATAAATAAATAGCCAGCTAGGATCACTTTTTTGATTATTAATAGCTGTTGTTCGCCTGTAGTCTTTATAGCATAACCGGACTTTTGTGGGCGGTGAAAAACTTAGAGGGTTCCTCAAGCCTTGTGATCCAAACATCCTCAGAGGGTTTCTAGAGGGGATGGCATCACTCAAGCGTGTCCCCACCCTCTATTAGATTCTCTGAAACGTTCAGATCAGTTCAATAGCGGAACAACCCGAAGGTGCTTCTTAAGGCTAAGTCCGTGGCTCGGGCTGACCGGGTTTGGGGTGACGTCACTGAGACGCGTTTTGACGTCGAGAATGATCTCTAATATTGTCACGTCTTTATATTAAAAGCGTCGCGGAGAAGACTGGGTGATAAAATCCATAATTGCAAAATAAATAGCTACCTACGATCACAGGCCAGAATATTTAATATAACGGGAAAAGCTTGAGCGAGGGCTATTCCGACGGTAATTCAATTACATCTACTTGCAGGTGGGTAAAAAACATGTTTTTTTTCCAATAACGATGCCTTAAGAATTACTTGCTCTCTTCGATTAAACAACTACACATTAAAATCATTTAACCTTTTTAAGAGCGACAATGCTACAAACAGAGTGACAGATAGAAATACAGAGTTTACTTTTGAATAAAATAATAATAACGCATGCATTGGAATCGGTTTATACGTTTGGGAGCTATTATGCCACATACCAACAGACAGACAGACTGACAAACGTAGACAAACACAGACAAACACAGCCAAACACAGACAAACAGCCAAACACAGGCAAACACAGAAAAATACAGAGAGACAGACAGACAGACATTGCAACAAACTCATAACACCCCACTTTTTGGGTGGTACTTAAAAATGCCTGTGAACGCTCGGGTGGAAAACTTCAACTTTCGGTATATCTCGTACGTAATAAAAAAAGTCTCAGAGCGTACCAAGTCGCAACTTTAATGCCACGCTAATCTGCAATCATAAATCTGAAGTTAGCATCTTTAATAAATAGAAAGAGATGGCGGCGTGATTAATACGAGTTGTTGCCAACTTTACGGAACAAAATGGTGGATTTAAAAAGTTGTGAAGTTCCGCCGACGCAAGTTGTCGTTGCTGATGTGATTTATGATTTTTTTGATGGAGACCATCCGCTTGATGGATGTGTGCTGGGCTTCACAATGAACGGAAACGATACGAGGATAGTAGAAAGATCGTCTGAAAGTACATGAGAAGTGACCAAGATATCTAATAAAAACCAAACTCCATCCATCCTTACTTGCGAACCTTTTTAATCCTCATTCTCTCTTTCCTAAAACATAGGGTTATACGAGATGTAAAGAAGCAACTTGCGGGTCGGCAAGGTGAGAACGGCTAATGAGTCTTCGCATCTGGCTGGACTCCACTTTTGCTTATAAACATTATCAGGTGAAGCGGAGTTATTTACCTAGTCTTTTATATTCAAAGAAAATTAACAGTAAGTATGAGCTATGACCATTGATCGGAGTAGGTAGATTGTTCATATTCTCTTGCAATCGTAGCAAGGATACTCCTACGCAAGCTTAGTTATTTCCGAAATTTAGATACAACAAAGTATAGTATTCTTAAAAAACCTCCTGCAACGATCACAATAGTTCATTTTAATCGCAATAGTTTGACGTGCAAAAGAAGTAAAATTATATTCTCTCTTATGATGATGATGATGATGATGATGATGATGATGATGATGATGATGACGATGATGATGATGATGATGATGGAGTTACGGTTTTGACCTGTGCCTTTTTTCAAACGTAAAGCAATGTTAACTGCACTTTAATGTTCCGACAGTTAGAAGTAAACCTTCTTACTACAAAACAGTGTTGAAAGTCAAACAATGGCTAAATACGTGTTTAAAATATTGTGTCTCTATCTAACATTATTAGCTAAAAAGTGACAGCATTATTTTTAAGCATTGTAGGTCTCACTTTAGCTATCGTTTTGTGGTAAAGCAGTAAATATGTTCAGTTGTTCAGTATGTGTGGTTTCCAGGTGAAGTAAGCTTCCAATTTTGCCCTTATCAGATGAAAGCAGAGTGCTTGGCCGTTGTGGATTAAGAAATCTTAGTCCTTGCTTGTGTGGTAAAGTGTAAGCGATTGATGTTAATTTCAAACGTACATGTAAGCTATTCTACGAGTGTATGGATTATTTTGTGGTTGATTGTGATGTTGTTCCGTAAGTGCTTCGGAATATTTTTTTATTGTAGTTGATGCAAAATCAGAATATTCATACAGAATATTCCAGTCCTAGTTTTAAGACTGTTTTTGAAGAACTTACTCATGTGTTTTATTTAAATCCAAAACAAATATTTTTTTTGCATATTATGTGGACATACAAAAGTTATTTAAAATCTTATTAACCGTTTGAGTATTGCAAACCTAAGAGCTCACCTGACTTTAACTTTGAGTGGTATCCACACAAGATATTTATTTAGTACGCAGAGTCACGCACTGTCAATGTATAGACAATTTCTTCCTCAAAACACACATGACAGTTTACATTAAAAGGCGAAGCTTTCCGAACGGTGAGTTTGACAAATTGTAACTGAAACCGGTACTTACGTGACACGTGATGAATGACGCACAAAGGAGGTGCCGTTCGGCGGGGCGCATCAAAAGAAAATCCTTTTGATTAATGTGCGTACAAAAAAGTGTGTGCTTTTCGGAAGTAAATGGCCATCCGATGTTTGCTTACCCATAATGATGGTTGAAAGGCAAGATAAATATTACCTACTTATAAAGGGAATCGGTGACTTCGTTTTAACACTAGTAGATACATGCGTCTCATTCTGCATTAAAAATGTATTAATTTCAGTAATGGCACCTCGCCTACTGGCAAGTGGTAATAAAAGTAAAGATGAAAGAGTGTCGGTCCTACTCGGACTACTGAACGACTAAGGAACATGCTATTTTATCTCAACTTTTGAAACACGTGATACCTAGTAATGTTTTTTTGAGACATACTTGAATAGTAGCGGCACTAGCCTAAAAAGGTGTTAGAAGTAAAACCACTAACTAACTAGAATGAAACATGTACACGAAAAATCTCAGTCTGAATCTGGTCTTATCACTAGAACATAGAAACGGTTCTTAACTGCCGATACCTGACAATTGCCGAAAGCCTTGTATGCACTTAAGCACATGAAGTACTGGAACTACTGTTTATCACGATGATCTAATAAACACACTTGGAAGCTTGATATCTTTGGAATGAAGCTGTGACATTAAAATAAAGAAATTTAGATGAATTCGCAAACCGCTTCTGCAATCCATATTTTCAAAAACTCTTTAAGGATTTTGGTTGCTTAAAGCTTAGGCGAACACTTTGGATTGAAATGAAACACTTTGTACGGATCTAGTGGAGTATAGATGCAGCGGATAGCGTCTTCGTGTTCGTACAAGTTAAAGAACTTTCGGAATACGAGTCCGCAAATGGATGATATTAAAAAAATATATGTATGGAAATTTGTGAATTGTGAAATGAAAATTAAGTTGAGCTCTTCCGTGCTTTAGACTTCATATTAACCCATAATTGTCTAAACCACCCAATCATGATCCGACAGATGTTGATCAACCAGCATTATATCAGCGAAATGAATTCTAGCCTGATCCAATTTATAATCCATACGGGAAAAAACTGATCTGATCATTTGCATGACGTCGAATTTATTTGACATTGTTTGACCTGAAGTTTTAAACCTTTTGCAGTGTTCTTTAACGTTGTTATTTCAATATAAACTTTTAGTGAATCATTGTCTGATGTTTGTAACATCTTCATAATAATATTTTTCGGGAGATTTTTTTATCAATAATACATTGTACCATCGTAAGCTATGTTGATTGCAAATCAAGTTAAATTGATTCTTATAAATAGTAATTATGTTAGAACAGGATATGGGGCTGACATATACTTTAAAGGTAAACTCATATCATAGACAAATATCCGCATAATATTTCACTTTAAACGTCTATAAAGAACAAGAGTACGAGACAGAATTTTGCGAGAAGTTTTTATACCTACAAGGAAATGCAAGATTTCTTCTCTTTGAATGAGGACATACTAGAAGATGCCCCTAACTGTATTTATGACGGACGGCCATAGCTCGCGTCGCGTATACATTTTGTTTGTTCCGGAATGGATAGTCTCATTTTCCCTCGTCACCAGTTCCTGGTATAATGTGAGTGATTTATTAACCGCAGGGCTGTCGGCCGGGTCATTGCTTTCAGTAATTTAGCTTTCTTTGATACAGAAACAGGTTTGTATGTAAGTGTTTCGGATGGGTGATGTTGAACATTATTATTGTTAGTAATTATTCTCGTGATAATGATTTTAAGAAGTTTTTTGTACAGCGAGAAAACTCTTTAGCTATTATGTACCTTGTAAAAGGTGGAAATGTAGTGAGACATTATATGAAATATTAACATCTATTTTTAAATGTTGTAAGAGAAATAATAAATTGATCCACAAAAAAATAGTAGGGTAGCACCTAAAATGCTAAGTTAGCATCTAAATAGTAGTTTAGATGCTAACTTTGTATTTCAAGGTGCTAACTTAGTATTTTTGTGGGTTAGGTTAGGTTAGTTTGGTGATCGATTAAATACAACCCATTTTGTAATACTTACCTACATTTTACAATACTGTATACTATTACTTTGTTTTCGCCTCAGCTTTAAAAGCGTATTTCGTTGGAATTCTCAGATGAAACTGGCTAAATTACTTGTCACTGTCGAAACACGGGAATACTACTAAAATATTATTGTTGTGGCGATGGACTTACAATATAAGATTGTGGTGGCTAGACTGGTAACCAAATAACCAACAATGATATACTCCCCTTACCCAGAAACGAACCCAGGATATACCAAGTCAGTTATTGTCAGGACTTCATCCTTCTCCTTAGCGAAACGTTAAAAGCAGCTTTGGTTGTTGGTAAAACTTTTTTAAGTCCTTACGCCTAGCTTCTAGCATATGGCTTATGTCTGTTCCGAGAGTAAGAAATTAAACCAGGTCATGGACATGTCAGCCGCATGGGTCGCAGAGAAGTGGTGGAAGATCTTCACTTACTGAGACGCGTCAGGTCTAAGCGGAGATGACTTGATCAATTTTTTGTTGGTGTGGTATGAGGTTGCTCAGAGTAGTGACGAGCGGAAACTCAGAGGGAAGTATTGCAGTGGAACAAAAAAAAGTGCTCAGCAGATGAGAGTTTCGGGTGAAGTGCGTTTCCATCTTTGGTCTTAATGTTACTTCCCATCAAATGAACGAAAGACCCAAGCGCTTGTGTTGTGTTGAATAAAACAAAAAGATTTAAACGCCTGGATAAAATGGAACGAAATAAACGCTACTCCATTCAAAGAACTTCGTTCCAATACATCAGAGTACTTGACAAAAATGAGAAATGACAACCCTGTCTGCTCCCCGTGCTGTAATATATGGGTCAAAGCATTTTTACGCTCTATCCGCCATAGCATTTGGCGCACACATATATTGAGCATATGTTGATTTATAACATGTAAATGTTTGCCTACCTAATGGATTGTATTGAATAACACTATGCTATTTTCGTGTTTTAGCCGTCGCTTAAACTATTACTGGTTATTTACATATTTAACCGTTTTTAAATGGTGGTAGGTGGTGAACAGCCTGACAAAAATTTCTGCGTTTGTTTTGCATCGCTGTTGTTTGAGTCAGAAAGATTTAAGAAATAGACATGTTGGTAGTAATCGCAAAAGTGGAACATCTTTGTGGCACTGTAGACATTTAGATGGCTCCTTGCATGAACTTGTAACATGTCAAGCTGTCTGGGGGCGAGGAATGACTATCCTATCATAGTGCAGTAAAAATATTACTTGATCCAATCCTAGTGGTTCTACATGATGATGTCCCCGATCCTCTAAATGACACTACACATTTACAGAATACACTAAACATGCATACTAGTTTAGGTCCAAGTCACCGTACTCGTTGAACAAGGGTACGAAGAACCGGTTCACACGCGCTCTATACCAGGTACAGACACGTACCTGGGCGCTTCTCTCCTCCTCCACGGCCTGGTCTACCCGAACCGAGGTCCGAGCCTTTAGAGGCGCTTTCGGGTGGTTCCGCTCCCCGATCCGATCCGAACCCTTCAGAGAATCTAGTAGGGCACGGGGACGCGCACTAGTGCGCGATGCCGTTCCCTCTAGAAAACCTCCGAAGGTAATTCGTTTCACACGGCTTGAGGAACCCTTTAAGTTTCTCGCTGCCCCAAACAAGCCCGGTGAAGCTGAAAATGCCGTCTGAAGCAATCAGCTCTCTCTCACCAAAAAAATTGTGTCTAGTGGTTCTACATTATTGTTTATAGTTTTATACCATTATAAATCGTTTTGTATTTATTACTAGCGGCCCATCCCTGCATCGCACGGGTGGATTTTTTTAATATAGCCTATGTTACTCAGCGCTAATATAGCATTCTAATGGTGAAATATTTTTTTAAATCGGTCCAGTACTTTTTGAGTTTATTCGTTACAAACATATATACATACAATTTATTTGCATACCTTTTTATCAACCATAGGCGACGAAAGAGTTCCACATTACAAAGGTGGTATACAGAATAGACTATATTCTGTAGTACAAAATAGAACGAGATACCGGCATTGCCTTGCCTAGCCTTGCGGCAGTCTTAAGCGTATTTTATTTACTTTTAACGCCTTGATGGCCGAGAGGGTAAGCCCTCGGCCCGTTGACCAAAGGTCCTGAGTCCAATTCCCATTCGGGCAAAGTGTGTTTCGGATTTTCTGATACATAACCCGGGTCTGTGGTCACCAACCAGCATTTGCCCAGAGGAATACCCATCACTGTAGCGATCATCGATGGAAGCCTATGCTTAGCAGTAGGACAGTTATAAGCTATTGACTTACTTTTTAGTTATATTTATTTTTATAATATTGTTGCGAACACATTAAAATTTGGAAAAAAGACAACACACAAATATAGGTGCACGTGGCTCACCGCGATAGCATAGTTGGTAGTGCACCTGACACGGTATGTCATGGGGTGCGGGTTCGAATCCCGTTCTCGGAATTTTTTCAACACTTTGTCTTTATTTATTAAGATTAGTTTTGTAAACTTTTAGAGTGATCCAAAGCGCTTACAAGCTAAAATTAAATATATACTTGTAGGTTCATATTATGCTAAAAGATTAGCGATTAACGATAATGACTAAGTAATAAGGCTGTAAAATCATTAATGTATAAATGACGAAGCAAAAATTATGGAAATTGTATAATTAATGTCACTTGATAAGTATGCAAAACAAATTAACATTATAAATGTTCAAATAATTTCCGCCTTTGGCTTTCACAGTAATAAGTGTTGAATAATTTCGGCGGGCTGGTTAGAACCACGATAGCTCAATTGGAAGAGCACCTGACCCGGTATGTCAGAGGGGTGCAGGTTCAAATCCTGCACGTGAAAATTTATTCAACATTGTGTTTTTGTAATTTATTCGCAACAAAATTTGTGTTAAAACAATATTTGAACATTTATAAATAGCTTGCTTACTTCTTAACCGATCTTTAATATTTGTAAAAATAGTATGATCGGATGTTAGTGACGGTAGTTGTTGACATTGAATGGGCGCCTTTGGCTTTCAAAGTAAAAAGTGTTGAATAATTTCGTCGGGCTGGTTAGAACCACGATAGCTCAATTGGAAGAACACCTGACCCGGTATGTCAGAAGGGTGCAGGTTCAAATCCTGCTCGTGGAAATTTTTTCAACATTTGTGTTTTTGTAAATTAACATTATGCTGAGTGCGCTCATGTAAGTCACATAAGTCGTATGCATCATGAAAAAGGTCACCACAGTGGGTTCCTGTTCTAGAGATGGACATCAACGTCGGTCGCCAAGGTCGGTTCAGAAAGGGGTGGCGAGATGCTCTAGTTCATTGCGCGTTATACTATAGCAGCTATAATAATAACAAGAAAGAAAAAAAGATAATACAATTACGCCATTGGCCCTAAAGACGTCATCCTCCCTCATAAAGATGTCATCCAGCTTGGCTGTCGGGACTCGCACCAAAAATGCCTCAAAACTGATATTGTCAACGGTGATAGAAAGAAAGCAACCACTCGTAGGAATCCACTCGCCTCGTTTCAAGACCCCAGTATCGTGGTCGAGTGGTAACGCTTTCAAAATTGAACAATGGTTTAATAAGGAAGCACTTTTCCAGATGAATCTTCTCGATGGACACTTAAATGTACCTCAGTAGGCAATCGACGGACATCTCAGAAACCCCTGAGCATCACAACCCATTCGGGATAATTTATAGCCGCACTCAGGAATCGCGCCCGTCGGGGTATATACACCAGTGGGACCGAAGCGATGACTCGCTATAAATTATATAATAACCACTGATTATTTTAATGTTGCAAGAGTTCCGTCGCAAATAAAGAAATATGGTGACTTATTTCTTTGTAGCACCACAAAAAATGGATTGCTCTATAGCACACGTGCTTCCTCCTTCCTATTACATGGGGTCGTGTAAACGAGATGTGAAGACGCGGGTTAGTGAGGATGGCTAGAGGCCTAATCCTACTCCACTAGTTTTCTTCGTATCTGGACTCTGCTCTCTTAACATCAGGTAGAGGGAAGACATTTGCCAAATCTTCGATCTAAAAATATGAAGAATGAGTGTATAGTGACTTAGAAACCAGTGGTACGGGCATCGAGTGCAAAAAACGACTAAGGAAGAGTTCGTTTTGTCTGCTCATAAAAAACCCACCCGCATTAACTTCAGTACCTAATTCCGTGATCATGGCCCATGCAGCAACTGAGCCGAAATATAGGATACTCACAAATAATAAACATGGTGAATCCCGTAAATAATTACTCTATTGCATTGCAGGTGACCATGATAGTTTAAATAGTTATATGATTACGTATTTTCACTCTTGATTCAAGATGCTATAATGTGGTTACCGGGAGTTATTAAGAGATTGGGGTAAATCTAAATGTCAAAGAAATAGTCAAGAAATAAAATTTCTTCGATTTCCTCTTAATCCTCATTTCTCTTTGTATCTTGTTTATATCACCAATGACTAAATGTTGAGTTACCAATTTCCGTCACTTATAATTTGTTGTTATTGTTATCTATTGCATTTCTTTTTATATCTTACGTACGGAACTTACTTTTGGCGTATATAATATAATATACGGTTTATTCCTTATTACTTGCAAAACAATTGTCTACATGTTGTTTCTTTCAACTGGTAATGTCCGTTTAAAATCTGCTGTATTTTAATCATTTATTTTTATAGCTAGTACTCAGAATCGCGACTTTGTATAAATTGTAAATACTCTCGTTTTACTCACGTTTTACAATTTGTATAACAGTATAGTTTTAGTCTAAAACAAATTGTAAAACGTGTCCAATATTTCCAAATATTTATTATAATAATTTTAAAGTATAGCTTCAACTATTATCCCGCATCGCTCCCACTGTACCGCCAGCATGACTCGGACGAGGCGATGCGACAAAAAATCGGACAAATCGCCAGCTCCTCCGTGAAGCGGCTCGATTTCTCACATAGATTGCTCTCGCGACGAGAGTGGAGTGTTATGACACGTCCGGAGATTTACTGGACCCACTTGTATTGATGCTGCGGGGACCACTATCCTGATGCTTTAATCAATTCCAGTGAGATTTGAATAGCTGCTTCTTAAGATGGTTGGTTGTTTTAATAGGATTTGATGGAGCACTTTCCTGATTAAACTAGAGAGTATTAAAATTTTGTTTTATGTATCAAACTATGATTCATGAAACAGGGAAGGAATCAATATATACATAAAATTTGACATAGACAGATATATACCGACGTAGATAGACATAGCAAGACATAGACACACATAGACAGATATAGACCAACATAGACAGACATAGTCCAAGATTTAGAATAGCTTGGAAAATATTTTAAAGTCGTTCGGATTTGTGGTCACCAACCCGCTCTTGGAAATCGTAGTGATGATTTGAATTCAATGGCTTTTAACTTTTGGTTGTGAAACAGTTTATTGGTTATTAACCTTAATACCCATTATCACCTCTTTTTAGATGACGCCTAACCTAATTTAGGTGACAGATTTACTCAGATTAACTGTCACCAAAATTGACTCAGTGCTCACCTAAAATATAAAGGTGTAAACGGGAACCAAATCAAATCATTGATTTGCATGTCAGGTCATTCTCTCTACTCTAAGCATTACCGTTTATGTGCTACCAAACGTTTATATACTCATTGCCATGCAATCCGAACTTAAAGGTTCACTACTAAGCCCGCCATGTTTCGGAGATTTACCACTCGTCGACTTTCTTAAATATTTACATGGCGTCCACTTGTTATTCCGGGGAACGCTCCCAAACAGGTCTCCATATTAAGTGACTATTACGCCATCGAATTTTGTCTCAAAACAAGTTAGTTAGTTATATTCTGTGCACATCTTGGGCGTATGGATTTGGGGCAATCACTGTTTCCGCCATTAAAATGAATTTACTGAAACCTGTGTAGTTATATGATATATCTAGTGTCTGTATTAACGTATCTGTGTATCGCGTATTGGTGAAATGTATTAATTTCATTTATAAAATAAATAGGAACACTAAGATTATCAATTATGTTATAAAGTATAGATAATTTATACGCGCCTTACAATGGTCCCGCATTTGTAAGACAATTGTCTCGTGTTGAGTCAGTCGCGCACCGTTCAGTTCATGGCAACATATTTGTAACAGAAACGATTTTTATGCGAGAAAAAATGCATTCATCTCTTTTTAACCACAGGCATAGCACATCTTGGCTTCTATATTTTGTCCCTTTCTTTATGTATTGCATAATCGTATGTAGAGGTATGTAGATAAAGTAAAATTTAAGCTGTTTTGTATAACAGTAGGTATATGACGCGTCTATTTATAAAAAGTCATTAAAGATTATAGTAAAAAGTCGTGAGATTTAACAAATGTATGTTGAATTGTTGACAGTGGCAGTCAAAAACATATTCCGATTATATAACAGTAAGGTTTTGTTTCCTTTAATTCTCTATTTACGTCGCATTGATCAATTTGATACTTTCTGTACAAAATAAAATATCAAAGAACACGACTATTAATAATATACGGTACAAAAATAGAAAATAATGACTGAAACATATGTACTTACATACGTTACTTTGTGTTAGGCGTGTTTTTATGTGTTCTATATGTTTAGACATACATACTTACAAAGTATACACACACTGGTGGAACATTAAATAAAACAAATAGGCTACAATACCGGTCCTCTGTTAGGTATAATAACTGTTTATATTTCTTGAAAATGTGACTGTTTTATGTTATTGAGCCCGTAAACGAGCTTAAAGTCTGCCTAGTGGAAATGCCACAGCATCTCATGGACGCTGTAGCTTCAAGTCTGAAGTCTACTAACACAACAACGTCTTAAAAGTATGTCGGTGGAATTATTTAGAAAAATGGAATGCTCACGTCATAATCGTTCTTCAATGGGGTCGTTCAAACGAGGTGTGTAGAAACTTGAGGATCGGCAAGGTAAGGATGGTTAGTGAGGCATATTCTAGTTAGCATAACTAGCTGTCTTCGCATTTGAACTCCGCATCAGAATGTACGGACCTCAACGAAAAACAATCGGAAAATTTTCGATTTATACGACTTCAAGTTACTTTAGAGTCATATAATAGTATTGACCCAACCATACCTTATACCTATTACTTATATATGTTTATTTTACGTGCCAATTTAATATAATGGTTACTTGGAAAATTAGACATTAGGCAATACTCCGACCAGGAGGAACGGAGAGCAGGGGACGGGGGCTCGGGGCTCATCATTCTGCACGCTTGGAACGAAACACCGTGCGCCCGCCGATATAATCGACCGCGCACTGCTTCTGCCCAACTGACTTACTCAGTATGTATTTCTTCTTCTTCTTCTTCTTCTTTCAATCGCGTGACTATAATGTAGCTTATATAACATGATATAAAATAATTATTTTAGAGGTTTTATAGCATCATTATAATATATGACATAAGATGGTATAAAACCTTTTACTAATTAGTTTGCGTTAATCTCCGTTAAAATTATATGTTAAATATAATGGTGACATTATATATGCTGAATAAATGTTTATCCGACTATATTAAACGTCATAATTATAATGGCGTTATTTGCAAACTCTTCATTTAAAAAAATAACTCAGCTTATCAAAATGATACAAATCAGCGTAAAATGCGCTTTAAGAGTGATATTTTGCGAAGGCGTAGTTAATTTCACATGAAATTTTCAGTTTTGAATAATAGAGGCTCAAGAAAGCTGAGGCGTCACGATCCGCAGTAAGACATCTGGAGTGGTCACAAGTGTGGAATTAGCGAGGAGCAACCCTTGAGAACAACAATACCCTATTTACGAGGAGCTGGAGTGCAAGGAGCTCTTCAACCGATGTTGTGGTGCCAGCTATTGTCTGTGGTTGGAGTTAAATTGACGTTTGGTCGCGCCTAAAACTCTTATACAGCTTATATTGTTTAAATACACTATGTAAAGGAAATTCTGATTCGCGAAGGAGATCCGATTCAATGTTGGATTAGAAAATGGAACGCGTACTTGGGGTTAAAAAAAAGTTTTAAACATAATACACAAATATCTCTACAGGGTAACTTTTCCAAGTGTGCATAGATGGCCGTATTCACAACTATAAAAAGAACGAAAGGTACTCAAAGGTGTCCCGGTTTAGTACTAGATCCACCTCCTGATCTGTTATCCTTCTTTCACAGGGAAGGATACTGTCTTCCACATAAAAGGATGTCCACTACAACATGAACACAAAATATTAGTTAATAAAAAAAAAGAAGTCATTTATTTCGGACTTCTATCAGTGTTAGTAACACAGATAAAATACATATTTTAATATACATTGTCCTTTAATGATTTGGCTTATATTTTATTTTACAATACCTATTTTACACTATAATAAAATAGGGAGATAAGAAATGCCCATGGTGAGTTTCTTACCGGTTCTTCTCAGTCAATGATATTATAAACTATTGTTCTCAGTACAAGGTTTCTTTTACAATCCGAATGTAGTTACATTCATATAGATTTAAAGGAGATGTTTTTATTTTATTTTAGTGGGGCCTGCTGAGGTTTCCCTCTTGCACCTGTAGCACTTCGACCCATCGGAATCTTTTGTGCAACCCCGTCCTTTCACACTTCTTCCTCTGTAAAGATAGATGCCATAAGTTTGGCCATAAGTTGAAGAGCCAGAAGTCCTCCGGTTTCGGATAAGCCGACCCCAAGAGTCCCATTCTTTTTCTAAAGAAGATGTTTAATTTTGTATGGAGAAAATGCCCACACCTTGTACACAATACCGAAAGATAGCTAATGTATGAAATAAGCTTATTCGAAATGATTTTCTTCAAATAAATGAATAGTTTTCATGTCAGAATTATCTGAAACATTAAAATAAATCAACTTCTGTGATGGCAGCGGTATTCTGCCAATGTCAAGTAGCTGTCAAAACAACGTATGTCTTTCCAATTTCGGTTTATTTTTACATTTTTTACAGCGGCATTTACAGCGTATTGAAGTATTACTTTATCATCATCATCATCATCATCATCAGCTCATTTTATGTCCCCACTGTTGGGGCACGAGCCTTCCCTATGGATGGATAGGGAGAACGGGCCATAAACCACCACTTATTTTAACTAAATATCTACATGTATTTTTTACATTTTTTTTAGTTCATGTGCAGGGTTTTGGCATAGAAATAAACATCTCCTTTGGTTAGGTACTGTGGCTTAAACTAATTTAACATTTTGTAATTAAATTTTTCATGCATTTTGAAATTAATGTATTCCCTATTAAAACTTTTAACTTAAAAACTAGTACAATGTTCGCTACTTAACACCCGAAATATTATGATTGATCTGATTGAGTACACGATAGATCTCATGGCGTGATATTAATTTGAATCGAAATTGAAATAGATTCGCCACTTAATCCACTAGATAGCTGTGCATTTGAGCTTGCAAATTAATTTCCAGCTCCAAATGGAGTTTAAAACTATACAGGGTGAGCAATCTGAATGGGTCAGTCGGTGGAAGTCCGAAACTGAGATAGGGAATTGTGATCTATGGATAATCGGCGATTTCAAAGCTAATTAAAGCTGTGTTGAAACCATTTTCAAAAAATCTTATACATAAGTGTGGTAATTGACACCGGTCCAACAAGGTGTTAATAAGTCAATGAAGTTGAGCTTGGTTAGTGTGGGATACTTACATAAAGAAATATGTTTCAGTAGCTGTTTTTGGGAGGAAGGAAGAAAGAGATCAACATGCCTGAATGGTCGGAACTGGCACAAGACTGAACAAAATGGCGTACTTTGACGTCGAAGGCCAGCGAAGTAAGTAAGTAAGCTGCCTTTGGATCTGGACTCCGTTTTCACTTAAAATTTAGTAGAATAATAATTTAGTGCCCTGTGCATCTAGTTTTAAGACCAGCACAGGGCGTATACCTCAGGGTAGTATGTTGGGTCCCTTATTGTTTATACTTTACATAAATGACATTACAGAAGCCACAATCCATAAATGTATATTGTATGCAGATGATATCTCAATAATTGTAAAATCAAATAAAAATATTAATAACTCCATAGGCAACCACGAAATCGAAATTAATAATACCGTTAACAACATCATTGAATGGTTAGAAGTAAAAAACTTGAAGTTAAATTTAGAAAAATCAACATTTTTACAGTTTAATAAATAAATCAAAGGATAAAAAGTACAGTTTTAAACTGAATATTGAGAAAATTAAATAGGCAACACATACTAAATTCCTCGGTGTAACTATTGACCAGGACTTCAGCTGGAAACTACATGTCGATAACTTGTGTAAGAGGATTAATAGTTTTGTTTATGCTTTGTCAATGAAATGAGGAAAACAACCAACAAACAAACTGTTCTCACTACCTCTCACGCGAATAGCATCGATATTGCGTTATGGTTTAATAGTATGAGGTAATAGTACAGACTAAAACAGACCATTTGTGGCCCAAAAAAGGTGCATTAGAGCAATGTGTGGGATTCCGCCGGGCGAATCATGCAGAAAGTTTTTTTACGAGTCTTGGCTTACTACCATTACCTGCATTGTATATATTTGAAACTTATTGCTTTGTGAAGAGGTTTAATCATTTGTTTTTAAAGGCTAGAGATATAAACTCTAGACTCAAAAGAAATCCCGACAGACTTGTTATGATAATTCTAAAGTCGGACAAATATACAAAAAATGGCGCAGCCATGTGTGTAAGACTTTATAACAAGATTCCTAATGCCATAAAATAACTACATTTTACTTTATTTAAGTCGAAACTATACAAATGGCAGATCGATCAAAAAATCTATGACATTGAAGAATTGTTAGACTTTAATACTAATTTTAAATTGTTTTTGACCGTTTATAACCTTATTTAAGTAACGTGCTCATTTTTATTATTTTTATTTGTGAATTTAATTTAATTTTATTGATTAATAATGATATTTTTATGGAAACTTAATAGTAGTATAATGTTACTCTTTAATGTACTTACAATATTTGCATGCAGTACAAATTGCAAAACATGTGGATATACAATATTTGTTACAACTTTATATAGGTACTGTGTTTTAAGCAAATAAAGAATTTATTTATTTATTATTTATTTAATAATAAATAAAAATCAACATTATTAGCACACAAAAAACACAGATACAGACAAATTGATGAAATGATATAGTACAAAATAGGCGGCCTTATTGCTATCAAGCAATCTCTTCGCAACCTTGGGCGAAAAATTATAAAATTATGAGAATAAAAATAGGTGCAAGTAAAAATTAACTAAATTATAATAATAATATCAAATAAAGTACATTTATTGCGCATTAAAATAAAATAAAGTACAAAAGGCGGACTTAATGTCAAATGGCATTCTCTACCAGTCGACCTAAGGGCTAGGCAGAAAAATTTGTAAGCGGTGCGACAAAGAACGTAGATGAAACGTACAAAAGGGAAATAAATTCATAAATATAAATAATAAAATACATAAACATAGCTAAAGTGAATTTAGAAAACGTACTAAAAAAATATGCTTGTAGTAACAAGTTGTTTTAATGCAGTATTTTTATAGCAGTATTTTATGGGTTGTTGATAATAAATATTGCTTTTGAAGCCCGTGTCCACAATAAAAACAAAATACTTAAATTGTCAGTTTTCATCCTATCTTACTTTTTTCATCTTACGTAACTTATTTTTTAACCTTACCTATGAAATTGGCGTTTTGTATAAAGATTTTTTTATAAAATTATATTTTTCACACTAACGTTTTTTCAATTTTCTTAACATCTATTTATGTACACACTATAAAAATTGTAAGGTAGTGTGTTTGTTTCACAAGGTAAATATAGCAGACATAAAAAAAAATATTAAGTCCCTTCAAAGCTACAATGAAACAAAAAGTAAATTCCGCGAAACAAAATGAAGTCAATTTAAAAAAATCTAGGGCCATAAAAACACTGAATTAAAACTCATTGTCATTACTGAAGTCTAAGTAACATAGTCTTAATTAAATGTGTATAATAATATTAACAACTGGTATTGAGTTTTAGAAGTTATATACTTATTAATGAGTGAGAAGAAAACGTCAATTTCATAGGTAAGGACCCAATATTTACAAAATTCAAAAATCGACTTCTTAGTTCATTAAATCATGTATCCCTTACTCTTAAATAAGTAGTTTCAGACCTCCCTATACTGACCCATATGATTTGCTCATCCTGTATAACTGGTACATCTAGAAGGGACATCGATTTTCATACAGCTCCTTAAAAACTTGTTTAATTAGTTTCTGGAATGTTCCCGGAGGATGGGCTAGTGTTCTTTAGTTAGATTTAACGGTCCAAGTCATATTACCTTACAAAAGGATTGTTGATCGAGGAGCTCGATGGCGCAGAGGTTAACGCGCCCGGGCTGCGAGTGCTGAGGTTAAACAACTTTCGCAAAGGCCGGTCATCGGATGGGTGGTCATCAAACACTTTTCATCTCAAACTCCTCTTATGAACGGGTATGATAAGCTGTTGATACGTTGTAGTGGGCATAGTGATCAGCGTCGTGTTACTTTCCGTGTCTGATACGTTCCTAGCACGGTCATGGTATGATACGGTCTAGTGGGCAGATACCTTTATGGTGAACGTCACGAAACTAACATTGAAATAGACAGGAGTTGGACACTCACGTTCAAATTTAAAACCGCACAGTTTTTTTTCTGTTTGTTTGTTCGAGTCCATCCTTGTATCGCGTAAACCTATTAATACTAGTGCGCTTCAATTAACTAGTTTTTCATGTGACGTCCGCGGATCGCTGCGACAAATATTTATTTTGGTACCAACTTTGATGCTCTAGCTAACTGAGGTGCCATCAATTAAAATTTGTCACGACAAAAGTGTTATGAATTTAAAGTTAATTCTATTTGCGAGCGATGAAAACATCTTAACCATTCAAAGGTAAATAATATGCTTTTTTTGTTGATGGCTTCGTGCGGTTCGCAAATTTAGCCAGTGTCAAAGTAATTTTCTTACAAATTATAATAAATAGATAATATATCTTTTGTAGTTATGATGATGATGAATGACAATAGTGATGAGAAGTGAGAAACGTATATCCCTTGAGTATCTCAGTAAAGATGTGGGGGCTTAAATAAGACATTGCACATTTTTGTTTTATTTGCCAATACAGTTCATGAACACTTAACGGTTAATAATCCACCATTATTTCACATTAATATATCACATAAAAATAAAAGTAATACTAGCAACCCTATGTAAAAACACGTTAAACAATTATCATCATTGTGACGGACTTAAGGAGGAGGTGTAGTATATGCATTTATCAACACTTGCACTGTGACAACACGTTACGCGCTGCGACATAGTGACGCACATTGGTTGACCCGTATTTACTTATAATAAGTTATATCGTACTAGCATAGAGGGCGGCATTCATTATTTATTCAAATTCAAATTCAAATTCAAATTCAAAATTATTTATTGCATGCCACATTGGTGTACATAGTAATTAAATAAATAGATACAAAAGGTGTCAGAATAAACAATGTAGCGCCCCGTAAGGGCATAACAATAACAGAGGGAGTAAACTTATGTACTACAATACAAATTTATTTTTTATCTATTTTCCTCCCCCACCTGAGCTTTCCTGACACTGACTGACTTTCTCTAGCGGCACTTATCTTGTAGCTAGGTACATTAAAATTTTTAATGCGTTTAAATACTATTAAAATGAATTAAAAATTTAAGGATCTTCATATAATTGTTATTTTAGAGTAAAAAATGTTGTTCATAAATAAATAAGTTAGTTATAATTCAAATATATATTTTTTGTAATGCAATTAGGTGTGTATTATCATTATTATTATTTTATTTTATCATTAAAGAATTCATTAATATCATAGTAGCATTTTTTTATAAGAAATTGTCTCAACAGATTAGTAAAAGAAGGTATAGTGTCAGAATTTTTTATATAATTTGGAATATTATTATATATTTTTATTGTCATGGAGTGTGGGCCTGATGTAAATATTTTTAACTTAGAAAACGGTTGCTTAAGTGTATTAGCCCCTCGGTTGTTTCTCTTAAGATTTGAATTTTTTACTGGGGAGTACATATTAAAGTTCTTTTTTACAAATTTGCAGGATTCAAAAATATATATACACGTAAGTGTCATTATAGAGTGCTTAACAAAGTATGGTCTACATGACTCCATCTGGTCAATATTTACTAGTATTCGGATGCACTGTTTTTGCAATATAAATATATCCTGTACGTCAGTGCAATTACCCCAAAGAACTATTCCGTAGGTAAGCCTTGAGTGAGCGTACGCGTAATAAGCTGTGAGAGCGGTTTTGAGATCTGTTACTTTTTTTAAATTATAGAGGGCATATATAAATGATGACAGTTTTTTGGAGAGTTTATGAATGTGTGATTTCCAATTTAGATTAGTGTCGATATTAATACCCAGTAGTGTAGCTGAATCTACAGTTTCTAGTGTGGTGTTTTTATATTTATAATTAATTGAAAGTGGGCTCTTTTGAAAGGGTCTAAATTGGATAAGCTTGGTTTTATTGAAATTGAGAATTAAATTATGATAATTCAGGAAGTTTATTATTGTATCTAGATGGGTGTTTAGACTGATATTTAATGCTTTGGTATCTGAACAAGGTATCAAAATCGAGATGTCATCTGCAAACAAAATACAGTTCTCATTTAAATGTTGTTGTGTTGCAATATTATTTATATATATTAAGAACAAAATACACCCAAGGACGCTTCCTTGTGGAATAGAACCCTTAACAAATACTTGTTCGGATCTTGTTTTCTGAATTTGCCCTGTTTCAAAATTGGTATTTTCTATTTCAGTATATTGAGAGCGATTTTCGAGATAGGATCTAAACCATTTCAGTGAGTTTCCTCTTATTCCTGAGTCAGCTAGTTTTTGTATTAAGATATCATATCTTACTCTGTCGTATGCCTTACTCATATCTAGAAGTAAACCTACGGAGTACTGTTTTGTATTTATTGTATCCAGGATTTTTTGTACAAACTTATAAACCGCTAAGGTGGTGGATCTATTTTTGCGAAATCCAAACTGGTTTTCATTTAAAACTTTATATTTTTCAAAAAAGGGGTATATTCTTTTAGCCATTGCTGTTTCGAATATTTTAGCTGAAGTAGGAGATATTGAAATTGGACGATAGTTATTTGGGTTAGTTTTTTCGCCGTTTTTGAATATAGGCTTAATTAATGATATTTTAAGGGCGTTTGGGAAAATACCTTTGGTAAAAGACTGATTTATTAATTCTGAGTAAGGGGACGCTAATTCAATTGCACATACTTTAATTAATTTTGGTGGTATTTCGTCGATTCCAAAACTATTTTTATTTTTTAGGTTTTTAATTATTGTATATACTTCACGAGCCTCAACTGGGCGTAAGAATATAGAATTTTCAATTTTATTATTTTGTATTTCAGATTGCTGCATCTGGTGTATTTGTAAATTACTAATAGAAGAAAAAAAATCGTTAAAGGTGTTTGCTATTTGCTTAGGGTTATCGATTAGTTTATTATTAATTTTTAATTTCATGTTATATTTTTGTTGGCCTACTTTCTTATTCGTTTCATCTTTTATTATTTGCCACATTGTTTTAATACTGTTTCCTGATTTTTGGAATCTTCGTATGTTGTTGATCTTTTTTGAATTTTGGATAGCTTGCTTTAGTATTTTAGTGTATCTGTTATAGTGGTCATGTAAGATTTTATTTTTAGACCGATTTATTAGTATTCTTAGTAGCCGTTTATTGCGACATGATAGCTTTATTCCTGTTGTCAGGTATACTTTTTTTGATTTTTTTACTTTTATGGATTTTATTGGTATACATTTATTTAGGGCTTTTTGTAGAGTTTCATTAAAATTATTATAATTTTCGTTTACGTTTTTATTCATAAGGACTATGTTATCCCAATTTATTGAGGCTATTTCTTTTTTAAACTTATTCATATTTACATCATTATATATTCGTTTGTATAAAGTAAAACAAGGCGGAAAACTAGTAGCTAATGGCACATTTAGTTCTACTCCTTTGTGGTCCGAGAATCCAAGTTCTTCAACATTTACTACTACACCTTTACTATTAAAATTGATAAAAATAAGGTCCAAACACGTAGAGCTGTTTGCTGTGACTCTAGTGGCCTCATTTACTATTTGCTTAAAATTATAAGTTAACATTAAGTTTAGAAGCGATCTTTTTAGCTTACTATTCTTTAAGAAATTGACATTGAAGTCACCCCCTATAATAATGTTTTTATTTTTATCCTTAATCGTAATAATTTTTAAAAGTTTATTAATGCATTCAAAGAATGTTTCAATCCCTTTGGTACTATTTGGCCAGTATACATTAATTAATAGTATGTTAATATTTAGTAACTCTATTGCACACGTTTCAAAATTTGATTCTACTGACAATTGGACAATATCTATCCGTTCACAATATTCAATTGAATTATTAACTAGAATACACACTCCGCCCCCTTCTTGAATCTCTCTACAAAATGAGGAACCGATATGATAATTATTTATATTAAGTAATTCTAATTTATCTTTATTTAACCACGATTCCATTATACATATGGCATGTAGATATGCTTTTTCTTCTAGCATGGCTTCTAGAATATAGCACTTAACGTGTGACAATAAACTTGTGAAACCAAGATGACTTTTTTCTAACTCTCCACAACAACATCCCTCAAGACGCTACATAATACATGGCGACCCTGCCACCGAACTATGGAACCCTGAAGAATGAAGATAAAATTTTTTTGAAGATTACTAATACCAAAACAGAAGAACAATAACTATTTTGAAGAGAGAAGCAATACCTTATAGAAGAATGATCATAACTACTATAGAAAATTCTGCAGTGAAGAAGAGAGAAGCGTACGGGTCAAGGATGGTGTCCAGAGTATAGCACGGCCCAGTTGGCGGTGTCCAGGGATTTCCCGGCCCAACGAGCGGTTCCAGTTTGCTGCAACCAGCTTCGTGTCATGCGGCCACTACATCGCTACAATAGGATGAGCAGTACGAAGACCACGTCCACCGAAGCATCATCTACGCGACGCGCCACGCGCTCAGGTCATTTCACGGTTGTTAACCTCATTTCATCGCGTGCAGTAAGTGAGAATATAATTTAGAATATAATTTATTTTGTATTATGTCGCAAGCATTAATAGAATTACGGGATAAGTTAAAATATATAAGAGATTATCTTGTTAAAATCGGACACGAAAGAAGGCAAAAAGAAAATGCTCACGCTAAGTTAGAAGAAGCCAAGTCTTTGTACATTTTGGAGTACAAATTGGAGTATATTGTGTCTCAGGTAAATAGTGAAATTAAGCTTTCTAAGACAGGTTCCGAAACGGTAGATTTATTAAATAATTTAGTAGAAGAAATACATAGTTATTATCGCAAAATTACTGAATTGGTAACAAAGTGAAGCACTAATATTTCTGTAAAAATGGCTAACGATTTCGATTTGAAAACTGCGATTTCCCTGTTACCTGTTATGACAGGCCAGGAACAAATTACGAAACAGTTGATAGATAGCATTTTACTATATAGTTCTATGATTTCATCCGACACTCAACGCCAATTAATACAATTTGTATTAAAAACTAGGCTTTCTGCTAGTGCCAAGCTAAGGTTAAAGCCAAGCTACACTGATGTAGAGACCTTAGTGAGCGACATTAAAAAATATTTACTTCCCAAAAGGTCAGCTGATGCTATCCAATATCAGTTGTATAATGCTAAGCAAGGGCGTAGGTCAATAGAAAATTTTGGTTCTGAGTTAGAGGAGCTGTTTGTTAACCTAACTTTAGCTCAAGCTGATGAGGACGATTCCAAATTTGAAGTTCTGCGTCCAATTAACGAGAAGTCTGCCATTAAACGTTTTGCCGATGGCTTGACAAACCCAAGGCTAAGTACTATTATAGCCTCACGACAGTTCACATCACTGCCTGAAGCAATCAGGACAGCAGTAGATGAACAGGTGTCAGCATCCCAGTCTCAGGAGCAAGCGATGCATCTAAGACCATCAGGTAGGTACTATACAAATAACAATAGAAATAACAATTTTCAAAAACCAAATTATTTTTACTCAAATCAAAAAAATAATTTTAACTTTAATCGATCGCATCAAAATAGATATCATAATAATGTACAAAATAACGTAAATAAAGGCCAACGAACTTCAATGGTTAATTCTGCACATAGAAAGAATGTGCATTTTCAGCATTCGAGTGCCCTGACCCCGACGCGCTCACGCGCACCGCGCGTTCAGCATGCCGCTGGCGCCGAGCGCGGTGACTCAAGTTCAGGTATAATGTCCACTTCACGTAGTCACTTCAATGAAAATCAGTTTTTTCGATCCTAAATTGCGTCATTCTATTTATAGTTATAATAATTACTGTGTAGTTAATTGTAAGGTAGATAATAGTAGAGAAATTAGATTATTAGTAGATAGTGGAGCTAGTTTATGTGTAGTAAAATACGAATGGTTAGTTAAAAATACCGAATTATTGAATAACATTCATAAGCACGTTATTACTATTAAAGGTGTTAGCGGAATGTTAGAATCTGAGGGATACATTTATTTAAGTTTATTTCTGAATGGAGTAGTATTTAATCAGAAGTTTTATGTATTTAAAAATTTGTCGTGTACCGCTGAAGGCATATTAGGCCAAAATTTTTTCAATAGGTACAACGCGATCATCAACTATAAAAACGCTACTTTAAGTTTAGATTACCAAGGCAAATCGGTAGTAATAGATATACAGGGTGTAGATAAATATTGTTTTACTATTCCACCACGGTGCGAAGTTATCAAACACATTCCCACTACGCTCTGTGAAGACTGTGTTATTTTGGCCAGTGAGATATCTCAAGGAGTTTTTTTAGCTGGAGTAGTTTCAAGACCGGCAAACGGATTAATTAAAATTAGAATATTGAACACTAGTGATACGGCAGTTGACATTAACTCGTCCGATATAGAAATTTATCAGTTAAATCAATTTGACTTGTGTTCCTTTGAAAGACGTGATATTTCTACGGATAGAGTAAAAACTTTATTTAATTTACTAGATCTTACATCCTACTTAAATAAAGAGGAACAGATCAGCATAGAAAACATATGCGCAAAGTACGCTGACGTATTTCATCTACCGGGAGATAAACTTTCAACGACAAACTTGATGGAACATTCAATTAAATTAAAGAGTGACTCTAGCCCAGTGTATGTCAAACCTTATCGCACGCCTCAAGCATTACGTAGTGAGGTAAATAAGCAAATCCAAGAAATGCTTGAAAATGACATCATTGAGGAGACCACGTCGGAGTGGTCGAGTCCTGTCTTGCTAGTCCCTAAGAAGGCAGATAAAACCGGCAATAAAAAATGGAGACTCGTCATCGATTATCGTCAATTAAACAATAGGGTTCAGGACGACAAGTTTCCATTGCCAAATATCTCAGAAATATTAGAATCACTTGCTGGTAACATCTATTTTTCTAAGTTAGATTTGTCCCAAAGTTATTACCAGTTGGCATTAGATAAGAAATCGAGAAAGTACACTGCGTTTACGGTTGACAAAATGTATCAATTAAAACGTTGTCCAATGGGACTGAAGACGTCACCTAGTGTATTTTCAAGGTTAATGACAATCGCTATGGCGGGTCTTAACTATAAAAAATGTTTTATTTATTTAGATGACTGTATAGCAATAGGAAATTCTATGGAAAACCATAATAAAAACCTAATTAGCATCTTAGAACGGTTTCGAGAAGTAAATTTAAAACTAAATCCTTTAAAATGTGAGTTTTTACGCAAAGAAATTATGTATCTCGGTCATAAAATTACTTCCAATGGAATTTATCCAGATCCATCAAAAATAGATAAAATCAAAACATACCCCAAACCAACTAACGCTGACGAAGTAAAGAGATTTGTAGCATTTGCTAATTATTATAGGCGTTTTATATCTAGATTTGCAGATATAGCCTATCCATTAAATGAACTTTCAAAAAAAGATATTCCTTTCGTATGGACATCAGAATGCCAATTAGCGTTTCAAACTCTTAAAAATCATCTCATAAACCCACCAGTTTTAGATTATCCCGACTTTTCTCCTAACAACACTTTTATACTTAGTACGGACGCTTCAAAGATAGGGCTTGGCGCCGTATTGTCTAATAGTAATGGTAAAGTAGTAGCTTATGCGAGTCGTAACTTGAAGCCGGCCGAAACAAGATACCCTGTTATTGAGTTGGAGCTGTTGGCAATAGTATGGGCGATAAGACATTTTAGACCTTATCTATATGGAAATAAATTTATAATTAAAACCGACCATAAGCCGCTAATTTATTTATTTGGTATGACTGATCCTTCAAGTCGATTAACAAAATTCAGACTTTATTTAGAAGAGTATGACTTCGACATAGAGTACGTCCCGGGACGGCATAATGCAGCTGCAGACGCATTAAGTCGTTTACCGTTGTCTTCTTCAGATTTAAAAGAAATGAGAGAACATGTAGTATCGGTCATGACCAGAGCCCAAGTTCGTAAGCAATTCGATAAAAATACAGACACCTGCACTGACTTGACGTCTGGAACCCCTGCTAATTTTAGGCCTGATCAACCTAAAGTTGTAGAGATTCTAAAACGACCAAAAGACAGCGTAGAATTAAAATTTTGTACACAGTACAATGAGTTTAAAAGTGATAGCTTAATTAGTCACCAAGGAAATATAATTTATGTGCCACATATGTTAACTATGTATGTAATATCTCGATCGCTATCGACCGTAAGTGTGTTAGCGAGAGAATTACAGTCATTTTGCATAGAAGTAAATGTAAACGAGCTCGTTATTATTAAGAAGAAAAATCGTGAATATATTATAGAAACTTTAATAAGCGAAATGAAAAAGTTAAAAGGTTTGATTCCACGGTTACTCGTAATTAAAGACGTAGAGAGAGTAACCGACAGGGAAACTATGATAGTGATACTAAATGACTTCCATCTTTTACCTTCTAGTGGCCATGCCGGGGTAAATAGAATGTTAAATAACATTAAAAAATATTATTTTTGGCCAGGTATGAGCAATGACGTAATAGAATATGTTAAAAAATGTAAACCTTGTCAAATTCAGAAACATTCAAATAGAAATGTTAGAGAACCCTTAGTAGTGACGTCGACGGCTACTACAGCGTTCGAAAGAGTTAGTTTAGATTTAATGGGCCCCTTAGATACGGATAATTATAATTATAAGTACATTTTAACATTACAGTGCGATCTTACGAAATATGTAGAAGCGTACCCCTTAGAAAAGAAAGATACGGAATCTGTAGCTAGATCATTGGTAAATAATTTTATTTTACGCTATGGAGTTCCTAAAGAAATGTTGACTGATCGCGGAACGGAATTTATGTCTTTCGTCATGAGTGAAGTATGCAAACTTCTAAATATCACTAAACTTAACTCAACTGCATATCACCACGAAACTCTCGGTGGTTTAGAAAATACACATAAAAGTCTAGGAGCCTATCTTAGAATTCAATGCGAAAATAATAAGACCGATTGGAGTAGTTGGTTACCCTTTTGGTGTTTTTCTTTTAACACCACGGTACACTCAGAGACACAATATACTCCCTTTGAATTAGTCTTTGGAAAACTGTGTAACTTACCTAGTAACTTACAAGGCTCCGTTGAACCGTTATACAATGATGATAACTATCCATTGCAATTAAAATATAGGCTTCAAAGAGCTCAGTGTGATGCTCGCAACAACTTATTAGAAAGTAAAAATCTTAGAAAAATAAGTTATGATAAGAAATCTTGTCCTGTATCGTATAAACCAGGAGACATGATTTTATTAAAAAATCAAATAGGCAATAAGTTAGATAGAATTTATACAGGACCCTATGTTGTAATTGAAGAATGTACACCTAATGTTAAGATTGTTAAGGATAATAAAGAATATTTAGTACATAAGAATATGACAAAGTTGTTTAATAGCTAATAAGTTAGACACTGTTTAGACTTAGATGAGTAATTAAATTTGAAAAAAAAAAAATTTATTTTAGTTTAATTAGTGGTCAATCGATCTGCGTTATACATTTTTTTCTTTTGTTATCCGGGGGGTGTGACGGACTTAAGGAGGAGGTGTAGTATATGCATTTATCAACACTTGCACTGTGACAACACGTTACGCGCTGCGACATAGTGACGCACATTGGTTGACCCGTATTTACTTATAATAAGTTATATCGTACTAGCATAGAGGGCGGCATTCATTATTTAGCACTTAACGTGTGACAATAAACTTGTGAAACCAAGATGACTTTTTTCTAACTCTCCACAACAACATCCCTCAAGACGCTACATAATACATCATCATCAGCTCATTTTATGTCCCCACTGCTGGGGCACGAGCCTTCCCTATGGATGAATAGAAAGAACGAGCCATAAACCCCACGCGGGCCCAGTGCGGATTGGTGGTTGTTAACGACTGCTAATGCAGCCGGGACCAACGGCTTTACGTGCCTTCCGAAGCACGGAGGAGCTCGAGATGATACATTTTTGGTCATCGGCCTTTGCGAAAAATGCTAAACCTCAGCTCTCGCAGACCAGGCGCGTTAACCACTGCGCTATCGAGCTCATCTGCGATTATATAATCTTACAATAAATACGTTTTTAAGTACACAAAATTAGATCGATGAAAAGCTCGACTCGTTATTCGTTTGTAAATAGAAAACGCCTTAAAAGAAAATACATAGCAATTGCGTAAGGATTTAACATCACTCAGCGTTCTACCGCTTATACCACGGCCAGTGCTCTGAAGAACTCTTTGAACTTATCCCACCTTCTCCCTTCCTCCATAGGAGTACGCGTGCTGCTTTCCGGATTCACCGCTGTACTGTCTCGAAACATTCCATCGCGCACAAAGAAGTTTGGTGACTCGTTTCTTTGTCGCACTTACAAAAAATGGAATAGTCTACCAGCACAAGTTTTCTCTCCTTTCTATGCCATGGGGTCCTTCAAATGGGGCGTGAAGAGGCACCGTGTTGTTTTCACGCTGCACCAGATGCCCTCGCGTCTGGACTCCGTTTCCAATTAACATCTGATGGAGTGGAGTAATTTACCGAGCTAGGTTTATGAAAGCCTCTTTTATTGAGCCTAGTCAACGAATGCTAATTAAACATCTGCTCATAGTACAAGATAACAGGTAAAAATTAAGAAAAAATAGATAGATAGAGGAGCTCGATGGCGCAGTGGTTAACGCGCCCGGTCTGCGAATGCTGAGGTTAAGCAACTTTCGCAAAGGCCGGTCATCGCGGATGGGTGACTAAAAATTTATCATCTCGAGCTCCGTCGTACTTCGGAAGGCACGTTAAGCCGTTGGTCCCGGCTGCATTAGCAGTCGTTAACAACCACCAATCCGCACTGGGCCCGCGTGGTGGTTCATGGCCCGTTCTCCCTATCCATCCATAGGGAAGGCTCCTGCCCCAGCAGTGGGGACATATATGAGCTGATGATGAGATAGATAGATAGATAAAACTCTTTATTGCACACACACACACACACAGATAAGTAAAATAAATGTTAGTGTCGCGTTGATCAATAATTGTGGCCTTCTGTGGGAATTGTTTTATTGTTTTTACTTTTTATTTTTAAGTGTCAATTGCTACACTTAAGCTGAATTAAATATTTACATAAAATACAGTGAAAAAATTTAACGCCCACCCGACCCAACCAGGAATAGAACCGTCTTCCGCAATCCGGGCGGCTGCACTGACCGTTGTGCTACCGGGAAGACTGACGCAAGCGCTGAATTTTGTCACTGCTTTTTGATTTTTGAAATGCTTCAAAGCGACATTAGTGCCATCTATCCAAAGGTGATTGCAACCGATGGACATGCAGATTCATCTTTGCAGATGAATACCACAAATTGACAACACAACGATATAGTAAAAATGTTACTTTTTATTTTTAAGTTTTATTGTTTGCGATCCGTGCCGTGGAGGTTTTGTTTTTAGTGTGTATGTGAGACCCCGTCTTACGCCCCCGTCAGCCTCCCTTCCCCTATAAAATAAAAAGGAATCCGGAACGTACTTCTAGTATCTTATTAGTAACTATGAGCTTAACTCCCGGCTAGCAACGCACCCAACAATATGCTACATGAATTATGTATGCGGTTACCTAGCGATCTGCGTTTAATTAGTGAATTAATCAATTAACGGCAAATCTACGCATCAACGTTCAACTGTGGCATTACCATATCAATAATGGGATTTATGTACCACTTACGATGGAAACGAGAGTGTTTTGGTAGTAAGACGTCGATTGTCAGACGATCATGGCGGGTTCGCACGGTTAATGGGGGCAGGGGGTTTTGGTAATGTGCTTCTGTAATCTACGTGTAATATGAGACCTTGATAACCTTTTCTAGTATAATGGTATTTTTGTTTGAATACACATGTAAAAATAACAGTTATTTATATTAATGTTTGTAGTGATACTGAAGATATTTATACCAAATCAAATAAACTGTATTCTAAATAACTTCTCTTAACTCAGTGCTACTTTATCAGGCTCGAAGGACCAAAAACTATTGTGTTTTAGTATATAAGAGAAAGATAACAACGTAGAATATAATTTGATTATTTAATTTAATAAAAGTAGGTACATGTTTTTAATAAACAAAATTACGCTACGAATGCTTACGATAAAATAAAAATAGGCTAAGTCTAACGATACCTCAATTATGTAAATTAATTCAGCGGTTCTGGAGATATGAGGTAATAAAGAATATTACATACAAGATAGGCGCGAAAAACATAACCCTTCCTTTGCAGTCAGGTAAAAAGTGACAGCATCTGTTTTAAGCAGTAGGTATCTCACTTTAGCTATCGTTTTGTGGTATAGCAGTAGATGTTTACGCTTACAAAAATGAAGTTAGACATTTGCACTGACGCGTACATTATTATAACAGCCCTAACACAAATAATCCTTCGCACACCGTGCGAACTAACTCCTCAAAGCAATCTTGGTGGCTGGGATCAAGCTGGTTATCGTACAACTTACTTGTTAGCAACTAGCAGTGGCTTGATATAATAATAATATGTCACAAACAAAAATATCCCGAAGCAAAGTTTACAAACGTGTAGTGTCAGCACAATTGCTCTTATAAGGATCTGTCCTTATAAGAGCAAATGCGTATCCTTTAGTGTGTTATAGAGCTTTTTTACTTTATAAGAGTTTATTATGAGATGGTTATAGAAATAAACGCTCTTATAGCTGCGCCCAATCAAGTCTTGAGATTGTTATTAGTACTGATTTTGCTAGTTGGGTTTTTTTCTCTTTAATCGTCGGTTGGGTTGGAAAACCAAATAAATAATGTAAACTAAAAACAAAGAATAAGGTAAAACATTTACACTGACGAGCATAATAACAGCCCCAATACAATAAGCATTCGCACACTAAGTCTGCTGTGTAAGCTAACTCCTCAAATCTATCTTGGTTGCCGGTTTCACGCCAGCTATCGCACAAACTTGTAAGCAACTAGCAGTGGTTTGGCATTATAATAATATGTCACATACAAACATCCCGTAGCATTACTTATAAACGTGTATTGTCAACTCTTCTAAGAGCAATTGTGTTTCCTTAAGTATAATAATAGAGCTTAGTAACTTAATTAAAGTTGTTAAATGACAGTTATAAAAAAGAACGCTCTTATCATCATCATCATCTCAACTAAAAGACGTCCACTGCTGAACAAAGGCCTCCCCCAAGGATCTCCACAACGACCAGTTTTTTTTTCAGCGCTCTTATAACTGCACTCAATTCCAGGACTATAACATGACACTAGCTGGTAATAGTTAAAAAATAATAATTTAGTTTTGAGATTGTTATTAGAACTGATTTCGGTAGTTAGACTGACTGGTCCTTCGCAAATGAACGCTGTGCTGTAAACGGAATGAGCGAAGGAAAAACAAATTACCCACCCTCCACACACTAAGTCTGCTATGCGAGCTAACTCCTCAAAACAATCTTGGAAGCCGGGATCACACAGTCTTTAGCGCAAGCAACTAGCAGTTTTGCTAAGATGTTTGCATGTGTGACGTGGTTTTTTGTAAATTAACGCCGTGCTGTATGCGGGATGTGCGAAAAAAACTTCGAAAGCAGTTAAGAGACGCTTTGATTTTTAATATGGCAGAAGGAAGATGTGGAAAAGGTGTGGGAAGACTTTTGCCCAGGAGTGGGACAGCTATGGCTGATATAATAATATAATAATTATTATAATATTATAAGCCATAATTATGAATATACTTAAACTTAGATACGGAAGATAATATTGTGTACCTAGATGTTATTTTAAATGGCATAATCACTTTGTTTCGGTCAAAGTTTTCATTGTCTCATTACGCTAAGTATAAACATTTCCATAGATAAAGTATATATTTAATTTTAATCATAATACCTTCTAGAACAAAATCGTAAGTGTTTCTGTTACTTATCTAGGCAATAAAAGATTCGGCGTACATAGAAAGCGATCATCGTAACTTACTAATTCTATTGACTTTTCAATCACATTTGAATCGAGAAATGTACAAAATTTTTACCTGAACTGTAGTGAAACAGCTTCAATGCCACTATAGGAGGAATAGCGTTGTTTAAAGTGGACTGCCATCGATGGCTCCACAGCACTCAGTGACTAACTAATTGGGAGCTAACGAACCGCACGCGATGGAGTGGTAAGGAGAGGCATCGAGGGTTCCGTATAAGCTTTTTATCATCCACGGGGATCCATAGGGAAGAGCTTCAAACTCAAACCATGAAAAAAATGATGAAAATGACGACGCAAATGGCATACGCCACAAAACAAAAGACTGACTCTCTAGTTAGAAAAATAATGGCACTCCAGCGATCAGCTTATCCGAAACTAGAAGACTTCATGGTCTTCGTTCTTAAACTCATAGCAGTCATCTTCGCGGAGGAGGAAGAGTGAAAGTATAAGGAAAGTGATGATAATGCCGAAGGTGGAAGCGCACTTCATCCAGAATCCTCAACTAATTAAGGAACTGGTTATATTATCTGTAGCTGCTGGAACATAACAATGCTACTAACATTGATGTTATGGCGACAGATGGTGGTGGCTAGCCATGCGAACAAACAAGCGCTAACACCAACCAAACCGAGTATGCAACAAAGGTCGCTGGAAATTGAACTCAAGTCCTTTGAGGTTGAGAAATAGAATTAGAAATAGTAATAGAAAAAATCTTTATTTGGTACAATACTGGTGGTCTTAACCACTCAACCCCAGAGGCATGATCTTGTCAAAAAGGAGAATTATGTAGAGCTGCCAACCTTGATTAGTTAGAGAAGCACCCTAAGAAATAGAAGAAGGAGCACTCTTACCAAAACACAGCATAGTCAATTCTGAATTGACGTAGATAATAAAGTCCATTCTAATGTTTTACAGCGAACTGATTGCCCATGTCCGTACTGCATCAAGGCAGATGAAAAATTAATTGACCAGTGCCGAGCCACATCGTACGGAGTGGCCCGTGCCACCAAGGGTCCGTATGTGTGTCAAAGGCTTTATTCCCTAATGACTATGCCACCGACAGTGTTATAAGAGCTGTATAGTGGTTTACCGTTAGCAGCGCTTTAACACAAGCAAATAATAATCGTGAAATTAAACACTGTTTACGAAGTTACTCGCGTTTTATTATACGTTATTATTCTTAGAACCATTAACATGTTCCACTGTGACTACAAACCCTTTATAGTGTTGGTAAAATAATAATTATATAAACTGAAATGTAAGTAAATTTGTAAAATGTGTTTAATTTCAATATGCAGTGTTTGCGTTAAGAATAAAAATAACATATTTGTTTACAATTTATCCTCTGCTACCTTAAGATGCTTAAAACTACTTAACTAAACTACTTACTTACTAAACTACAACCATATTGATGTCTGACACTTACGTGCACTCCCGTGTACTCACGGGCAGAAGCGGCGAGCGACCTGGCGACCCTGCCAGGATCAGATCCGACCGCCTGTGCGATGTGGTGGCAATGTCACTAACCCTAAGCGACCCCCTTGGAGCTCCAAACCCTGAACGACCACGCACTCACGCACTCACACGCGCCTACACGGTTACCAGTAGGCGAATTGTTATTCCGCACGCATAAAAGTACAGTTCCTTGATACTTATTTGTCACGTTTAACACGGCACTCCCATAGGACACGTGAACAAACGCGAATCGACCGATTTCACCAGTTATATTTTACAAAACAAGGGCGCGTTCCAAACGCGTGGTTTCCGTGTGTCTAACACGAAGGAAGCCGAGACACTAAGATGGCGGCCATCTGCTCGCGTGCGCGCAGACCGAGCGGCGCCGCACTCTTTTTCATAAGGCGTTAACAGACGGCCAGCGCCATCTGTGATGCCGTATCAAAACTACATTGTATTTGGAACATTCCCCCGTCCCGGGCTGAAGGCTCAGACCGTTAGCTCATTCAACCGGGAGACGAGAGAGTGTTGCCATGGCTCGTCTCAGAATCGAACCACCGACCAACACCTCCGCGACGCGTGGAGTCCCATCGGGACCCATTAATAACTTTAAGATGCGGCCCCGGCGCCAAACCAAGGAAGGCAAGTTGGCCTCCTTTAATAATACTAAATCCCCTTCCCGAGGGGGCTCAGTCCTGTCTGTCCACTTCACCCTTTGCTGCAGCAAATGCAAGTATTCAACGGACCAGCGGTACCAGAAATTCTGGCCCATCTGCTGCAGCATTTGATAACGCGACAACCGGGTGGTACGTTCTTCCCTCCAAGGGTATTCCGGCAGAGCAGTGAGCGGCTGCCCGATCAAAAAATGTCCAGGAGTCAAGACCTCCAGATCGTTTGGATCAGGGGACAGGGGACAGAGAGGACGAGAGTTGAGGACCGCTTCCACCTTACAAAGCACAGTGGCAAGCTCCTCAAAGGTTAAAACCGTTTCTCCAATGACGCGGCGGAGGTGGGTCTTTGCGGACTTAACAGCCGCCTCAAAGATTCCTCCCCAGTGTGGGCAATTTGGTGGACTGAACCGCCAAGTTACCCCCTTCCGGGCGAGCGTCTGACTTAAACTATCTACGTTATTTTCTAAAAATTTGTAGACATCATTTAGATAGTTAGCGGTACCCCTATAGTTTGTGCCATTGTCGGAACGGATAAGTGAGGGCAGACCCCTACGCGACACGAAGCGATCCAACGCGGCGACGAAAGCCTCCGTAGACAACGCGGAGACCACCTCCAGGTGGACGGCCTTCGTGGCCAAGCACACAAATACGCACAAGTATGCCTTTACGACCCGTGCGTTGCGAAGAGTGGTCGTCTTCACAGAGAACGGTCCGGCAAAGTCCGTGGCTACCCCCGAAAATGGACGAGACTGGGTGACTCGGTCCGATGGCAGATCCCCCATCTGCGGCTGCATGAGTGAAGCCCGAAGCCGGTAACACGGCAGACACCGGAACAGCACTCCTCGAACGGCTCTTCGAGCCGACAAAATCCAAAATTCCCTCTGCAGGATGGCCAGTAACGCGCCGCACCCCGCATGCGCATTACGAATGTGGCGATCGGACACCAGGAGCTTAACCAGCGGTCCATCCTTCGGCAGGAGTAGGGGGTGTCGAGTCCCGTAAGGCAGGTCGGCTTTCCGTAATCGGCCTCCAACACGCAAAAGCCCCTCCGAATCTGTAAAAGGATTTAACCGAGCGACAGCTCCCTTCAGCTTGGCGCGACCCTCACGCAGCACCCGCAGCTCAGCCTTGAAGCGCTCCGCCTGCAGTACCCGGACCCAGTGCAGTAGCGAGCTCTGACGCTCCTCTGCACTTACAACTGGGGACAAAAGTCTATCTCGCGGATGTCGGCAGTTGTGGATGAACCGTTTCATCCAGCTGGTCACCGCCAGCAATTTGTCCAGACTGCTGTATCGTTCAGGCAGCCAGTCGGGGTCCATATCTGTCTCCACGGCCAGGGTATGCACACGCATGCCGGGTAGAATCTGGACCGTCCTGTCCAGCCGCTGGACAGGCCAAGAGGTCTCGGGCGACTTCAGCCACCCTGGTCCCCACCAGAGATGATGAGCTGCCAACTCTGGAGCAGTGCAGCCCCGGGAAGCACAGTCCGCTGGATTTATGTCGCCTGGGACGTATCTCCAAGTGATTAGAACTCCGATCTCCTGTATTTGGGAAACCCGGTTCCCTACAAAGATTTCCAAATTATGTGGCGACGCGCGCAACCATGCCAGCGCGACCTGACTATCTGACCACGCAAAGACATCCCGGATGTTTACGGTGGCGGCTAACTCCCGACGAACATGGCTTAACAGCCTGGCTAAAAGATGAGCCCCGCTCAACTCCAACTTGGGGATGGTCAGACGGGTTCGGATTGGAGCAACCTTGCTCTTGGCTAAGAGCAGTACGACGTTGACCCGGCCCTCGGAATCAACGGTGCGTAGATACACTGCCGCAGCGTACCCTCGCTCGGAAGCATCACAGAAGCCATGCAGGCTCACTTGAGATTTGCCCGGAGGCAAAATTCGACGAGGTAAGGCAACCCGGTTGACTTCCTCTATGGTGGAGATTAACTCGAGCCAGGTGTTCAATGGCGGCCCGATGAGCGGCTCATCCCACGAGACGCCTAGCATCCACAGCTGCTGCAACAGGCACTTAGCTGAAAAGATCACCGGACTAATCCACCCGTTCGGATCAAACATGCGTGCAATAGTGGACAGCACCGTCCTCTTGCTCCAAATGCTCCGGGACTCCAGCTCCACCTGGAAAGTGAAAATGTCGTGTACGGGTTGATACTGCATACCCAGCACCGCTATCATGTTGGGGTCCTCCGCATCTGCGAACAAAGTGGGGTTCTGCTGGTGCTCCTCTGGTATCCCCTCTAGCAGACCCGGCTCGTTAGACAGCCACTTCCGCAACTCGTATCCCCCAGCTGCAAGAAGTGCGATCAGTTCATCCCGCAGTGTGAGGGCCTCTTCGACACTCTCGGCCCCGGTGCACACGTCGTCGACGTACAGGTCACGTGTCAGCACGGCGGCGGCACGGGGAAAGCGGGCCCGCTCTCGCTCGGCCAGCTCCAACAAGGATCGGATTGCGATGTATGGACTAGACTTCAACCCATATGTGTTGGTGTTGAGTTCGTAGACGGTCACCGGGTCCTCCGGGTGTTCACGCCAGAGGATGAGCTGGTAGCGCCTGTCATCCGGATGAATGACCGTCTGCCTGAACATCATCCGGATGTCAGCTCCCAACACCACCTGATGTCTTCTAAAGTTCAGGATGATATCGACAACGTCCCGGTGCAACTTGGGACCAGAATGGAGACACTGGTTCAAGGATACCCCCGTAGACGTGGGGGCTGATCCGTCAAACACGGTTCTCAATTTGCCCGAGCAAGCCCTTATCACGGCATGGTGAGGCAGGAAGTAGTGCCCAGTTGAGCTCCAATCAACTCGAGCCGGAGACATGTGACCCAAAGCCTCATACTCGCGCATAAACGCAATGTATTTGTCCCGAAGGACTGGGTCACGCCGCATGCGCCGTTCCATGGCCAGCAGCCTCTTCTCCGCCAAAGCCCTGGACTGCCCTAGAACAGGAGGGGAGGCAATAAAAGGAAGCCTGGTCACAAACCTCCCGGACCTAGATCGTGACGTGTTAGCCTGATAGAAGGCCTCACACTCCACATGGTCGGGATCCACCCTAGGGACCAGGGGGAGTTCCTCAATCTCCCAAAACCTTTGCATCGTCTTGGCCAAGGATGCAGACAAGATGATCTTGGACTCATCCGGAGTCAGGTCGTCAACGACCGGTCCCATAATTGAAAATCCAAAAAGCGTGGACACTGCCACCAATGAAGAGGGACCCAAAGCCCTTTGGGATCCTAGCAGGATCCATCCAAGGACATCCGACCCTAAGAGGAGATCCACCGGAGCCGGATGATCAAATAGTGGGTCGGCCAGATTTAGGCCCTTTGTAACTGCGCGTGTACTAGAGGGCAGATCGGTAGAAGGCTGCCAGCCCACAATGGTGTCCATCACCGTGGCTGCTACCGAAATCCTCAAAGTAGAGGAATGTACCGCGGAGAAGGTGACTTGGGTTTGGCCCATCAAACCTCTAACCTCCATGCCACCAACCCCGAGTAGCGGCATCGAGGGGGCCTCCATGCCCAGACCCAGTTTTTGTGCCACTCGAGTGGACAACAGGCAGCCTTGGGCCCCTGAGTCCAACAAGGCTCTGAGGGTGACCGAGTCTCCCTGAGGGCCCCAAACGCGGACAGCCGCAGTAGGGAGCAGAACCGTCCGCGGGTCTGCTCTCGAAGGGGGGCAGGCTAGCTATGCCCCTTGGGCTTCCCTCCCCTCTTGGGCCCCCACATAAAAGTATGGCCGGCGGGTGCACATGGCCATCCTCGGAAGGGCGTAGTCCGCCGCCCTACCATATCTGGAATAGGGCGGGTGGTACTCCAGCCGGGGGTACTCGTGGAGCGGCGGAGAGAACCGCCTTGGCCCCGGCGGGTCGCGCTGCTCCACGTTAGCGCGCACAGGTGCCCATGCAGGAGGGGATCCCGGGTCAGCTGTCGGGCCCCCGCCCGTAGGGCCCCAGCTCACACTTGGGCCGGCCGCCTGGTAGCCTGCAGACGCGTGGCCCTCCATGGGTGCACGCGCCTGTCCACGGCTCACCTCCCGCGGTGGGGGCGCGTCACGCGCCGGATTGCGCCTCTGAGTGGGTGGGGATGTGCTCCGCCCTGGAGCACCCCCGCCCGTGGGGCGCCGCTGCTGGGGGGTCGGTGGGGCTGCGCCCGACCGGTTCGCGCAGAGCAGCAGGTGATGTGACCCGTCGCAAGCGCTGCATCTCTGGGCCCTGGTACAGTCTCGGGCGAAGTGGTCGCCCAGGCAACCAAAACATAGGCCATTGCGCTTCACCATTCGCCGCCTATCCGCCACCGGCATCCCCCGCCATTCCTGACACCGTAGTAGGGGGTGGCCCATTTGGCCACACTGCAAACAGGCCGGCTCCCTGCCGGCCGCTATCGTCAGCGCCGCCAACCGCGCCGTCGTGCGTCCTGGTGGCCGCTGCTGTTGAGCAGCCTGGGGCGTCCTGCGCCCCTGTGTGGTGCCGCACCTACACGGGAGCGCTCTTAGTGGCGGCAGGTCCGGAGGCGAGGTCTCCACGACCCTTGCCTCGTACTCGAGGAACCTCATCAGGTCCTCCAATGTGGGCAAAGCACTCCCTTCCTTTTCTGCCGCCTCGCGCTCAAAGCGGGAGCGGACGTCCGTGGGCAGCTTGGTCAGGATGATGTGGACCAATAGGAAGGACCACTGGTCCACCGGCAACCCCAACATCCTCAAGGCGTTGCATGCAACGGTGACCGGCGTCAACAGTTGCAGCCTTATGTCCGCCCGACTGTGCACCCCGGGCAACGCCAACAGCTGGCGGGCATGTGCATCTGCCAACAGCCGGACGTTGTGGTAGCGGTTGGTGAGGAGCTCCCATGCCGTCCCATATTGGGCATCCTCAACCTTTAGATGCTGGACGAGTGCCCTTGCCTCGCCCTGCAGTGTGGACAGCAGGTACGCCATCTTCTGACCCCGGGTCAAGTCGTCCCGGCTGTCCACCAGCGACACAAACATGTTTTGGTAGGCGACCCACTCCTCCACGCAGCCGTCAAAACTGCCCAGCTGTATCGTGGGAAGCCTACCCATAATCGCCGCTCCTCCCGCTGGCGATGGTGCTGGAGGTACGGGGTCGCCCGCCCTGCGGCGTATGATGTCGCAGGCCACCTGCGTGACCTCGTCGCAGATCTCCATGATCTGGGCGAAATCCGCTTCACAGGACGCCCAGACTTCCTCGCTTGGAGGCGGGGTGGCCTCTGACACCGCCATCATAGCCGATTCCGCCGAGGTCACCCGCAACCCCAACTGTTCCGCCCGCGCCAACACGGCATCTTCCCTATCCTTTCGGGTTAATAACCCCCGTACTGCCAGGAACCAACGCAACTCTTTCGCAAGGACCGCCTTCGCCATCGCGTTGAGGGAGATGTAAAATAAATAAACAACTACCTAGTTGATATTAGCGGGAGCGGGAAAACCGCCGACAATAGCACAGACGACACGTGGTAGTACCTAACACAAGTTATGGCTACGATAACAATTTCCCAAATTGTGAGGTGCACAATGCAACAACAAGTAACGTGCCACACTCGTAAAAACAAAACAAAAGGTAATACCTAAAATTAACTTAAACTAGGCCGCTAGAATAAACTTTATAACAAAATGTTATTACAACGTTACAACAAAAAATAACAATATCAAATAACCAAAATACAATAACCAACTTGGATAGGCCTATGTCCAGCAGTGGACGTGTATAGGCTGATAAAGTTAAGTCATTAACGTTAACGACGTCACTATAAAGTGCTTAGCTAACAACAAGTTGAGATACCTACCTACCTACATTAACTAATAAAAAATAAAAAGGTGTTGAATTTAACAATGTTGAGGCGAGATTAACTACGCTCTGCTACCAGAAAATGTTTACAATTTATCCTCTGCTACCTTAAGATGCTTAAAACTACTTAACTAAACTACTTACTTACTAAACTACAACCATATTGATGTCTGACACTTACGTGCACTCCCGTGTACTCACGGGCAGAAGCGGCGAGCGACCTGGCGACCCTGCCAGGATCAGATCCGACCGCCTGTGCGATGTGGTGGCAATGTCACTAACCCTAAGCGACCCCCTTGGAGCTCCAAACCCTGAACGACCACGCACTCACGCACTCACACGCGCCTACACGGTTACCAGTAGGCGAATTGTTATTCCGCACGCATAAAAGTACAGTTCCTTGATACTTATTTGTCACGTTTAACACGGCACTCCCATAGGACACGTGAACAAACGCGAATCGACCGATTTCACCAGTTATATTTTACAAAACAAGGGCGCGTTCCAAACGCGTGGTTTCCGTGTGTCTAACACGAAGGAAGCCGAGACACTAAGATGGCGGCCATCTGCTCGCGTGCGCGCAGACCGAGCGGCGCCGCACTCTTTTTCATAAGGCGTTAACAGACGGCCAGCGCCATCTGTGATGCCGTATCAAAACTACATTGTATTTGGAACAATATTCTATTGCTATTGTTATTTAACACCTATTTTATAACCTATTTAAGTTATAATATATTTAAATCGGGATATCTAGTCTATTCAAACAAAAATTGTAGAAACATTCCTAGAGCAAGAAAAAAACTGTTACTTTTGTGTGGACTTCAAATAGCACATAAAATATTTGATTTGATTTAACCGTTAACAATCGGTGGGTCAGTGCGTACCATTATTGTCTTATATGAAAGGAAAGGATAATTAATTTCGATGATGGAATCGCAATTTTTACCCCAATTCTTAAGGCATGTAAATACGAAGAGACAAAAATCCTTATGCCAGCGTACATGTGCTAATAAAAACCCGTTGAACCCTCGGTC
This sequence comes from Eudonia mercurella, assembly GCA_963082485.1. NCBI lineage: Eukaryota > Metazoa > Arthropoda > Insecta > Lepidoptera > Crambidae > Eudonia > Eudonia mercurella. Next base: position 532,023 of record OY720047.1, on the reverse strand, counting down.
TAGCGTGTCCAACTGTCAATTAACTACAAAAGCTGGGAACACGGGGTAAAGCGCTTTCCAAACAACTAGTGCTCGTGATCGATTTAACCGTCAAACGTCGAGTGAAGCCACGTGTGTAGACCAATAGGCGAGGAGTTAGGCGAATTACACACGATACCGGGTGCCGTTGCGGCATGCGTCAATGCGTCAACTTGTTAAATTGCTAGACATATAATAAGGAGACCTGGAGACCCCAGAAGGTAAGTTTAATACATACCGCGCTCAAGCAAAGCACACGCAGACAACCTCACACGGACACGGAATCTCGCAGCAGCAGCGCACGGACTGATTTGAGATCGTTTGTACGAACCTTCTGCAGTCTCCTTTCATTTTGTGGCAAGTATGAAACTGCACGAAGAAGCATACAGGTGTGACGTATTGACGCGTGTCAGCAAGTATCTGTCAGTACGGCAGCGTTGCGTGGTATGACACGATGGATGAGGTTGCATTGAGATTGTTTTTGGTGAGGGAAAGACGTTGAAACTGAAACTTAAAGGGTTCCTTAGCCCATAAAATCTAAAAACCCTCAAAACTCCGCGAAATTTGAATCGTATCAAGTGCGAAACAACCCGAAGGCGCTTCATAAATCTTAAAACTCTGCTCGAGTTGAACGTGGGGGAAGATACGTTACTAAGGCAGCTGCATTGACGCAGCTACCTGTCACTCCGTCATCTGTCTTCCGTCATCGTGTGTGAACCGCCTAAGCGCGGTCGTTACGGGCCGCTGCATGGATCGCGAGACGTGGCAACTCGCAGTTTCCGTTCGGTGTTGGACATGTTTGTCTGGACCTCAATTAAGGGTATTTTGGAGGCTTTTAAATCGGCTCACTTTTGAAAAACAAATGGTTTAGATAGACAGTGCTGAAGTAGTGAGGTTTATTACCAAATCAAAAATAGAATAGAACTGACTACCGAATCCACAACCTTTCGCATTGCGGGTGACAGAGCAGAGTTTTTCAACAAAGCTACAGAGACATTCGTATCTCTGTCGAATGTTTCAACATCAAACATTACATAATTCTTCATCCGCGCTGAATACACAATAGGATTTCAATTGTTTGGTGGCGCTGATCCGTGCGTACGCATATCAAATGTTAAGTTTCTGCTTTCATCAACAGCTAATTTTACGTCCCTCAATGAACACAAACCTGGGAAGGCTATATGGATGGCCTATGGATGGAAAAACGCGCCATAAACCACCACGCTTTGGTGGTTACGTGCAGTCCGAAGCACAGAGTAGTAGATTACTCATGTGGTCCGAAGCATGGAGGAGCTCCAAATTATACATTTTTAGTCATCCATCTGATGACCAGCCTTTGCGAAAGCTTAGCTTCAAACCGAGCGCCTTTACGAAAATTTTAAAATTTCTATGGCACAGTTCTATAGAAATTTTCCATAATCGTCTACATTTGAGGGCAAAAATATTTCTTGTCACATTCAATAAAGTCCATTTGCGCAACAATAGACGCTCAACCATAAACCACAACGAGGCGTAATAAAAATCACGCTTTTCAAAATGGCGCACTTTTTTTTTGTCGCGCGTCACAGCGTCGACGCTTATTTAGAATGTATACAGAGTTTTTCTTTTTCTTAAAAGTTTAGAGAGAGGGAAGTTAGAGTTTAATGTTTTTTTCTTTCGTTAGGTACTACAATTAGTTTAATCACCTTCATCTTTATAAAGGTTGTATGTTTTTTATATTTATATTAACGATTTTCAGCAAGAGACGTTTTGTTAGGTCAAAAGTACTTTAAGTTTGCCTCTTCAAGTATATTGGTAAACAATTATTCATCTCGATTAGCTCTAGCACTAGCTAAATATTGTAAAGCTAAGTTCCATTAAGGTAATAACCAAAATAAAAAGTAACGACTGCCATGAAATACGTAGACTGCATGCTGAATTTAAAGGTTTCTAAGAAAAATTTAGCTTAGCAATAGTAACTTCACTGATTGGCTGCTAATAAACTATTTATAATTTTGTGTATTCCGTAAATTTTCTTTACAAAAAATAAATGTATTTCTCTCCACAAATCATGGTAATGAAAATAATTTCAATTATATAATACTTATAAGACCCACTTCGGGTCACTGAACCAGCGAAGTAAGTAAATAATAGTTATAAGCCTACTTTTTGTAATAAAAAGGACATCTAGTTTTTGTATGACCAATACGTACGTGTTATTTTTATAAAAAGAAGCTATGACTTTAATAACAAAACCTACTCAACTCCAGACCACTCCGAAACAGGAACGTACGTTTGCGTAACGCGCGCCGTCATCGTCACGTACGGGAATGTGACATGGATTTCTTGCAATAAACAGCTGCCACTACGAGTATATGCTACAAAAACGAGACTGCACCAGCATTAATCAAGGTTAGCATAAGTTGACGTTTCTTTCAAGTTTTCATGAGAGCTTAGAGAAAAAGTAGCTGCGAATCCAATGATAAAACCTACTCAACTTCAGACCACTCCGAAACGGGAACGTACGTTTGCGTAACGCGCGTCACCGTCACGTACGTGAGTGTGACGCGGATTTGACGCACGTCGCGCGTCGCGAGGCCGCCCCCAGAATTTGTTATTCGTAACGATTATTATGAGAGTCGGACGTGAAATAGAGGCAGCGGAGCGTTTGTTCTGTGACACTGTGACACGAATCGAACGCAAACGGCATCGAAACTTTTTTATTCCAAATCGAAAAAGCCTTCATAACGCCTGATGTTAAGATGATAAGGCCGTAGGTAGAAGCGCACTTCACCCGGAATCCTAAACAACAGAGGAACTGGCTATATGTTATCTCTAACTGTTGGAACACAACAATGCTACTAGGTAACTTTGAAGTTATGGCGACATATTTAGATAAGATGGTGAAAGATAGCTGGATAGGCGGACAAAACTGTACCCTTTCGTTAAGAATCAAATCCAACACCTCTTGGTCTGAGACCGGTGATCGACTAATAATTATTCGATCACTAATGATCAGTGATCAGAGTAGGTAGAGCAATTTTTTGTACTTTCGATACCTTATAATAATATGGACATTCCCGAAATATTGTCGATAAACAATTTGAATGCTGTAGAAAGATACAAAAATAGGTGCGTTCTTCTAGCGGCGGAGCACGCTATTGTATTCTTTTGTTTCCAAAAGCCGTGCCTACTGCCAATACGTTAGACAAGCTTTCTTTTATTAATTGTTTATAAAAAAAGTTTCAGTTAGAATCTCGCGGAATGTCGATATTAACATCAACGTTTACGGTCAATGTACCAAAATAGCTCTGCCTACTCCGATTACTGCTAATGATGTTGATTCGATGTCTAACATAAGAATTCTAACTACTAAATATCTATTTATGCCGACAAGCAGCATTGTCTTGCACTGTCTCCCGATGTAGACTACATCATCCAGTGTAATAACTATGCCTCTAAAACTACTGATTTGGCAACCCGCACGTTCTTACGGAATTCCGCGATCCTTAGTCGAAGATCAGTGGTACCACAGAGATATTTTTGTGTTCCGGCAGCTAGAGATAAGGTAGCCAATGCCTCTGTAATTGAAATTCCCGGATTAAGTGCGCTTCCACCATTGGCCTTATGATCACTTAACATTAGGTGAGATAAAGGCACTGTGCTTACCCGTAAAATATTTAAAAAAATGTTGTATTAAAAAACAATTGTTTGGTTATAGATATCATATTTTAACACAATTAAGCAACATTTGCCAATGTTAATCTCAAAAAGGGGGTCGAAACCATTGTTTCGATATCACGGGACAAAAGTAGGCGCGATAAACGACCAGCAGCGCCGGAAAATGTACCAACTTGGCAACAAGCCATACAAAAACAGATAATTTAAGTGATGCCCGGATTACATTGCTCGGTGGTTTTAATGTTAATAAGTATAGAATGACAAAAGTTGCATTGTTTAAAACTGATATAGATAATGCAACGAAGAGAGGAGGATACTGGTTTGCAAATGATCTGATCGTATGAAATATCTTCAGACTTCGAAAAGTCTTCAAAGAATACGAAAAATTCTATAACAAAACTAATGTAAAAATATTCTGAGCTTTTTCGTGAAGGTATATTAAGTCCTCGCGCGCCATATGTACGCACGGTCGTACACAAGGTGGCCCGCTAATTATACCTACAGCGCGGGACGGGTTAAACCGTTAGTCCAGACCGCAAGTTTTTGTGGTAGTTTTGTGACTGCACCTCAAAGCGTTGTCCGCTTATTTGTAAAAATTTATACAAGTATGAAAAACGCTGAAAAAGCTTTGATTCTCAATATATTAATACGTGAAGCAAAATCTTTGTTCCCGTTTTTACGAAAATTGCGTGGACGGAGGAGTATGAAATTTCGCACACTTATAGTTTATACGAGTATAGAGAAGGTTATACATTAAATCAATAAAAACAACATTACACACACTACCATGTATTGACACACGCATATGCACACACGTATTGTTTGTTTTTAATGCGGCCGACATCTGTCAATGCCAATCCAAACTCACATTTTATCTTTTTTAATTTTTCATTGCTTAGGATGCAATCCGTGCAGCCTTAATAAAATTACGGTCGAATTTCGACCATTGAGCGACTACTAGTGTAAGTTATATTAAAATGTCTACAATCGTATCTTAGCGGGCAGATTCTGTGTTTCTTTAATTGCCAAGAATCGTTTTCAGCGCCTGGATTCTGGCCCAGTAAGCCCCGTACGATTATCACAAACTCACAATTCCTTTTGTACTCAATTCATCCTGTGAACGTAATAAGAATAACGTAAGTGTATTGTTCTAAATTATTCATAAAGTGCCTTGTCATACTGTTTTAATATTAAAATCACTCTAGAATTCTTAACGTATACGCTCATAGATCCTGGAGTTTCTTTTTGTCAAAGGAGTAACGCGGTATGCATTTTTGCGCGAGGGCTAGTCTAATCTTGCAAATTAAGCATCTTACGCAAAAGTATCAGATGGGTGATCAAATTGAAAATATATGGAAAGGTTTAACATTCTTTAGAAGTCAGTAGAAGCTGGCTGTTAGAGCTGACCGAATCGCTTAACCGATGGTTAATCCGTGGTGTTGTCGTTACTTACCAGCAGATTAAATATACAAAGCTGGTCAAACTTTAACATTAACTAGACATTTTTTTAAATATCTTGCTGGTGATGAAGCCGATGATGGAAGCTCACTTCATCTTCACCACGAATCTTCAATTTTTGAGGCCCTGGCTGTCTCAACTCTAGCTGCCTGAACGCAACAATACTACTAACATTGATGTTATAGCGGTACTATTCAGATGAGATAATAGTAACCTCCGCTGGGAAACGAACCCGGGACCTCTGGGTCAGAGACTGGTGGTCTTAACCACTAGACTGCAAAGACGGTCTTTTGGTATTATGTTAGTTATTTATTTTTTTAATATATTTTTTACTCAACTTTACTTTATTTAGATTATCATCAGCTAAGGGCAACGTGCACAGCAACCTCAGTCCGTGGCACAAACAAACCTCGACGTTACCATAACGTTCCCGACGTTACCGTGACGTTCCCGACGTTACCGTGACGTTCCCAACGTTACCGTGACGTTCCCAACGTCGCAGTGACGTTCTCGACCCGTAATCCGTTTCGGGAACGTGGAACCAATCGCGCGGCTTAGCGGCCTAGGCACGCTTTACTCATTACATTTGTAACCTTTTTTTTACATTGAATCACAAAAGGGCCATTCGAAATTTATTGGAAACGGAAGGGAGTGATAAAAATACTGTGTTTTATCAACAATGAATGTTGGGAACAAAAGAATTGAAAATTTTACAAGCTCACGTTTTATTTTCTTTTTGGTGGGGTATGAGTTTTCCCTGCATCAAAGGGAGAACGGACAATAGACCTACGCGGGCCTGTGTGGATTAGTGGTAGTAGAAGCACGGAGGAGCTCGTGGTGATACATTTTTTGTCACCAACCTGCTGACCGGCCTTTGCGAAAGTAGCTTAACATTAGCAATCGCAGCGCGAGCGCTACAGCTATTGCACCATCGGGCTCTTCCAATCGTCCATATACTATAGTGGTTCTACATCAGACGGACACAGAACGCTAATAGAATAGAAATCAAATAGAATGATTACTCTGTGGGATTGACATAAACGTCATTTATATGTAGAGTGTCCGTTTCAGTAACGTAAAAAAGTCGAATACAAATAATTTATAACTAACCATGTAATATTGTCTTCCTTATTTTTTCAGTCCACAGCAAATACTCTTATTACAGTTTCCTCGTACGTTTGACGTCAACATAAATAGTGAAGGCTGTATTTTGGGCTCCCCCGTATTTGCGGTGCCCCCTTTAACGGCAGTAACGGTTTTTGTGGGCCCCGGGTGTAGTGTGAATGAAAAATAATATTTCTGCCGCCTACCACAAGACAGAGAGGCTTCAGAAGGTAAGCTTTATGCACACGCGCTCGGGCTACGCACACATACAATACAACCGCACACTTTCTAATTTTTTGGAGAGAGTTTGCTAATTGCCGTTTTCAGCGTCATCTGACTTTTTTGGGGCGGCGAGAAACTTAAAGGGCTTCTCAAATCGTGTGAAACAAAGCATTGTCAGAGGATTTCTATAGGGAAGAAGAAGTAAAGACATTTATTGGAATCACATAAGGAAGGGCATCATTCCCGTTTCTTACTAGATCCTCGGATTCGGATCGGATCGGGAACGGAACAACCCGAGGGCGCCTCTAAAGGCTCGGACCTCGGCTTGGGTTGACCGGGTCGTGGGAGTGGGGAGAAGCGACCAGGTACAGACAATGTTTTTTTTGTACAATGTACCTGGTCGCTTCTCCCCACTCCCGCCTATGAACCGGGTCGTCATACCCTAACGAGTACGGTGTCTTATGCCGAAGCGAGTGTGTATGTTTAATCTATACTATCTCTACTAATATTATAACATTGAAGAGTTTGTTTCTTTATTTGTTTGGTTGAACGCGCTAATCTCAAGAACTACTAGTTCCAATTGAAAAATTATTTGTGTTGAATAGTGCATTTATTGAGGAAGGCTACAGGCTATATTACATCACGCTATGACTAATAGGAATGGAGCAGCAATGAAAAATGTTGCAAAAACGGGAAAATATTTTTGTTCGCGTTTAAGTAACGTGGGTGAAACCGCGGGGCACAGCTAGTGTATTCTGTAAAAATGTAGTTACTAAGTGTATGTAAAAACACAATATTCATTTGCTGATAACCTGAGCAATGAGTTGAAGTTTAAATGTTAAGGACTGTTTTGTGCTGTTGCAAAATTCTGTGTCCGTGAGCGGTAGTCTATGGTTTTTTTATATATTAACGGGTAAACACAGTGCCTTGATCTCACCTGATGTTAAGTGATGATAAGGCTAATGATCTATCTTAAGCTGCCGGAACACAACAACGCTACAGACATTGATGTTATGGCGACATATTTAGTTAAGATGGTGGTAGCTTGCCGCGAGGACAAACAAGCCCTACCACTGACCAAACCGAGTACACAAACATGTACCCTAGGAATCGAAACTGTGACCTCTGGATCTAAACTGGTGGTCTTAGCCACTAGACCACAGAGGCGGCTATAATATAATATGTGCGTTGCTCGAGCGCGGTATTGTATAAAGCTTACCTTCTGGGTTTCGTTGTTTAGTGTGCATATGAAACGTGGCGGATGGACGCTCTGTTATTTTTTGTGTGCTAATATAATAGGGAAGGTTGACGCCACCACCCAAGTGCGTAATGTTATAACGTACAAGGTAAATATAGTGGGTAGTGTGAAATAGAACTGTGAAATGGCGTCGGTTATTGTAGGACAGTACAATTACCAATGCTGCAGTGTTTTTTAGGGTTCCGTAGCCAAATGGCAAAAAGCGGAACCCTTATGGATTCGTCATGTCTGTCTGTCTGTCTGTCTGTCCGTCCGTATGTCACAGCCACTTTTTTCCGAAACTATAAGAACTATACTGTTGAAACTTGGTAAGTATTCTGTGAACCGCATTAAGATTTTCACACAAATATAGAAAAAAAACAATAAATTTTGGGAGTTCCCCATACTTAGAACTAAAACTCAAAAATTTTTTTTTCATCTAACGCATACGTGTGGGGTATCTATGTATGGTTTTTAATAATGATATTGAGGTTTCTAATATATTTTTTTTCCAAACTGAATAGTTTACATGAGAGACACTTCCAAAGTGGTAAAAAGTGGTAAAAAGGGGGGGGGGCCCTGTTACTTCTAAAATAAGAGAATGATAAAATTAAAAAAAATATATGAGTACATTACCATGCAAACTTCCACCGAAAATTGGTTTGAACGAGATATAGTAAGTACTTTTTTAATACGTCATAAAGTACGGAACCCTTCATGCGCGAGTCCGACTCGCACTTGGCCGGTTTTTTTTTATAATCCACTATTATGGTATGTACTTGGTTTTCTGTCACCAGATGTTAAGGACGATAAGGTCGAAAATGGAAGCAAACTTAACAAAAATTCTGTAACTACTGAGAAATTGGTTATCTTATCTGGTAACTGTCGGAACACTGCAATGCTACTAACATTGATGATATAGCGACATATTTTTGTATGACTGCTATGTCTTTCAGTCTTTGTATTTTAAATAAAAAAAATATCTACCAGGTGGTCAAACAAGCTATCATCATCATCATCATCAGCTCATTTTATGTCCCCACTGCTGGGGCACGAGCCTTCCCTATGGCTGGATAGGGAGAACGGGCCACAAAACACCACGCGGGCCCAGTGCGGATTGGTGGTTGTTGACGACTGCTAATGCAGCCGGGACCAACGGCTTTACGTGCCTTCCGAAGCACGGAGGAGCTCGAGATGATAAATTTTTGGTCACCAACCGATGACCGGCCTTTGCGAAAGTTGCTTAACTACAGCACTCGCAGACCGGGCGCGTTAACCACTGCGCCATCGAGCTCCTCAAATGGAATCATGTAACAAGCTATACAACCAATCAAACCGAGTAAAAACATATACCGCCCGCTGGGAATCGAACCCGCGATTTCTTTATTAGACGGGTAGTCTAACCACTAGACCACTGAGTCTTGTCTTAGCACTGAGTACCATAGGTCGCACGTTAAATTCCCGACAATTCGTATTTTTTCATGTGATATTTTCAGACAAAATAAAGTTTTAAAAACCTCACTCAGTACTTTAAAATGCTAATGTTATTAAGCTTCTACACACAATCTACTATCAACGTGTAATAAATCTTCGCTTTACATTACTATTACGATATTTGTGTCAATAATGTTAATATCCGCATTAAACAAGGGTTAGTGCGGATAACCCATGTTAAACTCATCACCATTTATCACTTGAGTGTCACATCCATCTCATTACCATGGCTTCCACAAACTCATGGTAATTACAGTCGAGTGTCTTGGCACAAGCTCGGCCCAACCCTGTCTGTAGGGACTTCTAGTTGGCGATATGTCGATAAAACGTTGAACAAAAAGATAGTGTAAACTCAATTTAAGTAAAATGGTACGCAAGTAATTAAAATAAAAGGCGAAATCGTTGCTTAAGTGCTAAAATCGCGGAAGTCCAAAATTTGTCATTTTGACTTTTGCATGTCATTCGATAGAGAACAGAAAGACGCACCTTTAGACCAATCAGAAACAGGGATTTTAACCAAATGGAAGCGTTTTATTTTGAAAACAAAAACATAGTTATTATGATCGCGATATATAAAAAGGCACGGATATTTTTGCTCTCCTGATTTGACTTCCGCGGTGTTAAAACTTAAGCGACGAATGCAAGTTACGTAATGAGTCCGTAATAGTAGTTTATCTACACTAATGTTGTAACATTCTACTTATGTTTCCAATACTTGACTTATAATTACTACTGTTATAGCGCAGACAACAAAACACTCAATTTAAGCAATTTCACATGATGGTATAATATCCACATCGATATCGTAAAATCTCATTATAACATCAATAAAACGCGACCAATTAACCTGGCGAGCCTTATGTCAAAATCCTCATACAAGTTGTATAAAATTTTGATATTAGGCTGGCTTTTGAAAACAGTTGGGTTATACGTGAAAACTTCGTCGAAACTACTAAACTTACATACACAAAACTCTTTGGTAAGATCTTGTGCCAATTGAATAAAAAAAGAATAGCGCGCGCTCGCTCCTGATTGGCCCTGCGCGCGCTGTTCTTTTTTTATTCAATTGGCACAAGATCTTACCAAAGAGTTTTGTGTATGTAAGTTTAGTAGTTTCGACGAAGTTTTCACGTATAACCCAACTGTTTTTAAAAGCCAGCCTAATGTCAAAATTTTATACAACTTGTATGAGGATTTTGACATAAGGCTCGCCAGGTTAATTGGTCGCGTTTTATTGATGTTATAATGAGATTTTACGATATCGATGTGGATATTATACCATCATGTGAAATTGCTTAAATTGAGTGTTTTGTTGTCTGCGCTATAACAGTAGTAATTATAAGTCAAGTATTGGAAACATAAGTAGAATGTTACAACATTAGTGTAGATAAAAGCTATTTCGTGTCACACGTTGATTTTAGCTTTCATCTCTAGTAATGAAAAGCTAGAAGTTTTCACCTTCCATTATACATTGATGTTTAACGACTGCAAAAATATCTCATCATCATCATCATCAGATCTTTTTTATGTCCCTACTGCTGGGGCTTTTTTATTATTGTAAGTCCATGAAAGTCTTTTACATTGCGCTAGAAAAAATTAAAACAAAAAAATATCTACTCCGTAACAGGAACGTTCCAGCCTAACGTAACGTCAACGTTATGTCATGCAAATGTCAGGAAATCTATCAAGTCAATTTAATTTAATAAACACAATGAATTTAGTTCAATTTACGAAAGTTATGCCTCTTTACCAATTTATACAACACCACGAATTCGATAATAAAATTGTTCGTGCCACGCATTTGTCAGTTCTTCCATTAATCTCTATCCCAAGGTAATTCTTTTACTTCTTTATAACACATGACGTTCGCCATCTCTTTGATTTGTTCCATATAAGCTCGTCCATGCCTTGGAAGGCACGTAAAACCGTTGGTCCCGGCTGCTTTAGCAATCGCTAACAACCACCCAGCTCTGGGCTCGCGTGGTGGTTTATCGCCCGTTCTCTCCGAGGTGTTTCCTATATAAAGAAGGCTCGTGCCCCAGCAGTAGGGACTTAAAATGGTGGTGAAGCTCGCAATGGTAAAATAGTATCGTTGAAACATACTATCGACACCCACAGCCCTAGCCCTATCTAGTCCGTCTTGCAGTAAACTCGCCTTTGTCTAAACTAGTCCACTTACATACATTACAGGAGATCGATATGGGTCATCAGAAGACCCAGGCCCGCGGTATTGTCTCTCGTAATTATAATACTCAGTACATACATGTGTGGCAGTATTGTCCAGGATTCAATACCAAAGTTTATAGCTACATATCTGAGCTATTGAATTTGATAGTGATACAAAATGGCTGTCGTAAGCTCGAATATCTTGCATATTAAGCTACTGTTATCATCGTCATCATCAGCTCATTTTATGTCACCACTGCAGGGGCACGAGCCTTCCCTATATATGGATGGATAGGGAGTACGGGCCATAAACCACCACGCGGGCCCAGTGCGGATTGGTGGTTGTTAACGACTGCTAATGCAGCCGAGACCAACGGCTTTACGTGCCTTTCGAAGCACGGAGGAGCTCGAGATGATACATTTTTGGTCACCCATCCGATGACCGGCCTTTGCAAAAGTTACTTAACCTCAGCACTCGCAGACCGGGCGCGTTATCCAATGCGCCATCGAGCTCCTACTACGAGCTACTGTACTACGTTGCAACTGGCCTATGTTCAGCAGTGTACGTCTTTTTGAGACAATAATGACGATGTTAAGCTACACTCGTAATGTCGGGTCGAATGGGTGACCTAATTTTAAATACCGTGAGTTTCTCTCATTCCTTATCTATTATCAACATAGTATGTCCCACTTAGGCAAAGGCATAACCTGAGAAAAGAACCTAAGACCTCCGGATATAGAGCATAGTGCTGCCACACGGCCACTCAGGCGTAAATAAAAACGAAACGCTGTTCGTTGGTAAGCGCATCACTTGAAAACGGTTCCACAGATTGGGATGAAATCTTGCACAAAGACAGACCATGACCCAAACTTTAACATAGGATACTTTTAACACCGGTAAAAGGGTCCTGTAGGACAGTGTAGTCTTCGCCAATGAAGTAGCGGGCAACATCTAGCTAGTTAGTTCATAAAAATCTATACTAATCTATACTAATATTATAAAGCTGAAGAGTTTGTTTGTTTGTTTGTTTGTTTGTTTGTTTGTTTGTTTAAACGCGCTAATCTCAGGAACTACTGGTTCGAATTGAAAAAATCTTTTTGTGTTGAATAGTCCATTTATTGAGGAAGGCTATAGGCTATATTACATCACGCTATGACTAATAGGAGTGGAGCAGTCGCTAATTAACGCGGGTGAAACCGCAGGGCACAGCTAGTATTATAATAAAGCTGAAGAGTTTGTTTTTTGTTTGAACGCGCTAAACCCTTAAATTACCGGTCGGATTTCAAAAATTGTTTTTGCATTTGATATCTGAATTTTTGTGGAAGGCTATAGGCTATATAATATTACGCTATGACTCTTAAAAATGTCAGAAAAACCGCTAAGCGAATACGAAGTACTAGAGAGAACTCGGGTGACGCGATGACGCGGTGGGTCGGGGAATTGCTAGTAACAAATAAAACGACAATAAAATAAAACGGTAACAATACGAGCGAATACAAGGTCCTTGCGTCAGCATTTGCTGTAACCACAAAATAAAGAGACTGCAGAAGGTGATAATATAAATATAAATAAATAGAAATATATTATTATCAACGACAGTACCATAACCACGCAGACCCGACACAATATCGAAAAGTTCGTTTTCCAAATTGACCCGACCGGGAATCCATCCCGGGACTTAAGAGTCAGCCCCGCCCAAAGTCCGGCGTGCAACCCAAACGGCTACGGAGGTCGTCAAAAAGCTTAAGCTTAGGTAAGCAATAATATCGCGCTCGGGCAACGTACACAAAGACAACCTCTTGCGGACACGGAATCTCGCAACATGCTGCACTCGGGCTGTTCCGAGCTGTTCCGAGATCCGTGTCAGTGCAACGGGTCTGTCTTTATGTGAGTTGCTCGAGCACAGTATAAACAATCTGTAAAAAAAATTTGCAATAATATTTAAGGGTGCGTACATATACCCTGTAAAGACTTCATCATCATCATCATCATCTCAGCCAAAAGACGTTCACTGCTGGACAAAGGCCTCCCCACATGAGGGGATTTGCCATAATCGCTACGCTTGGCAGGCGGGTTGTCGATCGCAGTAAGTTGAGAGTTAACCTCAGAGAGACGCTGCTGCCCATCCTCTGGAATGGTCCCTTAGTCGGCTTTTACGACACCCACGGGAAGAGATGGGGTGGTGCAATTCTTTATCCCTGGCACTAAAGAGGGAGTAAAGACTTCACTGCTTAAATATCACCATTTAATGTGGTTCAAAAAATCATTTTTTTTTTACTTAAGTGTAATGTTAACATTTTGTACAACCTTTGTTATTGATTGACAAGCGCAAGCGCAGTGCCGGATGAGTGACCTTTGACACGTGGCGTGCTTGTACCCCTGCCGTCTCCTCCGCGCCGTGCTCTCAGGCCGACGGCGCCCGCCCTTTTTGTCTAAAAAATTAAAATTTCTCAGCTACCTAATACTTGTAAAAAAAACAGATGTAGAAATTTTATTGCTTAATTTTTTCCAGGTTGTTAGCGGCTTCCGCCCACGACCGACTTTTTGTAGGACGTGTGCGTTGCAAAGAACTCCATACGTTTTATTTTCACCCACTAAAAAATCAGTCACCGATAATCGGACGTGAGCTCTAAATAAGAGAAAAAAGAGCAATAATAGATATCTTAGCGTGAAAATTAGGCAGTGTGAGTTTTGTTTACTATCCGTATTCATTCGATTGCGTTTACGAAAACGAAAATTAGTATGGCATTGAAGCAGCGCCTCCTGGCGACATACGAGAAGAGTTAAAATTTTGCCATACAAATTCTCGTTTTCGTTAACGTGATCGAATGGCGAATGAAAATAGGATGTGTGCGTTGCAACATAGAATTCCATACGTTGCATTTTCACGCGTGCGCTGGGGCCCTAAAGCTTATCTTCTGGCTTTCCTTATCTTGTGGCTGTAACGTAGCGAAATGCCGCGCTACATGTGGAAGGGGGTTAAGCGGGTCAAGTGGCCACTCGTGATGCATGCGAGGCATGTGGGGGCAAATGGACTAGGTTTCAACGACCCGGTTGTATACAGGTATGAATATTTAGTTGAAATGATGTTCTGTTTTAGTAGCAAGTTAGTGTACTGTCACGCTCATTAACATGAAAACAATATGACTTGTAATACGATGGAATAAGTGTCAAAACGCGACTTCTTGGCGAGAAAGTGAAGAGTCATGTCTGCGGTTTTGTTTTATTTTCTAAAATTTGTGTTATGTCGAATATTAATGTGAAATAATGGTGGATTATTAACCGTTAAGTGTTCGTGAGTGTGCATGAGTGTTGGCAAATGAAACAAAACAATGCAACGTCACTTTTCAAATTCTCTCAAGAAGTCCGCCCAAGAACTTAAGTATTTCTATTATCATTCATCATCATCATACAGGAAGGAAATATTGTTTATTTATGTATTACTTCTAAAAAAAATTACTTTGACACTGGCTAAATATGCTAATCACACGAAGCCATCAACTAAAGGAAAAAGAAGTGACAAAACTGTATAGGTACATTTTAATGTTTGTGTCTGTACTATAGAGGACCTACAAGTTAGCGTTAATTACAGACATGTACTAGTAGTTACTAGTACATGTCTGTAATTTACTAATTAACTAGAAAAAGAATGCATTTTTAATTGCAGCCATGATTTTGCAGCGAACTTACGACAGCGCGCCGTAATAAACTTTGTTGTTAGAGTAGACAAAAATAATATTATTGTTTTCTTAAGTTTACGCGAACACTACACCTTGAAATGAAACAACTTTTACGATTTTTTTTTAGAGGTACTTTCACTCACCGGACGAAACACAACAGCAACGAGTGCCATTGTTTCACGCCGATATTATATCTGTTACTATTATATTACTTATTTTTACTTGCGATTAGGTGGGACAAAGCCCTTGCATTCAATTCAGCTTGAAATACTATGCATACGTAATTTAAAAAAAACAGTTTTTGAGTGCCATTTGAAAATGCACTGTTCTCGTATTTCCTTTATTGCCTCAAAGCTTGCACGTCACGTAGCAAAAATTTAAATTTTATAGTTGTAGCCATAATTCCTGAAACAAGGAGCTAGCTCCACAAAGCGGATGCATTGCAACAGCAGCGCTCTGTCACAAACAGGGTTATTTCTTCTGCTGACACTACTGTTACAAAATGAGGAGGTTCAGAAGGTAATGTTAATACTAGTCTATATAGTCTATTGGTTAAGATCAAGGTCTTTAAGGCGAAGGGTAAGGCACACTAGCGCCGCTAATGGATTTAATTTGATAAATGCTAAACAGGATTTTTTTTCAAACATTGCGGACATTCCGACACTAGGCAAACATCTATTATTTAATAATTGTGCACTACTTTAAGGTTTGTTTTTGTATTCATTCGCTAACACCAACAGTGGCCATTGCTGTGAATAAATGCGATAGCCCGTTTTGTGAATAAACCACGCAACAAAAAATAGTGCACAATTATTAAATAAATACTATGGATGCTTTCCTAATGTCGGACGGTACGCAATATTTAAAAAAAGATCCGGTCAGTTAGTAATTTTATTGTTAAATTATCAATTGGTGGCGCTAGTGTGCCTTACCCTTCGCCTTAACCCAGAAGTCCCGAGTTGTATTCCCAGTGGGAGGTACATGTTTGTGTACTCGGTTTGGTTGGTGGAATGACTTATTTGTCCGCCTGGCTAGCTACTACTATCTTATCTAAATATGTCGCCGTAACATCAATGTTTGTAGCATTGTTGTGTTCCGGTAGCTAGAGATAAGATATAGCCAGTGCCTCAGTAGTTGAGGAGTCCGAGTGAAAGCGCTTCCACCTTCAGCCTTATCATCACATAACATCAAGTGAGATCAAGGCACAGTGTTAACAAAACTTCAGACTTCTTGGCGGGAAAGTGAAGAGTCATGCCTGCGGTTTTGTTTTGTTTTCTAAAATGTGTGTTATGTCGAATATTAATGTGAAATAACGGTGGATTATTAACCGTTAAGCGTTCGTGAGTGTGGATGGGTGTTGGCAAATGAAACAAAACAATACGAGTACAACGTCACTTTTCAAATTTTCTCAAGAAGTCCGCCCGATGACTTACAGCCGAAATTAATAACCTATCCTCAGCAAGAGATAGGCCTACTAAAGATTTGTTGCTTAGTTATTTTTGTTATTATAAATAATTACAGAGGTTGCTAGGTAACTAAACTAAGATGTCCTATCTCTTACCAGATATAGGTTATTAATTTCGGCTGTTATTAAAGCTCCACATCTTTTCTAAGATACTCCAGGAGATGGTGGGTATATCATTTCTCACTAAGAAAAAAAATATCTCTTCATCATCATCATCATCATCTGCCTACGTACACGTCCACTGCTAGACATAGGCCTATCCAAGTGCACGCCACTAAGCACGACCCGCGGCTATTCTCATCCAGCTCAAATAAAACTTAATTTCAAGTAACTACCTAACTGTTTGGACTTAATATACTAATGAAAACACAATCTACAATGTACTCGTAAGTTAAAACCGTTGTAGAATCTCATGGATATCCAATTATACAATGTTATTTGCATAGTTAATTAGGTGGAATAACTAAGAACCACAGAATAAAATACTCCGAATAAGTCAGTGCAGGAATTTTCTTCTTCCATCCGGGTTTGTTAGAACGCCGAAGGGGGGCTAACAAAGCGTGTAGAATAGGCAACAATTTAATAAAACGCGGACGACTGACGTGACTGTTTCATGTTTCATGCTTTGAAGAATGTAGCTCTTGTTTTGTTACTATTGTGGCATTATCTAGACTAAAAAAGGCTAAAAAATAAACCTGTTGCTAATTGTACAATAGCAACGCGACTGCTACTATACTATAGCCAAATTCGATAAAGAATGTTTACCAACAAAGCGTTGCCAAGCAACCAGTGACAGGCAGGTATTGACAAATTTTTCCAGTTGGTCAACAGAAAAGATTTTACGTAAAAGATTTATTTATATTAAATATTGTGTGAAAAATTTAAAATCCAAAAACCATAGTACAATCTTAGCTTAGTTTTAACCATGTTAGTGAATAAATTAGCTACCTTGAAATAATTAAAATCTGCTCTTGAAGATTCAATAATTTATGTATTACATAAATTAATCAACTACTGTTACAATTCAATTTTCTTTAACGTCAATTCAATTTGTTCATGAATGTTTGTTTTGCATTGCAAATGCACTGTTTACGCTGCAGATTTCATAGGTAGTTAAGATAATCGACCCCATGTGGATATTAGAGTCATCTTCATTTGGAATGCTAGTTTATAATAACGGAATTGTTTAGAATACCTCAATTTTAGTAATGACATTTGTTTAATAGGGTTAATCAAGTTAATCAAGTGAAAATAATTAACTTTTTTTTTACGTTCTTCGTATTATAACGTTTTTACCGACGTTGAGTGTCTGATTTAAGCGAGATGTGTAGTGGGAGTTTTACAATGTCTTTTATGTAAAATGTAGTAATCAAGTTATAGTACGAAAAAAACAAAAATATTTTTGCCCGGATTTGTGATGACCCTAATTTGGTTTGTTTACATTTATTCTTTGAGGAGCTCGATGGCGCAGTGGTTAACGCGCCCGGTCTGCGAGTGCTGAGGTTAAGCAACTTTCGCAAAGGCCGGTCATCGGATAGGTGACCAAAAATTTATCATATCGAGCTCCTCCGTGCTTCGGAAGGCACGTTAAGCCGTTGGTCCCGGCTGCATTAGCAGTCGTTAACAACCACCAATCCGCACTGGGCCCGCGTGGTGGTTCATGGCCCGTTCTCCCTATCCATCCATAGGGAAGGCTCGTGACCCAGCAGTGGGGACATATATGAGCTGATGATGACATTTATTCTTTATCGAGTATGGCTAGAGTATAGTTGCTGTTGCTACAATCAGTCGGTTTATTTTAGAGCATCGTTATGCACTTTTAGTTCGTCAATCGCTCGCTTGTGGCGCTATCGGAGCGTTCTACGTTTCGTAATATGAAATATGTGTTTTGGTGGAGATAAATTGCGAATTGTTGCGATGGCGACTGCCATTTAAAGATCGGTAAAATAAGCCTGGCTGGTCAACACGAGCTGAGGTGCTAGAGGTGCCCTCAGGTTGTACTGCTTTCGATCCAATCCTAACCTTGGAGAGATCTAGTAGGGCACGAGGACACGCACTATTGCGTGTTGCCGTTCCCTCTAGAAAGCCACTGACGGTGTTTCGTTTCACACTGCTTGAGGAACCCTTTAAGTTTCTCTGCTGCCTGAGGTAAACAGCAAACTCTTTCCGGAAAAGAAAGACTTCAGTAGTAACCATACAAGTTGCATGCTGAAGAGTAGCCGCGGATCATGCGCAGTTATATCACTTAAAGAGACCTATGGCCAGCAGTGAACTAATATATGAAATAACAGTGACTATTAAAATATAACATAATAGGGTTGTTGAAATCAACATTAATTCATTTCAGAACATTTAACGTTATTAAATCACGTAAATGTTTTCTAAAACATTAACTTATTTTTTATAACACTTAAGTGTTTATTAATTTTATTTATTATTTTTTTATTTTTTATTTATATAATTTCAAAAACCATTTTGACAGTTGCTAAAATGTTTTTTTATTGACGAGCCTGTCAACAACCCAATTGTAGAACACAGTAAACAATGACATATCCACATTAAACACACAAACATTAATACATAGCTACCCATTTTTTTATTAAATAAACCTTCTTTGATTTCGCTAACTTCCTTAATAAACGTGCCCCCCGAACCCCGCAGCCTTGGTTTGTGTATCGTCGTAAAGGCCGTATGAACTCACAACTTCAAGTTGGCGAAACTTACTGTAGTTGTACTCGCGAAAGTTTAGTAAAATGTGTTTCCTTCAATATGTTTGCCTCTGAATACAAGGGACTGTGTGTGGTATGTTTTGGTGAAATTTTTGATAAGCAGTAAACTGTAGTTTACTCTACTTTAGTTTACTCTACTACTGTAGGCCTCTCTTTCTCTCATGCACTGTAGTGCATGAGAGAAAGAGAGGCCCTACTAAGATAAGATAAGATAACTACAGTGTATATACATAATATAGGTAATAATTATAGAATAGCCAGCAAAACCACAAGCACTGTGCATTGAAAGTCAAAAGCTTATTTCTTTATCTTGTACGAGTTATTAGACCTCCTTATGAATAGACATATTAAGTCTACATACGAAGAGTTTTTTTTTTTTTTCATTTTTTACCATTCTTTCTACTTTTCCAAATATATTTCTTTCTATATTGTCTTTTGAAGGTTACAAATTTATCTCCACTACAACACTCATTTATCATCTAATAATATGTTCTACAAAGGTAACTCGCATATATACCTCATAAAACTCTATTAAGTCTAACAACTGACTTACAAAATAAATACAAACTTGCCTTTTCTAAAACAATTTAAAGTCTGCAGCCGTCTATACTTGGCCTAAACAATGTTGATGCTTGTGTGTTCAGTCGTAATCCGACGAAATCGAGTTATAGGATTAAAACTGTTTAATCCCACTACACCCCCGCACCCCGCACGCCGCACCCCGCGCTTGTAATAATAGCATAGCTGTTTTTGTTTACTTACCTTATTAATATATTCGTATGTATCTCGTTGGCACAAATCTATTGTCCAACTTGAAATTTGCGTTTCATGCTCACATTGTTCGTGTAATTGGTTTTTTACTGAAATATATAGTGGCCATTGTTAATAATGTTTAGAGAGAAAATTTTGGAGTTTTCGCATAAATGATTTCGTTCAATTTTATTTGAACGAACTTTGCGAGTTTAATATTTAAATGAGATTGTATTATATTGGAGCTTGTGCTTAAGTATAATACTCTAATTATGTATAGATGTTATAGGTATTATATTTTCACAATACAAAAAAAATTGTGACCCTTTCTAGGACTAGGTAAATAAATGCCCTTGGTCTTTGAAGAATCAGGACTCAGGACTAGAAGAAGTCTAGTCTGGTAAAATGGAGATCAGATTAGCATCTGTTATAATGTGTGGCAAAGAATTATTAAATTTGCAACTGGTTTGAATAGTACTGGATGCATTGGAATTATATCGCGGTGATGGAAAAAAATATAAAGGTTTTTTGAAGGCTTACATCATCACCAGCTCATTTTTATGTCCCCACTGCTGGGGCACGAGGCTTCCCTATGCATGGATAGGGAGAACGGGACATAAACCAACCACGCGGGCCCAGTGCGGGGCGGTGGTAATGCAGCCGGGCTCAAATTTACGTGACTATAATTTATTGATTTAAATAAAGCACCGAGAAGCTCCAGATGATAACAATATATTCTTGCTCACCAGGCCCGTTAAGAGGGCGTATAAACCTAGAAAAAAAACAGATTTCACCCGCGCCCCTTTCACGCCCCGCTTTCGTCCGTGCGTACGGCGTGGCGGCCAACGCAACAGATTGGCAGGTCGCTCCCTCGTGTGTACTCGTGTTTAGTGCGATCGCGCACAGTATACCTAAAATAATCAGATAAAAACCGGCTAAGTGCGAGTCGGATCACCTAGCTGTACTTCGAAACACTAAAATACTTTTTGCTGGTGGGAAATAATACGCAAAGGTAAGTAATGATATCATATATTTTTATTATATATTGCTACTTTAAATATTTAATATTTTTTTATTTTATAAAGGCGTAGGTGCCATGAAATCTTTAAGCATTTTTGTATTATGTAGATTATTTTTTGTATCATGTAGATTATATTATCCCTTTCAGTCGCACTTTGCTATCGACAGAAGTAACTGCAACAGTCAGCGGTTGCTGTCGACACGTTAAAGGTCAAAGGCCTACCATCCGACGCTACAGTTACCTCTATTGATACCAAAGTGCTGCTCGTGTGTAAGTGCTCTTACTGTTATATCTCTTCTTCAAAGAGTGTCGACAATGTAAAAAAAAAGAAGTCTAATTTTATTACAAAAATATCGCTTTATTTACATAGATTCATAGGTTTACATTTTTTTTTCAGAATTCGTTCCCTGGCTTGTACCTGTACTGCAAAGAACAGACAGAAAGAAGGTAAGTTAAAAACATTTTTGCATTAAATTATGTATTTAAGGTCTGTTCATTCTAACTTGTCTTAAAATGTAACAATCTTTATAGGACTTACTATTGAAATTTAATGAAAAATTTTATTGTTTTTTTAATGGTAAAAAAACTAAAATATTGTTTACACTTAAGATAAACAGACTTTCTGTAATCAAAGTCAAAGTCAAAGTGTCAAATATTTTTTATTCAAATAAACTTTAGAAAAGTACTTTTGAATCGTCCAAACATTTTTTTTACCTACTACCCATTCTGGACGTCTATTTTTTAGTTGTGGAGAAGAATGGGCGCAAGAAACTCCACAGTTTTAATATAAGTAACGACATTTACAAAATTATATGCCGTTATCAAGTTATACAAGTTTAAAATTACTTAACAATATTTTAAATTAGAAATACCTGTTGGGGTGATTGAAGCATTTTTAACCCATGCTGTTTTGTCTTGAATGTAATCAGACACTTTATAATAAGCTTTTTTACAAAGCTTTTCTTTAATGACGATTTTTAATTAAATCATAAGACAAAAGAGGAATTCTCTTGCAAAATGTTTGGTAATATTTTAAATAAATGTGTAATTAATTCTAAGAAAAGCCCGTCTCAACCTACAATTATTAAAAATGTTCAGTCAATCAGTATGGTTCACCAGAACATTCAAGGAATGATGGGCAAAGATCCAGAGATTGCATTGTTCATGAACGATAATAAAGTTGATATTCTATGTATTACTGAACACTGGCTTAAAGATCATCAGTTCATGTTCAATTTTAATAATCATTTGGTAGGTAGTTCGTTCAGTCGAGTAAATTCAATTCATGGTGGCTCCTTAATTATAGTTGATAAGAAGTTAAAATTAAAGGAAAGAAAAGACATAATGAGCCTCTCGGTTGAGCAAACAATAGAAATAGCTTGTGTGGAGCTGGAGCGACTTGTTGTATTAAGTGTATACAGGCCTCCGTCAGCATTGTATGATTATTTTGAAAAAGTAATGGATGAAGCATTATATAAAATCCGCAATGTAGGTAAAAAGATAGTTGTTTGCGGTGATTTTAATATTAAAAAAAAAAACACAAATGTTGAAAAAATTTCCACGAGCAGGATTTGAACCTGCACCCTTCTGACATTCCGGGTCAGGTGCTCTTCCAATTGAGCTATCGTGGTTCTAACCAGCCCGCCGAAATTATTCAACACTTTTTACTTTGTAAGCCAAAGGCGCCCATTCAATGTCAACAACTACCGTCATTAACATCCGATCATAATATTTTTACAAATATTAAAGATCAGTTAAGAAATAAGCAAGCTATTTTATAAAATGTTCAAAATGATTTTTAAAGCAAATTTTGTTGCGAACAAATTACAAAAACACAAATGTTGAAAAAATTTCCACGAGCAGGATTTGAACCTGCACCCTTCTGACATTCCGGGTCAGGTGCTCTTCCAATTGAGCTATCGTGGTTCTAACCAGCCCGCCGAAATTATTCAACACTTTTTACTTTGTAAGCCAAAGGCGCCCATTCAATGTCAACAACTACCGTCATTAACATCCGATCATAATATTTTTACAAATATTAAAGATCAGTTAAGAAATAAGCAAGCTATTTTATAAAATGTTCAAAATGATTTTTAAAGCAAATTTTGTTGCGAACAAATTACAAAAACACAAATGTTGAAAAAATTTCCTTGAGCAGGATTTGAACCTGCACCCTTCTGACATTCCGGCATTGACATTGACATTTGTTAGAAAAGTCTACAGGTTTTATCAAAATTAAAAATTTATTTCAATCATATAATTTGAATAATTTGTTTTTGGAGCCGACTAGAATAACTGCCACTTCGGCCACTTGTATCGATAATATATACACTGATCTAGTACCTCTGTCTAAACTCATTATTAATAAACTAGACTCTGATCATTGTGGCCAAATGGTCAGCCTTCCACATCAGTGTCAGCAAGTGAAGAAACAGATTATCACTGTTGTACCAAAAACTGCAGGTCGTCTGGAACGCTTCAAAACAATCTCTATGATAATATATGTTATGTAGAATATAATGATAACCCAAATTAATTTTATAATGATTTCTTTCATAAATATTGTTTAGAATTTAATAAAACTTTTATTCCAAAGATGATCTCGGTTAGTGGTACTGTTACTTTTAGTGAATGGGCTACAATTGGTATCCACAAAAGTAGAAAGCGCCTTTATGAGCTATATGATGAACGCAACTATAACACCAGTGAAGATTTCAAATTGTATGTCAAAAAATATTCTAAGTTATTTAAAACAGTATGTCGATTAGCAAAGGCAAAATTCCTGAGTTCAAAGATTAAGCTAAGTGATAACAAAATAAAAATGACATGGAATATTATAAATAGTGAAACTGGAAATGTCAAAAGTCGTAACAATGAGTACAAATTGAGCTTCGAAAATCAAATCTTAACTTCTGATGCTGATGTTGCTGCGGCATTTGAGAAGTTTTTTACTGATATTCCAGTTTCAACTACAAAGACTTTGGACTCGTCCCCCACTGTAGCTGAAGCGGTTCTAAAGGAAAATGTCAAACCTAGTGAAAACCATTTTAGTTTTCAAAAAATTGATTTTAGAGATATAATTAAAACTTTTAACACTCTTAATAAAAAAAAGACTGCTGATTTGTGGGGTAATTCCGTTGAAGTCACTAAATCCGTTATTGAGACAATAGCTCCAGTTTTAGCTTGCATATTTAACGAATGTATTGACTGTGGTGTTTTTCCTGACCTAATGAAGCACAGTAAAGTAATTCCATTATACAAATCAGGTAGCACATCTGACCCCACTAACTTTAGACCAATTTCTGTGCTACCCACATTTAGTAAAATATTTGAAAAGATAATTCTGGACCAAATTCAAGTTCATTTTTATAGAAATAAGCTTTTACATTCATTTTTCAGGTATCGCGAGGCATTTCATCTGCGAGCTCTTCGAGATCTACGAGATCTTCGAGCTGGATTGTACAGTCAGCAACGACAGACTTTTCATGTGTTAACATATAAAAAAATCAATATTATGTTTACATTCTATGGTTTTTATAAAAATAAATATACGAATAGCTTTAAATTAAACAACTGTAACGAACTAACAGAGTTGATGAGAGATTTTTGCGTACGAGTGTGACCGGATAGCATTCATCGGCTTGTGAGATATTACGACATTTACGAGCTGCAGCAGTTCTGAAATACAAAATAATTGTAAATCACAAGTTTGTACGGTAATATACGAAGTATGATACAATACTTCCAGAATAGCTAATTCAACTTAATTATGTATGTACTGTGAAAAAAAATTACTATACATACTGTCACCAATACGAGTGGTCAAAAGCATCGTTCTGTTTTGCATATACTATACCCGGTACCCGCGTCGCCGTCATTGCTTCAGCGCTTGTAATACATTGTATAGTGAGCTCTAAAGTTAATGCGTAAGGGTCGATATTTCAAGGTGAAACTACTCATCACCAATGAAAAGAAATAATAACAATATTATGATAATAATATCTTATTTTAACGAAATATTTTCTCGGCGCCCTGAGCACAGAAACACAGTCCTCTCGTCTCAACAGAGTGATCGCGACTAATCGATGAAACAAAACATGCCTGTTACCTCGGGTCAGGTGCGACAGACTGGAGCGTTCTGCGCGGAATAAGAATGTCGTAAGCGCCGAATTAGTTTTAGTTTATTTACTCGTAAAATATACATTTTTTTTTCAAATCGCTAATACAGTCGCTCGGTAATATAATTTGATATTATGTGTTAAAATATTGGCTCAGTAATATGCGTCAAATTGAAAAAAAATTGATTCTAGTTGAAAAGTAGACGTAAGTTTGTGATTTTATTTTATCGATAAAATTTTAATATATTATGTTTTCGCTTAAACCAGTCCCTTTCAAGTATACTGTAATATCTATGATATTTTTTTCGGGTAAATCGTGGTTTATCTTCTAGTGTTAAAATCAAATCTACGATTGGTAATTTACCTTTATACCCCCTCTTAACCACTGCGTCATCGAGCTCCTGCGTATGCTCTTTTGTTACATATCTAATTTAACAATATATTGTTTTTATTAACTTAGTTAATCAAACTAAAATTAGATACGTATCTCTTTTTAATGTCAGACAGACATCATCGCATACATTGCTCTGACAGTAGCTTAAGCACTTGTGTTATGAAAAACAGGAACAACGACGGTACCCCACCCACCTAGACCCGAGAAAATATAGAAAAAGTTCGTTTTTCAACATGGTTAATGTAGCATTAATGTACGACCGGGAATTGAACCCGGGACCTCGGAGAAACCGGAATGCTAGCCACTCGATTACGGAGGTCGTCAAAGAACAAAAAATTCACAGATTTCGCAGTCCCCGCAAGAATCGGAGCATTGAAAATAAATACAACAATTTACGAAAAAAACCATTTTATTTTAAATAATACAATTCCAACTTGAATGCACTTCTCACCTGTATTTGCATTTTTTAACACCATTACCATGACGATCGGTCAATAATCAAAGAAGCTACATCACTTTTTATATACGGAAATACCCTTTTTTGTACAATACCAAATCTAAAGGGACCACCTACAGGTCACAATTAGTAACCGATTTTCAAAATTTTTTCGCCATTTTGTAGCTAAAAGTTTATTCTTAAATCGTTTTTTTCCAAATATTTACAATTTAGTATACAAACACCCCCCAAAAACATTTTTCAAAATTTCAAAAAAGGTTTCCAGCCGATTTTCAAAATTCAAACGCTCACACGTGTCTTGATAAATTCCTCAGCTCTTGGTACTATTTTTATTTCGATTCTCCCAAAATCCTCGGAGCTATGGCTAAAAATACGTCTCAGGCGATTTGCATCTGATAACCATTTTCAATGGTAAAACAAAGAAAGTGATTATTATAAAACTTTATTTTAAACAAACAAAAATTATTACCTCAAACAAAACACAATTGTTTTAAATAAAGGCTCTCGTTCCCACCACGCGTTTAGCGCGCCGCCGCCGCCCGCCGCCGCCGTTCGTTCGCCTGAACGCAAACAAATACTACTCGCATCAACGTTTTTTCGAGTGGTCTGCCCGTGACGGAGGGCGTAATTCGCCGCCTCTCCTACACTTCGTTTAATTAACTGAGTGTTTAGATTTAGCAGCATAATAAGCCCACTGACGGAGGTCCCACAATTGTCTGAGTAGTTGGCTGTTTTAGATGGATTCCGTTTGGAGTACTTTCGCTGGATGCGAATGCGATACCGATTTGAAGAGGTTCTTGCTGGCGAGTTGGGTTATTTTTGGCGTTGAAAGGCATAGATAACAGAGTAACTGTTTGTTTTGTTGTTTTACTGTGACTTACAAACTTTTTTATTTCGTTACTTTAAAATGGGAATTTTAAGTGGTCAATGAAGTGATAAGAGTTTGGTTTTTGACTAGCCCATCCTAACGGCGTATGAACGCTTAACTTATGCGATCGTTTTTAAAACAGTTACACTGCTAGACCATCCACCTGTTCCAAACAATAACCCTAATGCTAATAATAAGATACTTAAAAATACATTCGTAATAGCACAAGTGTTCGATTTCAGATTTTGTCGTCAAAAAATAATCATCATCATCATCAGCTCATTTTATGTCCCCACTGCTGGGGCACGAGCTTTCCCTATGGATGGATAGGAAGAACGGGCCATAAGCCACCACGCGGGCCCAGTGCGGATTGGTGGTTGTTAACGACTGCTAATGCAGCCGGGACCAACGGCTTTTCGTGCCTTCCGAAGCACGGAGGAGCTCGAGCGCGTGGGAGCGTGTGCCATCCAGCTCCTCCGAAAAATAAAACTCAATTACATTTAAATTTTAATGGATGGCAATTGAGAAGCAGGTCGTATGTATTCAAATGTTGATAATGTCAAAAGTGCATTCACGGTTAAATTGATGTAAATGAATATACAATCGTATTGAATAAACCAATTATATATTTAGTATCAAAGGAAATCTATTGTAAAACCTCTAGCTGCCGGAACACAACAATGCTACAGACATTGATGTTATGGCGACAATATTTAGATAAGATGGCGGTAGCTAGCCAGGCGGTTAAGCCATATCCACAAACATGTATCCCCGCTGGGAATCGAACCCAGGACCTCTAGATATGATACCAGTGATCTTAGCCACTAGACCACGGAGGTAAGTAGAATATTTTTCACAGGTTTAGTTAAAAACAAATGCATTTCTTCTTTAGATAATAAAAATAAAATGGTACTACCAACTTTGTGGAATCGTAAACTTGAAAGAAATGCCTTTAGCATCAGTGGCAGGCTTCTTTGGAGTTCCCAAAAGTCTTTGAGATCCAGCCAAGCGGTGAGTTGTCAAAACTTTTGTGTTTACGCCAAATTAGAGAGCCTCGTCTTTGTGGCATTACTATAATGCAGTGTAGGAAGAGTAAGG
Source organism: Eudonia mercurella (assembly GCA_963082485.1). Lineage (NCBI taxonomy): Eukaryota > Metazoa > Arthropoda > Insecta > Lepidoptera > Crambidae > Eudonia > Eudonia mercurella. The sequence continues at coordinate 504,083 of OY720047.1, read as the reverse complement.
TACGAAAATGATAACTGAAACAATATTAATTGAATCGATGCAACTAGAATTTGAAAAAAGACAAAGTGTTGCAAAAAATCCACGAGCGGGATTCGATCCCGCACTCCATGACATGCCGGGTCAGATGCACTGTCTGTGCAACTAATTTAAAGTAGTTTAATTTTGTTCGTGTAATAAAATTATACTTAGTTGCTAATTTTAGTTGAATATAATTTGCAATTTTTATATAAAGCCTTTAAAAATCAAGAGTGGTATGTATTTACATTTTTTTGGTATAATTATCGATTTTTCTAAAATCCTACTATTGATTTAGGATAATTTATTTATTTAAATAATACATAAAGAGTTAAGTTAAACTAACATTTTTATATCAAGAGAATAAAGATAAAATTATGGTGTATGTATATGGACAGAGCCTTAGAAAAGAATTAAAGTGCTCGAAGCATTGATCTTGCGTATATATTCTTCAATAAGTTGCGTTGTAGAAAAAAACACTAAAAATTATGCCACATCCAGCAGTCTATGCATCCAGTAATCCACTCCGCATTAAGACAATGCAGTACAAAGCGCGGGCAGCGGGTGCAACCGTTAGTGATATTAACTCTGTAAAAAAATATGAGAAGCAGGCACTTCCTCAGCGATGCAAATTCCGGGGAGAGTACTCCTTGCATTATGTAAAGAGGACGGCCACTTTTTAAAACGTACACGGATATGATGTTGTTAGATGTGGCAGTGACGATGAGCTGCATAGTTTTAAGGATATAATATGTCTGCTTGAAGTTGTTTTAGGGTTCCTATTTCTTGGTGAATGGGAATGCTTGATCTGCCGTCCTTATGACTTTGCAGGTTTGGTGGGTAAAAAAATTTATGGACGATTCAAAAACACTTATTCTTAAGTTTAGTTCTAAAAAATACTTTGACTTTGGTCGAAGGTCAGTTCTGCTGTTTTAAGTACCTGACAGTGAGGTGAGCGTCCGGTAACGGCTTTTCCTACGAAAGAACAACTGGAAGAAAGATCCAGTCGAATTGTGGTGTGAAGTTGATATCGTCACCCATTTAAAAGTCCCACCTCGTTTCTACCGTATACGAGGATGGTGGTTGAAAATCCACTGGATATAAATAATTGGGTCTAAGCTCTGTACACTTGCCAAAAGCGACATCTTATCTTATCTTAGTGGGGCTTGCTGAGGTTTCCCTCTCTCAGTAACACTTCGACCCATCGGGATCTTATGTGCAACCCCATCCTTTCACTCTTCTTCCTCTGTAAACATAGATGCTGTAGGGAAGCCAATGGTAGGTCACGTCGGGGTCACCACTGTAGGGAAGCCTGTGGTAGGTTGGAATGCCACATCAAGGAAGGCCAAAGGGAAGATCTTACTTCGAGCTGGGTGGTACAGCTCGGGGACCGAGGTCCAACGGATGTTAGTTGGAGGTGCTATATATAGCGAAGAAGATGGTGATGGCGTTTGTGGCGCCATCTGTTGACACGGTTGAGAAGGTTTTTGCTTCGTGTCGAATAATGTGTGCTGTATGCGGTAGGTGGCGCCGCCACAATGCCATAAGTTTGACAATGTATTTAAGAGCGAAGAGCCTGAAGCCCTCCGGTTTCAGATAAACCGATCCCAGGAGTACCATTATTTTCTTAGCCAGAGTGTCGCAGTCACACAGAAGGTGTAACTGTCATCTCACAAAAAATAACAGGATCAAAAAGTTAATTGCCTTCTAAAGCAAGAGAAAATCAAGATGAATGACTTTGGTCAACCATCCGGGAACCAGACATAGCAAATATTGCCTACTTTGCTTACTGATACGCTACGAAGCTATACAGCTCCTGTTATTCTTATTATTAGACTTACAATAATTGTTAGCGGTGCATGTTGACAATGTATCATACCTGAAACAAATATTTAAAATAATTAATAAATAACGTAATAAGCTGTTAAGGGTACAAACATTCAGTTTTTTTTAAGAAAAACTTATAATATTATAAAACTAATACTACTTGAATTTAGCTTAATGCTTAACGTGGAGCAATTAATTAACAAATAACAATAATAACTGATTCTATCATCGAGTACAGCAACTAAAAACTGTTGCCCATCATCGCAAGCAGACTTGCTATGTTTGCATAGTTTTTCTAGGTTATATGGGAACATTTAGTTGCAAGTTGCCTCTGAATAAGGAGATTTCAGTTGTTCAATCTGCGGAGCGCCTTAAAATAAACAATTGCATTGTGTAACCAATATTAGCTTAGTGACATTCATAAGTGTTACTTGCAGCCTAAACAGAACAAATTTAAATAAGATTTTGAATTGTTTCACATTTATTACAAATAACAAATACAAATTGTTATTATTCGTAGAACGTTGTATTTTTGTAAGCATTTGATGCACCCGGCGAAAGAGGGTAATGAACATAATATACAATCCTCATTTCCTACATCTGCTGTGCGAAGTAGTAACAAAACGTGACGAGCATTCTTATCAAAGTCTTTGTGTAAAGCAAGCTAATGTATTTTCTTACTAGACAACATGAGAAGGAGGTAGTCCTGTCGGCTATATTCATTTATTATTTTTTTATAATTGCATTCATTGATTATTACAGTACAACTTGGTTACAACTCAAGATTTTCATTATAATTTTACGGAATGATAGCTATAGAAGGCGGGTGGGGTGTATTCTATTGTGACTTAAGACTAAAACCAGTTGCTGACCGCTATTTCGAATGATTGAAGGAAAAACCCCCTTGAGCCCCCTGGAGCTCGATAGCGCAGTGGTTAACGCGCCCGGTCTGCGAGAGCTGAGGTTTAGCATTTTTCGCAAAGGCCGATGACCAAAAATGTATCATCTCAAGCTCCTCCGTGCTTCGGAAGGCACGTAAAGCCGTTGGTCTCGGCTGCATTAGCAGTCGCTAACTACCACCAATCAGCACTGGGCCCGCGTGGTGGTTTATGGCCCGTTCTCCCTATCCATCCATAGGGAAGGCTTGTGCCCCAGCAGTGGGGACATAAAATGAGCTGATGATGATGATGAAAGGAAAAACTGTCGATAACTGGTGCTTGTCGAACCCTGGTGCTACTACCCTACAATATTTTTGAAAATAGCTTTTAATAAAACAACAAAACATGAAAACAATGTATATCTACGAATGGGATTCTCAAAGGGGTTGCAAAGGAGGGAGATATGACACTATCAAAAATGTTATTTCACAAAGAAGGTGCCGCCGGGCTTGCTTCACGAAACTAGCGAGACACACGGGTTTGAAGATTGTTATATAATAATTATAATAATATTAAGTATTTCATCATCATCATATCAGCCAAAAGTCGTCCACTGCTGGACAAACGCTTCCCCCAAGGGTCTCCACAACGACTGGATCTGTGCTTCCCGCATCCAGTAAGTAGGTATAACTAACTAACTAGGGTGGCGCAGGAACCCAAGATGGGTTTTGGCCTCCGATAATAACTGCCGCCACTTCTCCCGATCCTGCGCCACTTCCCGTCAGTTCTAAACGCGGAGCTCGTGCAGGTCCTTAGCGACTTCGTCCTCCCAGCGATACCTGGGACCGCCAACCGGGCGTCGCCCACTCGGCCGTCCCACATATGCACGTTTACTTACTCTCTCTCCAGTAAGTATAAAAAAATAAATAAGAATTTATTTCAAAATAATACCATAGACTGTTAGTAATTACACTAGACCTTAAACGCTAATGTGAGTTACAAGAAAAAAATAAAAATGCTTGGCGCTTGGGTACGACCACCCACCGTTAAAGGTTCGGTTTTTTACTCGCACCAAACGCACCTCGCAGACAACGCATTGTCTATTCTAAAATTATTTTTATATTATTGTTATATTCTAAAAAAGTATCTTAGACGCGTTAACCACTGCGCCATCGAGGAGCTCGATGGCGCAGTGGTTAACGCGCCCGGTCTGCAAGTGCTGAGGTTAAACTACTTTCGCAAAGGCCGGTCATAGGACGGGCGACCAAAAGTTTATCATCTCGAGCTCCTCCGTGCCTCGGAAGGCACGTAAAGCCGTTGATCCCGGCTGCATTAGCAGTCGTTAAACAACTACCAATCCGCACTGGGCCCGCGTGGTAGTTTATGGCCCGTTCTCCCTATCCATCCACAGGGAAGGCTCGTGCCCCAACAGTGGAGACATAAAATAAGCTGATGATGATGAAAAAAGTATCAATATGGTAAATATTTTATTCCATGTTTGGATAATTATGCTTGCAAGCTTGGATAGTTACCCCCATCTTATCTGTTATAGGAAAGCCAGTGCCTCTGTAGTTGGGAATTCCAGATGTCTTCACATACCACCAGGTAAGCGATAAAGGCCGAGCGATTCCTACATTATGCATGTAATAGAACTGAATAGAATCATCAGCCTATATCAGTCCACAGCTGGTTACAAGCTTCTCCAAGTGCACGTCACTCAGTACCTACATAATAATACATTGTAGTAATTACACTGAGGAGTAACCCACGAACCCTACTATTCTTCGTGTATGTTAAATCTGTTATTTGCTATATGTTAAGAACTTAAATACTGTATAATGGATTTCCAATAATTAATAAAAAAATACATGAATAAGCAAACTCTTGGCAACAATTAGCAAACGCCACGATAGCATAGTTGATAGTGCACCTGATCCGGCATGTCATGGGGTGCGGGTTCGAAACCTGCTCGTGGATTTTTTTCAACAGTCTTTTTTTTTTAAATTGTCATTTGTTTGCAACAAAATTTGCGTAAAATTTTATATGTATAACTAAATCACGAACTCTTATATTAAAATTAGTTGTAGATTTCGGGAATAAAATTAGCCGTTATTTTAGTATAACCGTATCTCCGTTACATGATCGGCCAACCATACTTTCCAAGTTGCCATTCGTTTATTGTAAAAGTTCCCGCTGGCTACACAAAGCGCTTCGCAAAACTTTTATTAAGCGGCCGATAGAGTAGACTTCCCCTGTTCCTTAAAAGCTATAATCCGGTAGGCTTTTATGAATAAATAGTTTACTTTTAGGGCAATAATACGAGGCGAGGTTGACTACAATACTAGAAAATGTCCTATATTTTCTTCTATTTTACCTCCTTCTTACAACATACATACATTCCCACGACCTTCTCCCAAAAAGGCGAAGCTAAAGCATCAAAATCATCTAATTGAGTAAACTTGCAGTTATTGACCTCTACGCCATGTTGAGCATAATCAAAGTAGGGTTCCGAGGTGAAATAGATTTATTTATTTATTTATTTATTCATCTTAGCTTAAATCTATCTTTACAGTATAATACCAATACGATAGAAAAGCACTAGGAATGTACTAAGTACAATATCATATTATAAATAATGCAACTCTTGTAAAATCGTTCAAAGAACAAGAAAAAATGTCTGTTCTAAGGCTATTTGGTGGATAGTGCGCAGCGTGCGCGTCAGCGGAGCACCGTGCAGGAGTTCGGTTCGCCCCCTGAGCACCGACAGTAACGGTGGTAGGCGGCGGCGCCCCACGTATTCATCGGGAACACACAACCTCACCAAACTAAGCAATTCTGGGTTGTGAACTGTTCCGCGAATCAGCTTAAAAATGTATAGTGTAAATGTATACACCATACCCAGGACAAATAAGGTAAAATAAGATTACATCAGTGATAGGTTGCTAGCCGAACGCCTGATGTGCGAGCTCCTTGGATCCCTCGTCCCATAGTCAGCTCTTAGGACATGCATGGGAAGTTAGGCAGCTGATAAATTATTTTCACGTACCAGACCAGTATGGTTCTACGACAAGAAGTTTTTTTTAATGTTAAAAGGAGGCAAACGAGCAGGCGGGTTACCTGATGGAAAGTAATCACCGCCGCCCATGGACACCCGCGAAACCAAAGGAATCGCAGATGCGTTGCCGGCCTTGAGGAAGGAGTTGAATCTTGAGGAGGAAGTAGGAATTGGGAGGGGGGAGGGGAGAGAGATCCGGTACTTTCACTCACCGGACGAAACACAACAGCAACGAGTGCCATTGTTCCACGCTGATATTCTGTGAGAGGGTGGTATTACGCCGGGCGAGCCGGCCTATTTCGTGCTGCAACACAGCATGGCTCTACCACTCAGACTGTGTGACTCATTTAGCACCACCCAGGGGTCACGTGTACGGTCTCAAGGGAAAACCTACGGACGCCAGTAACTTTAACCCCCCAAAGTCCTTTAAACGAGGTCCTTTAAGAAAGTTAGTGGAACAGGGTTGTGCCTCTCCAGGCGTCCTCACCTTGCCGACCATCAAGTTGTTTCTTCACACCTCACTTAAACGACCCCATGATGTAGGAAGGAATACGTGTGCTGGGCTGTGTACCTCTTCAACTAATATCAGGTAGGTATCATTTACCTACTATTTAATGAGTCAATGAACGAATAAACATTTGTTGGTAATACACGACACGTACACAAAGTCACATTAAAAAAGGGAAACTAAAAATAACATCTAAAGGGGTCCTTCAGACGCTGCACCAGTTATCTCCGCGTCTGGACTCCATTTCCGACAGCAGGTGGATGGAGTCATTTGCCGAGCTAAATATTTAAAAAAAAACTAAATATACAACCTTAGTGTAACTCTAGTTATATGTCAAGTCAACGAAAGGGCTTCGACTCAGTTTTTTTGGTTGCAACCAAGGACACAACTCAACCATTACATCATATTTGATAAACCTCAAATACTAGCTAGAGAACAACTATTTATCCCTAGGATACGCGTGGCTATTAAAATCAAAAAAACATCCTAATTAATCCTAATAGAAAAGATGGTTGGATTTTGCCACCGGCCTGGGATATCATCATACGAAATATTACATCCCAGCCATAACACCATAGATAGATAGATAGTTAAAACTTCATTGCCACACTGCCAGACCAAAATAAATTGTAAGCTCCTTCTGCGTAAAACAGAACGCACGAGACGACCAACGCTTCAGTCTCTCTGTGACCACGGACCCTGCAAAGGTTCGAAATGACAGAATAAAACTAATATACAAAATTAGATCCGTAAAAGTTGTTTAATTTCAATGTGTATTGTTCGCGTAAACTTAAGAAAACTATACTGATATTCTGCCGCAACCCGTGGAGACAACCCGCAATGTGGCTCGCGTTTAAAATTTTACTTATAATATATTTTCGACAAACTCTTTAGTTCTTGTGTGACTCCAAACAGCTGTGTGTCCCATCAACATCAGATAGGAGTTCCGCGCAGCGCGTGACACAGAGCGAACTTTTTTCTTGTGTCTAAACTAATATATCATGGAAATTGGGTGGCACATTTTCAGGTCTAGTTTTTTTTAGGATAACTAACTACTGCTATTACATTAACATACACTTTGGAAGTAGTTACATTAAATTACAAGTTTTCACATTTATAATTCATGTATTTCATTTTTCCATGTCGTGCGAGACACACTCTGATGCTAAACAAAAATAAAAGAAAAATTATGAAAATAGATTTAATAAATATAATGAAATAATAATAAATAAATAATTAATAGTAAACTATGAATATTAAAACTCATTAAATAAGTAGTATATTATTATAATTAAGTCAGTTTGTTTACATGTTCCTCAACTGAAAATAGGTCACTGATATAGTCTTTCTATTTTAAACCTCTTTTATGACAAATTTTCATTGTAAAAATAGAACAAATAAATCAAAAACACAAGCAGAATATTGAAGGTTTTTATAGATTACTAGTGGACCCGGCGGACGTCGTACCGCTTTGACAGTATTCATTCATTCCCGTGCGAATATCGGAATAAAAACTATCCTATGTGTTAATACAGGTTATAAACGATCTGTATGCCGAATTTCATCCAAATCCTTTCAGTAGTTTTTACGTGAAATAGTAACAAACATCCACTTTGACAGTTTCCATTCATTCCCGTGAGAATATCGGGATAAAAACTATCCTATGTGTTAATCCAGGTTATAAACTATCTGTATGCCGAACTTCATCCAAATCCATTCAGTAGTTTTTACGTGAAAGAGTAACAAAGATCCATCCATCGATACTTACAAACTTTCGCGTTTATAATATTAGTAGGATTTTTCCCTCACTCCAAAAATGTAATGTAATTAATTGATTAGAATCGAGGCCCAATAGTATGTAATTTCTGATTCAGTCATTAACTTATAAGCTTAACTGTCGATTTTTTTTGTGAGTGTATACCTACTCATAAAGTATCTTATTCTTTGATAAATTTTTGACAAAATGACCTTTTTCAAATTATCTACATTTGATTCAATTCTTAAGTAGATATTGGTAAGTTCACTTTTTAAAACTTGTCTTGCAATCGTTTACCTTACAACCAAATACAAAATGTATTTTTAACCTGCTAATATAATTGTCGGTGGTCCCATTTAAAAACCTTTTAAATACTGATAATGTAATTGTTAACTCCTCGGTGGCCGAGTGGTAAAGCGCTCAGCCCGATATCCGAAGGTCTCAGGTTCAATTCCCAGGTTTGTGATCACCAAAAGCGGGTGGGTGCATTTGGTATTGTCGGTATAGGTTTTATATATATATATATTTAGTATTTTATATTGCTGGCACTGATTTAGTCCAAACATGTTCTTATAAAATAGTTTTTATTATGTCACTTTTGACTTGTGCCGTCGAGGAAAAATAAAGGACTGAGGCACTTCTGTTTAATATAATTTAGGTTGAAAAAATTTCCACGAGCAGAATTTGAACCTGCACCCTTCTGACATACCGGGTCAGGTGCTCTTTCACGATAGAACCACGATAGCTCAATCGGAAGAGCACCTTACCCGGTATGTTAGAAGGGTGCAGGTTCGAATCCTGCTCGTGGAAATTTTTTCAACATTTGTGTTTTTTTAATTTGTTCGCAACAAAATTTGCGTTAAAAATTATTTGAACATTTTATGTTCTTTTTAGCCAATACCCATCAAATGTAGCGATAACTTGATTTCAATGATGGAGGCCTTTGCCCAGCTGTGGGTCAACATATAGGCTATATACTTACTTACTAACTAAAGCTATAGAATAGTTAAATAGTTTTTAAGTTCACTTCTTAGTACCTATTTGCCTTACAATCGTTTAACCCTACAACCATCCATTACACGTTCACGCTTGTTTCATTACCGACTCACGCTTGTACAAGGGGTATTTCTTACCCCGCTAATATGATTGTCGAGTTGTTTGCAAGCGATCTAAATATCGTGTCGACTCAATTTCGTTTGGGGGTTAACTCATAAATCGTTAGCCCCGGACTGATTCGTGTTGATGTCTTACGGTGGAGTTCAAGGTACAAGCGGCAGCGATTGCTTACAGAACAAAAAAAAACGAACAAGGAAATTTCAAAAAATATACTTCATCTTACGCATTATTGTACTGGCCAGCTACTTTATAGTCATACTTTACATAATTATTATACTATGTACCAATACCTAGCTGTTTGTATATCACACATTTGACTTCCTATTGCTATATGATATGTTACCTTTTAAAAATCGAGTCTATTAAGCATCTCATTAATTGCTAAAACCAATAACGCTTGGATTACAATAGCTCATTTTATGTCCCCACTGCTGGGGGCACGAGCCTTTACTATGGATGGATATGGAGGACGGGCCATAAACCACCACGTGAGCCCAGTGCGGATTGGTAGTTGTTGACGATTGCTAATGCAACCAGGACCAACGGCTTAACGTGCCTTCCGAAGCACGGAGGAGCTCGAGATACAGTAGTTACATAATTATACAATACTAGCTGACTTTGTACCGCATTTCCTTTTTTTTTATATGCTTTGATGTTACTCAGCGCTAATGTAGCATTCTAATGGTGAAAGAACTTTTTAAATCGGTCCAGTAGTTTTTGAGTTTATTCGTTGCAAACATACATATAAAAATACAAAGCTATTTGGTTCTTAAAACGCCTCAGCTTGTAGCTTACGACACGCCATTTCTCTTTCGTCTCTAATTGAAGAATTATTGCGAACCTTACATTGCCGACAAATTCGATTCATTTGCCAAGCGAAAACGTACTTTGTTACGACACGTTAAAGTCGTGGGGGGTGTAACCGTATCTTATGGCTACAAAATTGGTAGCACAATAAAACTTGTGAGAAAATGAGGTTTTAAGGAAAACATATTTCGTGGGAAAACGTGGCGTTTTACCGCAAGCCGCAAGTCTTAGCCTAAGCGCCCGCAACGCTGTTATAATGCATTTAAATATTCCAAGGAGACTACCTCCATGTTCTAGGTACTTAACTTGAAATAAAACTGTGTGCATAACGCTCTTCAACTGTTTGATATGAAAACGAAAGTGTTTTTTTTTTAAAAGTATGCTGATGGTGGATGGGGGCGGCGAGAAACTTAAAGGGTTCCTCAAGCCGCTTGGTCGAAACACCGTCAGTATGGGGATTTATACGTCCATGAGCGGTGGTGATTACTCTCCATCAGGTGACCTGCCTGCTCGTTTGCCTCCTTTTAATATAAAAAAAAGAAAAAAAAGAGGACAGCCAGTGGTTCAGGATGGCAGAATCCTGCCTCTAGCCATCCCCACCTTGCCGATCTGCAAGTTGCTTCTTCAAAGGTTGTTATACGAGGTCGTTTAAAGTACTTTAAAGGACCCCATGTTACACCAAGGGAATGAGGAAATACGTGTGCTGGGAGGGAATTCCATTTTTTGTGTTTCCATATTTTGTTGTGTGATATAAACATGAAAAATGACAAGATCAAGTCCACAAAACGCATTCAGCGTGAAATGAAACATCATTTTTTATTTGTCCGCACCTCAGTTACGAATAGTTAAAAAATACAGAAAATGAAATTCATATGTTCAAATATTTCTTGTGTGAATTGAACAACTGACAAACACATCACAGGGTGACGATTTTGCTATTTCAACATTCTACTATAATTTCCTGATTCTGTTCATTTACAGTTCTAAATATGACACAATCAGGTCATGAGATGCACTGGGACCTTGGACTATTAGTAATTCTATGCCCTAAGCCTCAATTCTCTACCATCATCTTATCTAAATATGTTGCCATAATAACAATCTTACTAGCATTAATTATGGTCCGACAGTTAGAGATAAGATAACTAGGTCCTCTGTAATTTAGGATTCCGTGAAAAGTGCGATTCCACCATCAGCCATATCGTCCTTACCCTCTTCGCTACCTGATGGTAACATAAATTACATATTCATCATCATCAGCTTAATAATGTCCTACTGCTAAACGGACAATTATTATTGTGACAGATTATTGTCTGAAAAATGAACTTAATGTCTGAAAATGAACCATGGTCTGAAATAAAAAAGTATTTTATTTTATTTATTTTATTTTATTGTGAAGTTTGTTTAATTTGCAAGATCGCAACCCGATCGCGTTAACCGCTACGTCATCAAGCTCTCTCAAAATATTCGCATTTCACATAAATAAATGATACAACGAGCATGACCCAGATATTTACAAAGGCGCCTATATCGTTAAACTCTAAAACGCATGCCATCTTCGAACGCACCCGTTCAGAGTATTCGGATTATAAATCGTTCCTTTTAGTCAAATTAAATAGGAAGCTTCCAAAAGTGAGACAGAACATAACAACACGCGTGCAAAAGAAAAAGATAAATGTACCTTTGTCATTCCACCTGCAAACGTTGTTGTACCTAAATGGGTTGTTTATGATAGACATTTTGAAATTATGCGTTTTAATATAGTCGGTTGGGTGGCATATTAAAATTATATGTTGTTCTCCCATTTAATATGGGTTTACGTGGATTTTGCGGCGGTGATATTTCTAGAGTGAGCGAGCTTAAGCGTCTTACGTGTACGGTGGAGAGAAAATGGCCGTTTCACGCGTCGTTTATTCTCTTTTTAATTGAAATTTAAACGAGGTTACCGGTGAAATTTGTACTGTTTAATCTGATAAGGATGACGGTGCACAGCAACAAAAGACCTTGTTAGCCTCTCGCTGATTTGATCAATATACGTGAGAGGTTAACTACGGATATATTATATGTTGCAATTAAGCCGTTACTTTGTTGTTTGTTACTTTTATTTGAACGGCTAACAAGCAGGTGAGTTACCTGTTCTTCTTCTTGAACTGATGAAAAGGTCTTTGCAGTCTTTGGACATCTGCAGCTTTAGGAAACTACCTATACGTTACCAAGTTTGGGAGGCCCATTCCTCCTGCCTCTTGATGAAATCACACTAATCACACTAATATTATAAACGCGAAGTGTGTGTATATTTGTTGCTTCTTCACGCTGCAACGGATAGATGGATTTGGATGAAATTCGATATACAGATAGTTTATAACCTGGTTTAACACATAGCATACTTTTTATCCCGATATTTACACGGGAACGGGAACCACGCAGGTGAAAATGCGGGCTGCCGCTAGTTGTAAATAAAAAGGCTTACTCACTGCTAATGCAAGGACCAACGGCTTTACGTGCCATCGGGCCTTCGCGAAAATTTTACATATCCCTTTTGCGATGATCGCGACGTCCCTCGGACGGAATCTTGACATAAATAGTTTATAACGAGTCGTCGACTTATGATCATCGTCAATGGTTATTTCGTTATTTCTTCGGAACACCTTCGGCTTCCAGCTGGCGTCGCTGCTGCCGTTGCCGCTTCGTTTGTTTCGACGGCACCGATTACGGCGGTAATCATGAAGCATTCCGAGTAGAAAAGTGGAATTTTAAAAAATCCGGTCTAACACGATCGCTTGAAACAGGGGCAACAATCGGCGATAAGGGTCAAATTTGACCCTGGTCGAAGTGCACGATTGCATCAGCTCGTTTTGAAAGGGCTATGCCGGTGCCTACACAAAAAAAGGAGACTGCAGAAGGTCCTCTTCATACAATCGTGCTTGAGTAACGCACACATAGACAACCTCTCACAGACACGGAATCTCGCATCAGCAGCGCTCGGACTGTTCCGATTACCACTACCTCTCTAACCATTATGATTTATCAGCAGATCTAGAAGTTTCGCCTCCCATCCACGGGAGGCGACCGTTCCGTCAGCTTATGTAGCTCTTCAAAGGCTATAGGCATTCCCAGGGGGTGTTTAAGGGTCAGCCATCTCAAGGTAAGCCAGTTCTTCTAAGCTGGTCTAAATTGGAGTCCATCTCGAATTGCGTCAATTACTATTTATTGTGGCTATATCGACAATAATTAAAATTTCTCTATAACTAACTTAACAGAGTATTCCCGATCCGATCTGAACCCTTTGGAGAATCTAATAGGGAGCCACACGCACTAGTGCGTAGTGTCATTATCTCTAGAAAACTTCTGGCGGTGTTTCGATCACACAGCTTGAGGAACCCTTTAAGTTTCTCGCCGCCCCCAAAAAAGTCCGCTGACGATGAGTCATGAGTTTTTTGAGGACTGCTGTTTGAGGCAATCAGCAAACTCTCAGTCTCTCCGCAAAAATACAATATTATAAAAATCGAAACTAACCTCTTGATCTGAGAACGGTAAATAACAACTAAACCACAGAGTTAAGGTGTTAATAAATTTGGTAGTTCCATTAAATCTTTAACAGAGCTTTCCCAAACAAGATCTGCAAACGTTACACAGTTCAACGATGATGAATGGAAAACTAAATTGAAAACAGTAGTTAAATAAAGACAAGAGTATCCTTCAAATAACAATGAGATACATTTAGAGTGATAGTCAAGTATAGTGATTGAACATCAAATCAAATACACGCATCGCAAGACAAATAAAGCTCTCAAATTTGACGCGAAAATAACTCAGGAGCACTTAACACAAGCGGTTGAATCATTACAAAACGAATAGGCGGAATGTAGCCGTCCTTTTCTTGGTTATGGCGATAACATATTTCTGTCTCGTTCTCGACAGAAGATTTTGTGAAAATGGCGTCTAACGTGCCATGGTCCCACTAAAAGCAACGATTTGTAATGTCGCTCACTCTCGAGATGTACTCTGTGCGAACTAGGTCTACTTTATCATTTTCGGGGGCCCATGTGAAACGGTAAAGGGTGCGAGAATTTCAACCCTATTCATTTTATTTAAATGTTAAAAATGCTTTTACTGTCGGAATACAAAGATGTATCGGATCCATGCAAAATTCTATCTAATGTCTACTATCTACTGAATTTGTAAGTCAAAGTCAGGCTTATCGTAAGTCCTAAACGACGTATAATCCACAACATTTTAACAAATATCAAGGATTATGGTTAAGTACATATAGTAATTTCATTCAAATTTTGTTGCAAATAAATCACAATTTGAAAAACCTTTCGAAAAAAATTTCACGAGTGGGATTTATATCATGGGGTGCGTGCGGCCGAACCCGCTCGTGGATATTTTTTCAAAAATATTTTCAATACATTTTTTTAAAGAATAAAGGATCACGTCAATATGAGAAGATGAGCCATATTCATAACATTGTTTCTGTGTTTGTGCCTTTAGCATCCCTGTACCATTTTATGTATACTTATGGAGAGCAATAAATGATTGAATTGAATTGAATTGAATTTTGGATCGTTTGAGAGAAACTTCGGAAAGCTATTTTGTTTAAGAGTTGGTATTCCACTACCACCACAGGGTATTTGTTTTCACACGGACGAAGGCGCGGGTAGTAATTCAATTCAATTCAATTCAATTCAAATCAAGTTCTTTTATTGCTCTGTGTTGTGTACATTTGTCTTTAAATTAGATTCAAACATAGGCCCTGAACAGGGCATTGCAACAAAAAATATAAATTAAAATACAAATACTTTCAAAATCAATGAACTGATTACATCAATATAAAAAAATTATCAATTTAAATTAATAACAAATTATTTAACAAAATAACTTAAAGCTACACATTTTCACATAATACATAAACATTTTAGCTCGAAATATTATCACATCAATTAATTAAATTTAGAATTAAACTAAATTATTATATTAAAGATTTACATTAACAAAATACTAAGTATAAAAACATTTTATAGTAAACATGTACTTATTGAACAAATTGTCACTAAAAGTCTTGGTGGCTGAGTGGTATAGCGCTCCGCCCGACATCTGATAGTCTTAGGTCTTGGATCGGGCAAGGCGTGTCCGTAATTTCCAATACACATTAGCCCGGGTTTGTAATCACCAACCTGCGTTTGGCAAGCAAACCCCATAAATTGTAGCGACCACTTGATCTCAATAGCAGAACTTTTTTCCAGCAGTTGGTCACTAATTACCTAGCCCAACAATACTATTCTCAATTATACAAATTCTATTGCGAACAAATTATAATTCTCGAAAAATGACAACGAAAATTCAAAGAACTGTTATCACTTCTGTCCCGATAACTGTGATCTCCTAAATCCTAGTCCTCCAAAACAGTGTAAGCCTTCAAGTCCCCCATCACGTCCAGCCGTTAATCACCACACTCACGAAGGTTCAGCCATTGTCATGTTAATAAGAAGGTAACAACAGTGCCGCATTGTGTGCACACAAAGCCTGAAGTTGAGACGCAGCCTGTCGGGCACTCGTACATACTTTACGTTACTAGGTCCAGCTTAAGTTTGATATTAAGGGGTTTAAAATGATCGCAATATATCATCATCATCATCATCAGCCTATACTAGTCCATTGCTGGACATAGGCCTCTCTAAGTGCACGCCACCGAGCACGATCCGCGGCTACTCTCATCCAGCTCTTGCCAGCTACCTTGCGAAGACCTTCGCTCCACCTAGTCTGAGGGCGTCCTACGTTTGCCGATGCGCGGTCTACACTCGAGAACTCGTTTACCGCCGCAATATATGATTTGTTTTCAATTAGACTATAGCTATCTTTCGACCCACCACGTGGCATCGATTTGCCCGAATGCGTAAGCACTTCGTATTAGTTAAGCGTTTTTTCTGACTTTTTTTAAGTGATGTTAAGTTACCTGTATCCTAGCCCATATCCACAAAAATTTATTGAGCTATCAAATGAAAAAATATTTTTTCGAATCCAACTTGTAGCTATAGAAATAAGCGCGTTCAAACCAAAAAAATCTCTTTAGCTTTAATATATTAGGTCCTTACCTATGAAATTGACGTTTTGTATGAAGATTTTTATAAAAAAATATATTTCTCATACTAACGTTTTTTTAATATTCATAGCACCTATTTATGTTAACACTATGAAAATTGTAAAGTACTGTGTTTGTTTCACTAGCTAAATATAGCAGACATTTAAAAGAAAAAAAATCAAGTCTCTTCAAAGCTACAATGAAACAAAAGGTCAATTCCGCAAACAAAACAAGAAGTCAATTTTTAAAAAATTGGGCGATAAAGACTCAAAATGAATAATCGTTGTTATTACTGAAGCCTAAGTAACATAGTCCTAATTAAAGGTGTTTAATAATATAATATTACAACCGGTATTGTCTTTTAGAAGTAATACACCTATTAATAAGTGAGAAAAAAATGACAATTTCATAGGTAAAGACCCATTATCAATATAGATATGACTATTGTAGCATCAACATAAGTTCAAAAACGACTCGTATAACCAAACATGATAACCCAATGCCAGTTGGTAGGCTTTAGCAGTTGCTTAAGGCATTAACCGAGACCAACAATCGCTAAACGTGAAACCAGAAATTTGTCTGGTCACCCATTTGCTGATGGGTCACTGCAAAAGTTGCTTAACTTGCAAGATTGCTACCCAAACTTGCAAGTTCCTTGTTGTGTTATTGTGAAGTTATTGTGAGGTTTGACTGCCTAAAATTAAAAATTTTGCTTTCTCATATAGTACCTCGTATGTTTTCTACTGAGCCATAGAAAACCACAAATTAGCCCAACCTGATTAAGGCGAAGGGTAAGGCACACTAGCACCGCTAATGGATTGAATTTGATAACTGCTAAACTGGATTTGTTTTCAGGCATTGCGGACCTTCCGACACTAGGCAAACATCTATTATTTAATAATTGTGCACTACTTTTAGGTTTGTTTTTGTATTCATTCGCTAACATCAGAAGTGGTCATTGTTTGTGAATAAATGCGACAGCCCGTTTTGTGAATAATTGTCAAATTATCAATTGTTGGCGCTAGTGTGCCTTACCCTTCGCCTTAAGCGAAAATAACAATTATCATTTCAAGAAAAGGCTTCATATACCTATTTGTGATATTGCCTTGAAACATTATATACCAGTCGACCAGAAAAACTATCAAAATAAGTAAATACTAATCGCAAATACTTAAAGTAAGTTATTCATCATTCACTAAAGTAATCCGCGATCAATACAATGTTCTACTTAAAACCCATCGCCCCCCACTGCTCAAAAACATAACTATGACAGATGAAACAATACACTATCAAATAAAGAACACAACAAAACACTATAAACCACTTGAAGCGGCTATTTACGAAGGAACAGACGAAACACAGCCATAACTAGCAAAGGAAAGGGCACGAACAAAGTTCAAATGTCATAAAGTTGGCAGTCTCGGGAATGCACCGCCTGGAAGTATATGGGTCAACACAAGGATGCAGAGCGCATGGAAGCGGCATAGTTCCACCAATTTTAGTGATGATTTGATCAAAGTTTGAAGGCGTTTGTCGAGCAATGGCAATGAGACAGTCAGTGTATGGACTATTACTTATTTAGTAGCGATCGCCCGCGACTTTATAAGATATACATCTGCGTCCCTTGACCCCATGATTTGAATAAATTTGGTGTCTGGCTATAAGTATATTATATAGAATATAAGTTGACAGAAATTACCTTGACAAGGTACAAATTGCTTATAATAGACTCAACTGTGTGTCGCTATGACAACAAAATTCGTAGCAATGTTGTGCCCCGAAATTTAGAGATAAGTAAGGATTGTCGATGAAGTGGGCTTCCATATTCAGGTCTATCCTCGTTTACCATTAGGACAAATTTAAGCCAAGCGCTTCTCCTTTGCGAAATAAACAAATATCATTTCTAGGAAAAGAAATTACCTTAACAATATTTTCCTTTGTGGGTGGAACAAAAAATAAAAATATAATGATGATACTCACAAATTACCTTAATGTACGTCTTTATAAATACTTGGAGGAGCTTGATGGCGCAGTGGTTAACGCGCTTGGTTTGTAATTGCTGATGTTAATCAACTTACGCAAAAGACAGTCATCGGATGGGTAATCATCTCGAGCTTCTCTGTGCTGCGGAGGCACGTTAAATCGTTGTTCCCGGCTGCATTAGCAGTCGTTAACAACCACCAATCTGCACTGGGCCCGCGTGGTGGTTTATGACCCGATCTCCCTATCCATCCATAGGGAAGGCTAGTACCCCAGCAGTGGGGACATAAGAGCTGGTGATGTTAATCGAGGCTGCAGAAACAAGCGTGATTGTCTGAGTTATCGCAGTTCCTTTTGTCGATGTATTGAGTGTCGTACTTCAATCTTAAACTGCGCTACAACACTGCCGGAAAAAGAAACAGCCCTTGCAGAGTTTTTTGCAGCTTCTTCTCGGTAAAAGATCTCCACCGTAGGGTTTACGAAGTCTTGGCATTGAATTGACGTTCAGAAAATACTTGTTTATTTTTTTATTATTTATTTATTTACACAACAAAACATACACCAGTTAAATTAAAAAATAAACATAAAGTCTTAATCTGACAAAACCAAACTACAAAAAATATCTAATGTGAATCCAAACTAAGTAGTCCTGATTGTGAGACATTTCAATACGTCACGTTTAAATTGATGAACCGTATTATTTGATATTTTTTTTTTGACGGTTCCAGTTCATAGCGCCGGCTAGCGCCGCGGCATATTTCGGGCAACTTTACGGTTTCCACGGCACGTCATAAATAAAGACAAGCACCGCAAAATAATTCCGAAGATATATCGCGACGACGAAGTTCGCGCCGACTCCGTTTTTATGACGAGAGATTTTTTACTGTCTACCGTACTTGCGGTTGACGATTGCTGTTGATATGACGAATTGGGCGATGCTTTTTTTTAAAGCCGCCTTTCGGCGTGCCTGGGTTTAAAGGGCGGCGAATAACTTAAGGTCTTTAAAGCCATAGTGCTTAGTGTTGTTAAAAGGCACAAGCCTCGCGAATCTAAAACTCTGTAAAGGCTTAAGTTGCAACTCGAGCCTTGGGCATGCATGACTCGAAGCGGGGCCGTCAATAAGGCTCGAGCTTTCTTATGAGACTCAAGCTTTCAATGAGTTTTAGATTCAGGAGGCTCGAGCCTTTTAACAACACTAGTTGTGCTCGAACATCCTCATTGGCTTTATAGATGGGATGGCTATTGTAGATTCTCCAAGTCCTTCGAATTGAATTCAAAGGGTTTGTTAACAAGATTTAAACCTGCTCATTTTGACTTTTAGTATCTAACAATGTGAACTAGTAACAAGCCATACCACTAACCAAACTGCGAGCTCAATACCAATCCCACTGAGAATCGAACTTGGGAAATCTGGATGTGAGACCGGTGGTATCGATGTCTTTATTATAAATATTAATATTTTGTATACAATCCGCAAAATATTTTAATTTTCTTAACATTGCTAATAGCAAAAGTAATTTGTGAGCCCTCTAAAGATCCTTATAATCTAGATTAAGGCCTACAGGAGAAAATTACGTGAAGGAATGCCCTTTTTAATGTTGCAAGCAACAAATAAAACTGTAACGACGCCGTAAACCAGCGAATAGGCTGGCAACACTGTCGAGTAAGCACCAACATTTTTGTAACAGGCAACAATGTTTAGAGCTTTTAAGTGTAATTTTAAGGTCGTCATTTCTATTTTTATGGCCTGGCCGTTTAGGGACAAAAGCAGTTTTTGACGTTGGCGCCCAAACGTCGGATTTAATCTATTATGAGCTTCTATAGGTACTTTTCGGAGTTCCATACTCACTAAAAAGTTCAAATTATTTCATTACAATAAGTATTGTGCTAAAAAATGCTTGAGTAAAATACAGAAAACAAATTAGTTAGTAAAAAAATATGTTAAATCGACCGATGCATGCATAATGCAAACATGTTATATCAGTTGGATAAAAAATTAAAAAAAAATTAAGTTTGTAAGTGACATCGAAATTATGTAAAAGCTCTTAGTCTTATGAAAAGTTACATCGTATAACTACAATGCTTTTAATAATTGACCTCAATCTTCAAAGGTTATCTTACCTACATTCATAAAACTATGTAACCTTATCATAATGCATAGATACACTGCATACTGTGAAAGAAGTCATTGTGTGAGGATCGTAAAGACCTTAAAGAAGTTCGACATTGTATACACAATGTCGGCTGATCACTCCCTGTTTTATAGTTGGCAACATTGTCCATAGATTTGAGGTGTAACTCGTGAACGCGTGACACTGAGCGTTGTAAAATCTGAAATAGAGGTTCTATTACTTTCACATTAGTCAAATATAACCAACGTTATGGTTTTAGTTTTTAAGAGCTCGCCGATTTCGAGTAAAATGCTTACACATTTTTCCTGTTATAATTCATATCTATAATCGTTAACTAGCTGGGCTGCCCCATTTCAAAACCTAGTATGGAACATTTTTTGTAAAAAGAGGTTTTTGCATTAATCTTCCAAATATTGTAAGTCCCTACACAATACAAAAACACCAGCATTGATATCTAAGATATAAACATAGATATTGAAGCAAATATATATAATATATAAAATAAAAAATAAAAAATAAAAATAATATAAAATAAAATATGTAATATACACATAAATCAATACATCAATAACATTTCATGTTTCGTATTTTATATATTTTACAACCGAAAGATTTTTTCTTACCCAAGATAAATATTTTTCGAAGGCTAACCTATTTTACGTTTATACGCTCTCCTGTAAAATTTGCTTTTAGGTCCTTACTAGGTTTTGAAATGGGGCAGCCGAGCTTTTATACCCACCCACATTTGTACCCGACGTTTGGATGTAAATGTATGTCGAGAGTAATAATACCTAACCGAAACGTCGGGTAACAAATTATTAAAATAAAACAAAACACCCGACTGCTAAAACAACTTTATAAAAAACAATTATATACTCGTAAAAACCGGACTAACATAAAAAATAACTGCAAGAAGAAAAAACTGAAAAGAAAAAAACAAGCTCTACGATACCAGAGTATTTAAATGAGTATTTATAAATACATTGAATATTGATAGTTGTCGCAGGCGGGGACAATCACCAACCAAAGAGAGTGCGGATTTAATTGAGCTAGCCACGGCCACTCAGGTGTTTTTGAGTTTTTTGAACATGAGAATACTCGTAAAATCTGCTAAAATTCCCGAAAACAAAACACCATAAAACATTGCTGTAAATGAAAATTATTAACTACATCTACGTCCATAGAAAAATTGGACAAAGGTTTTCATTAAATTCCGTAGACGTTGTATTGTTGTTATATTGTAAATTTTGATCGTGTGATCGATCTAACTTTTTGGGGTCAAGACTACTAATTAATAGCTAACCCGGCCTGTTTTAAATTTTTTTTTAATTTTTTTTGTTTTTTTTGTTTTTTTTTTGTTTTTTTTTTATTTTTTTTTATAACCTATGTCACTTCCACAGTCAAAACGAATCTAACGACACCTCATATGTTAAAATCCACCATGCCGTTTGGGCTGTAGAGCGTGCCAAAGAAACAGACATACATACATACATACATGCATACATACGCTTGAAAAACATAACCCTCCTTCTGACGCAGTCGGGTAAAGAGGTATGCCTATTATATTAATAAAGTAGTTTGCAGATCATTTTGTATCCTAATTAGTTACGACATCAATGTATTCGTAAGTTTACTTTTTTCTATAACGTCTAGCCAAACTTCAACAAACAATAGTCACGAAAAAAATATCTAATGCTCTAACGCTAGTCAACGAACCCTCACAATAGTTCTATAGCAGCGTTCAGGAAAAAAAAAGATTTCAGCACATTCCCATTGGCGGGACATAAATCAATGGCTGTATTGTTCGCTCGTCCATCATGCGACTGTGACTAGCTCAGTGCTCGATCGGTAGGGTTAGAACTGATGAGTTGCACATTTTCTGTTCTGATTGTGTGCCTTTGAAGAGTTTGATGGGAGTTTTTTTGTTATTCGATCAGATTATGGATAACGATGATTCATATAACAACAAATATTTAAAGGTAGTTTGTATACCTACTTAACTGAATTGATGTGATATGAAACTTTCTATAGTTATGATTCAATTAATGGAATCCTTTGCGGAAGTCCATGGTACAAAAAAGTTATATGTAGTGTTAATTCCGCGGAATTAAAACTACAATATTATATCAATCACATTTTTTTGTCTCTGAAATTACGTAAAACAAACGTTTTTTTATTATTTTCCATAACTGTCAAGATAAGATATATTTGCATTAAAATTGGCTAATTGGTTTGTGAGAAATAAAACGTTAAGTAAATATGATTGTTCTACAAAGATACCGTAATAAAAAATTACTTATAACATCAGAGTATTTCATCACTTTTAAGATGTCTTTGTCAAATATGTTGTATATTAACGGGTTCGGACTTTCTAATTGTAGTTTATTTGCACTCAACAACATTTGGCAACGAAACAATATTCTGGTAGGTCAAATATTTGAGAACAATGAAAAAAGTTTTTTTGCAAAAGAAGTTTTATATTCATCAAACGGACATCACAATCAGGCCTACATTTTGTTCTGTTGACAAAGCGTAACCCTCGGCTGACCTTCCTGGGGGCCTCCTTCCCGAAATTGCCTTGTTTCACGGACAATCGGCCGATTGTTTACGACTCCGGCTGCCAAACTTCTGGGTGGCAGGTTAAACATCTATTGTCATAAGTTCAAATTAGATTTATACGCAAATTTGTCGACGGTCATCCGGCGAACTATAATATTTACTGTTACAATACAAAGTGGCAGTGTCAAATGTGTATAATACTATGTGGAAAAGACATTCACGCCTGATTGAAAGAATGTGGTCAGTATCAAGACAACTATATGCTCGTAATTATACACTATCAAACTTACGCGTTCCTTTTTTAACAAAGTTTTTAACGAAGTATGACGTAAACTACTATACTAAACGCAAAGACTCGTGGCAGTCGGTGCCATAAATCACTTTTGTAACAGGGATGCGCACGCGCAAATTACTGGACTATCGATAATAGGGAATGCATGTGCTTCGTCGATGCTCAAACAAAGTTTTGATCGTTACTGATAATTGCTATACTTACTTAATTACATATCATGTAATGAGGGTAATTAGAAATAATTTATCACATTTCAAATACCCCATTTCAGACCTATTGTTATCGATAAACGCACATACACAAACAACGCGCATCTCTGTGTCTGTGTGACGTCATCTATAAACAGTGCAAGTGCGAGAGAGAAAATGATGTGCGCTGTCTCTTTTGCACGTTTTATTGCTCCGCCTGCCACGAGTCTTTGCGTTTAGTATAAGTATAGGTACTTTGGCATACCTTTTCATAGTCGACGTTTCGACCGAGTTGCACCGGCTGTGGTCACATGCTGACAGCTAGACCGACCACAATCAGTACAGCTCGATCGAAACGTCAGGTATAAAAAATGTGCCCAAGATACCATTTCTAAGTAGTCTGCGTTGAACCCGTTATCAGCCGTGATAGCAATATATATGTACTCATTTTTATGCAATTAGAAAATCGATTTTTTAATAAATTAATTAAAAAATTAAATTTATTAATTATTATTTTTTTTAAATAAGGGCCACTTACATATTTCTCTTTTTGAGTAAATTTTTAGATGTAAACTAATTAATAAGTGACTAATTAATTATGTCCGGCCTCCTTCAGTATCCAACCTCTTTAATGCTGGTGTTTAAGTCTTGCAGCTGGCCAGAAATTGAAGCAAATAAAAAAAACGAGTTTCAGGTCAAATTCCTTTCAGATGGAATCACAATTTTATTCTGTTAAAAAACTATTTCTGTCCATCTTTTGCTTCTTTTAACATCTTTTGTTAATAATGCCACGTTAACGAAGGCATATGGATACCATTACTGCCACCAGAGCCGTTACATTGATTGCTGAAGGTCATTCACAGCGGTCTGTAGCTTTTTCGTTGGGTTTCTCTCGCCGAGCCATCCAAAATGTGTGGGATCGGTTCCAAGAGACTGGCAGTGTTGCAAGAAGGCCTGGATCGGGCAGGGTGCGAGTGACTACGGCACAAGAGGATCGCTACATCCGATTGAGTGCCCGTCGAGAGCGCCCTGTGACGGCACGTAAGTTACAAAATCGCCTACGGTTGACAACGGGGACTCGTGTTAATGACCAAACGATACGTAATCGACTGCATGAAGACCAGCAAAGGTCCAGACGCCGAGTAGTACGAATTCCTTTATCTAGGGTTCAACGTGGAAATCGTTTAAGTTTTTGCCGCAAACATTCAGATTGGAGCATGAATCAATGGGGTATGGTGCTCTTCACAGATGAGTGTAAAGTGAAGCTTTGTAGTGATGATCGGCGGATTAGAGTATGGAGACGACAGGGTGAGAGATTTTCCGATGTCTGCATCAAGGAAATTGACCGCTTTGGAGGTCCTAGTGTGATGGTTTGGGCTGGGATTAGCTTACAAGGCAAAACTGAGCTGGTTTTCTTAAATCAAGGCACAGTAACTGCACAACGGTACATCGATGAAGTCATCAGGCCTCATGTGATTCCATTCTCACAGAGAGTGGGGCCAGGGTTCTGGTTAATGCATGACAATGCCCGCCCACACACAGCTCGGGCCACTCAGACTGTACTGGATGACTCCCATATTCGTGTCCTACCATGGCCAGCGTATAGTCCGGATTTAAATCCAATAGAGAATATGTGGGACCAATTAAAACGAATGGTTAGGGAGCATGAGCAAGAGGTTCACAACCAGCAACAGCTTATGGATGCTCTGACACGTGCGTGGGAAGAGATACCTGATGAAAACATCAGAAACTTAATCGAGAGTATGCATTCAAGGCTCCAGGAGTGTGAAAACAGGAGAGGAGGACACACCCGTTACTAAACCATTAAAAAAACAGCTTGTGTCAGTTTTTGTTTTGTTTTGCAAAGAGTTTCTGTTTAGTTTTTGCTGTTGACAATGGACTAATTTCATGTTAATTGAAATAAGTGAAACAATTGACTACACAATTAAATGGTTATTAGCATAAGTTAAAACAAAAGCTTTGTTACATGTTATTTTAATAAATATACATTACTGTTTACTATATTTTTCACGTAGCAATCAAAATACTTAGTGGCCCCTATTTTCTTTTGAGTAGTATATGTACTACCTAGTGTTCTGTATATGTTTAAATGGGCACTCTATATGCTTATATTTTTACTTCAATATGTCTTAGACCATTCTACCATTACCCTGTTTATTTATTTTGTATCCTGTTTGATACTATTGCAAGTACATACGAAGTGTCCTATCGCGTCAAACGCAATGCTAAACGCAGCGCATACCGCAAAGCAACCACCCACCATACATCAGTTACAAAGGCCATAATTGCATGTCGTCCACGACTGAGCTTGAAATATAAACTATTTGCGAGTCGCCGGGCGCGCAATATGTTTAATCTCCACCGCTGTTAATCCACGGTGTAGCCGGCCGCGAGATTTACTGCCCCCAAGTTAGTATTTCGGATTGTTGTCTGTTGTAAGTTGGATCTTAAGTTTTTGTTTCAGCTCAATATACTGCCTATTGGTTGGACGAGTATTGATTCTTACCCGACATGGAGAACAATCTTAAAGCATTAAGTTGGTTTAATGCTCTAAGAGAACAATGAATGTTTAAATGTTTCGCTTTAAATTGTGATACAGTATTTTTTTTATTAAGGCCTTAAGTCTATTAACTTAATAGCATCTTAATAATTGGCAAACTGATATTGATAGTAGGACTACGTTTTTTTTTTAAAACATGTAATTATTTCTATAAAACATACAAATCAAAAGGAAACGTAAACACATAGTTCTGTGAAACAATACAGACAACTATCTTAATAAGCTTAATGACAGATATAAAATCTTTAACCTCGCATTCAACGAATGCAAAAACATTTTGGTTGAAGCGTTTGTGAAAATTGAATATTGTGAGACAGAGGATTTATTATTCAAGAATGCTTTTTTAGTTGAACACACACCCTCTCACACACACACACAGCCTCACACACACACACATACACACTTAACTTAGTTTATTGTATCTTGGGAAGAGCAGAACCTCCCACTACAAGCTTGGTCACATGTTTCCTGGGTTGGTTCTGGCCATTGCATATATTTTGCATCTAATGTTAATGAAATAAACTATTTTCATTTTCATTCATCTTGTCGCAACCAAGAATGCTTTCCGTACAAAGCAAAAATACCAAAGGTAGTAAGAATAACGGATACTGCACAGCCACAAGCAAACGTCAACAAACTGAAGTCGTCGCAGTTAGAAAACAGTATCGTACCTATCGTAAACATACTGACCATGGAATAAGGCAATTGTTAGAAAAGGACTCTTGGGGCACAAGGGTCAAACACTCATGGGCATTGTGGAACCAAACTGCAGACCTTTGCATGAGGCACTTGTAAACTTGACAACTTTTCCATTTTTAATAGTATTGAAAGAGATATTATGTTTGAACCCCAATGGAATATTGCGATTGAAAGCTCGGTGAGACGTTTTGAAATGGAAACAGTTTGCGTTCAGTACAAATTGGTTGGTGAGTCGTAGGCTTACGATTACGAGCTGACTTTGTAATAGCTATTTCGTATGTAAAATTATACTATTATTTATAAATTTTTAATTCTAGAAAAAGATAAGACCTTCGTACTTTAATCTCTACTTACTGTACGTGAATCGAAAACTGATTCTCACACATAAATACATTGGAAAGGCGTCTTTCAAAATGTTATTACAATGTACCGTGACTTTGTATACCCACAACATATAAGGTCACATTTTATCAACCGCAAATATTTTGAGGATAAATTCAACAACATATACAAACTATTTTTATGAAAAAACCTTAAATTTTTATACGCAAGTTTTCAATAAAAACGTCAAAAGACATTTCGATTAAAAAGAAAAATAAAGCACTTTCGGTAGTTTCAATTCAAAGGAGCCGAAACAGAGAGGCCGCAATGCCTTCACCGCTTACACGTGCCCCTAGTTTCATTCAAAGAGCCGACAGAGAGGCCGCTCTTAAAAATATTACAATTTTTGTGTCAGGAACAGTAAAAAAAAAGCTAGCCTGAATTTTTTTTTAATCTTGCATTCGTTTCTCTGACATAATTAGATGTTTTGTCAAAATATTTGCAGTTGATAAAAAGTGACGTTATATAGTATAATAAAATTTTGCTTATTTCGGTAGTTAGTTTTAATTCATTCAACAAAGTAGGGAACGAAGTAGGGATTAACGGTAACTACTTAGCATATGTATCCGACGTTTCGACCGAGTTATTGGTGCAACTCGATCGTGACGTCGGGTATAGTATGCCTATGATGCATTGCGTTAGAAGCCTAAAACGAAATAAAATCTTTCGTCAAAAATACAGCAAACAGGTATTAATACACGTTTAATCTTACCTTCAGTTCTTCAAGCTTAAACTCGGTCTCTTTTCAATAAAAAAACTTAGTTTTTTTAAAACTTTTACTACTTTAACTGCTTCAAGAATCAAATCAAAATGTTTTAAAGTACGAGTGTATTACATTCCGTTAGAAGTTTTGTTACTTTCACAGAGTTTTCAATGTTGAATAACATTTAACTTGTTAAAAAAACCATGTCTCGCAACTCAGTTCTTCTACCGTAAAAAGTTGTGAGATCCATGTAATACCAGTCGGTTAATTTATTCAGTCCCTACTTGAGGGACCTTCTGTCTTAAATTATTACGTAATTAGCTAACCTAACAACAACTTGTAGTGACCATATCAATACTAAAAATCTTTTGGTTGGTGTATCTAGAAAAATGGACCGTAGTAACAAAATATTTTAGTTTTTCCTTGATATAGTATACACTAAACACGATTGTATTCTAAATTTGAAGCGCCTGCTTCAAATGCTGCTGCTTTAATATGTCTGCTATAAGTGCCTTAGAGTATTGATGATCGATCAGTCAGTCAGTGAGTGAGTGAGTGAGTGACAAAATTAAGAAACTTTGACTAGTTATAATTCTTAAACTACTGGTCCAAATTGAATGAAATTTGAAATATATCGTGTTTATACAAATACCTGCTTGGTTACTGAAAATTCAGACTTTTAGTTTTATTCACAACGAAGTTATATGGGGCGTTATAAATGACCTGAACTGTTTCGAGAAAAGGATGGTACGGCCAGGCCGTGGCGCTTTTTTGCTCGACTTGGCGGGGGCACTACCCTGCCCCCAGATATCGTGTGTGGAGTAATTGTAGCACAGCCTTTTGGGATTCGAAAAGTTTCATCGGTGCTGTGAATCGTTCGGATTACCAAGGTAACATGGCGACCGGTTGTAATACTGTAATATATTTTGAAACGGCTGTAAAAAAGTAGAACTGGTACCAAAAGTTCTGTATCGATACTGATGTTATCGGTATTATCAATACTTAGCGGTTCTTGCAATTTCATTACATGAATACCGGTTCAAGAAAAGTATCTATATACGGATGAAGAAAGCGTATTGTTAATATAAACTAGACAGCTTCTTCGCTAATATTTGATGTAACTTGTCTTAAAAAAAACTAACTGTGCTGTTTTGATAGCTGCTCATACGTTTTTTTTCAACACTTTGTCTTTTTTCAAGTTGTAATTTGTTCGCAACAAAATTTGCGTAAATAATCATAAATATAGCTTGACTAATTCTTAACTGATCTTTCAATATTTGTAAAAATATTAAGATCGGATGTGGATGACGTAGTTGTCCACATTGAATAGGGTTCCTTTGGCTTACAGAGTAAGAGTAGATAGTGTTGATTAATTTCAGCGAGTTAAATTGAGCCACGATAGCATATTTGGTAGTGCACCTGACCCGGCATGTCATGAGATGCGGGTTCGAATCCCGCTCGTGGATTTTTTTCAACACTTTGTCTCCTTTTTTCAATTTTCTCATACGTCATCAAATCAGCAACATCTCAGTGTTTTTTTATATTGCCACTGCTGGGACACGAACCGTCCTTAAAGATGGAAACGCCAAATTCAAATTCAAATTATTTATTTGCTATAAATAGGGTAGCATTACATACATTAGAGAAAGAACGGACCATAAACCACCACGCGGGCCAAGTGCGGATTGGTGGGTGTTAACGACTGCTAATGCAATTGGAACCAACGGCTTTACGTGCCTTCCGAGGCACTTAGGGGCTCGAGGTGATACCATTTTGATCACCCACCCGATAACCGGCATTTTGCGAAAATTGCTTATTTCGGCAATCTAGTGGTTAAGACCACCGGTTTAGACCCAGAGGTCCCAGGGTTTGTTTGTCGGCCTGGCTAACTACCACCATCTTATCTAAATATGTCGCCATAACATCAATGTTTGTAGCTTTGTTGTGTTCCGGTAGCTAGAGATAAGATAGCCAGTGCCTCACTAGTTGAGGATCCCGGGTGAAGTGCGCTTCCATCATTGGCCTTATCATCAGGTGAAAACAAGGCACTGTGCTTACCCGTAAAATAATAAAAACGCGGACTGAGCGCGTTTACCACTGCGCCAATGAGCTTCTCACATTCCTACGTGAATATAAATATATGTCGGAGACGTGGCGCTAGCATCGCTTAGAAACGACAAGTATAGTCTATACTTAGTGTGGTCTGCGCAGCCTATGCTCTATGGTACGCGAAACGTCAACGTCAGTTGGCGCGACAACGGACTGAGGACATTTGAACGGGAGCGGTCGGAGAGTACGCACGCGCAGAACTCACTTCGTTTCTAAAATCCATTTGCATCGGGCGACTGTTTCTAAATAATTTAATTGTGATGTTAAAATAACATTAAAGTGACTGTAAGGAATACGACTGCGCTTTTATTTTGAAGATCCAAGATGAACAGTGTTATTGACGAATCAGAGTTTGCTCGACCGTCCTATCTACAAACCAACCTCGCCGCCGACATATACAATTTTTTTTAAAATCAGTGATGCAGTTGCCAAATAGTTCCGGTTCCACACATAGTGATTCTTTACATAGTTAGGCTGTGGATATATATCAAATGCCAGGGGATAGTTAAAAAAGTAACTTCCCCAAATGAGTTTTAAGTTGCTGTAAACAATTGCGATTGGATGGATGCTTGGGTTTGCTGCAGGATTTCTCAGCTTACCTGCCACTTAACCGCCTCTATGGTCTAGTGGTTAAGAGCACTGGTCTCAGGTCAAGAGGTATCGATTACTTACTTACTTACTGGATATATAATAAATAAGGCTTACGTTTCTGATAAATAGGGAGTAGATATTCCTATGTATATTTTCTCCGCCAATATATTAGCGACTAGCGACCCGTCCCTGCTTCGCACGGGTGAACATTTTTTTTAAATACAGCCTATGTTACTCAGCGCTAATCTAATGGTGAAAGAATTTTTTAAATCGGTCCAGTAGTTTTTGAGTTTATTCGTTGCAAACATACATACATATGTAAACATAAAGGTTTCCTCTTTATAATATTAGTATAGATAAGACCACCAAATTGTAACTATGTAAATTGTTGTTATTATAATTTTTTTGTTGATGCTCTTTTTTATGTTTTATGATGTTGCAATAAAAGTGTTATCTTTCTATTTACATATCTTTCTATATTGGAGACTCTTATCAAACCCTATACCTTTTATCAGATGTAAAGTGACATACAATAAACGATTTGATTTGAGATATAAATTATATGACCTTTTTAAACGGGTATAATTTTAACGCTTACCAGAAATATTTTTTAGACCCTAAGCCTAAGTACCAAATAAATTAAATGACTGTACAAATATTAAAAAAACAGAAATGTTGAATACACAAAAAATTTTTTAACATTTCTGTTTTTGTAATTTGTTCGCAACAAAATTTGCGCTAAAAAATTATTTGAACATTTTGTACAAATATTATTTTTGCTTCCCAAAATGGATAAATGCTCACCAAATTTTTTACACTATTATTCAAATGATTGAGGATACTAGCTGCCCTACTCCTGTAGGTCACGTGATAGGTTATTTTTTTATTGGACAACAGAAAGCAAAAATTACTAAATTGAAACTCGAGGCATAAAATATTGGTGTTATCTATTTGGTGACAAAATAACATATTTGGTCTGAAATGCAGTTAAAAGGTATTCATATATTTTTAAGACATTTAATAAAAATATAAATTGTACCTTTTTTATAATATTTTAGGAAACACAATTTGGTGAGCATTTATCCGTTTTGGTAAGCGTTTCGAATTTTATTGGTAGTAGAATTGATACATTTTTGGTAGGCGTTTAAACAAAAGCCTTTTTAAAGTATCACGGTCACTTAAATTAGAATAATTATTATTAACGGGATTATTACCATGTGTTGTGTTTGAGTATCAGATATTTCGGCACAGTTGCATGTGCCATGATCACGGATGTACTGAAGTTATTGCGGGTGGGTGATTATGAGCAGACAAAACGATATACGACGTATAGCTATGAGCAGACTACGTTTCTTCCTTAGTCGTTATTTGCGCTCGATACTTGTACCACTGTTTCCTAAGTCACTTTTCACTCGAACTTGTTCTCGACACACTACACTGACCATATCACGTCACGAATCGGCGCTTTCGTTCTTTTAGCGGTCTTTACATAAGCTAATCACTGGATTCCAGATACGCGACAGTTTAGACCCAATCGCTTATAACCAATCTAAGTATGTAGTGACGTTATAATGCTTCAAATTTCTAATTATTTTATTAAATCAATAAATTATATTAAATAAGTACTTATCAGACAAAACGTCAATCAGCAACACCTCCATTTGTAAAACAACTCGTCGTCACGTAACATTTCTTACAATATATTATGTATACGAGTAATACAACATCACACTCCATAACGCTTGGCAAAATTTCGTGTAGGTATCAAATATCAAAAGTTGAAGTTACAAACTCCAGTGAACGCCGAAAGAAACGGTACCGGTAATAAAATTAAGTTAATTACAATCACGTCCCTATCGCGCGGCGCTAACAAATCTCATCTGGAAGTTGTTCGCGCCGCGTATAGGACGGCGGCAGACGAGCGACTGACGCATGACGGTGTTGCGACTGATTTTTTTCTTTTAAACAACAGAATACATAATGGCATTAATCTCACTTGATGGTGTGTATAAAAGGTTGAAGGTCACAGAATAGATTTCTTTTCTTTTCTTTTTTATTTTCTATTTATTTGGGAAACAAACAATTATACAAAATCATATAAAATCAAACATACAAAATAACACATAAATCAGTGAAGATTCCACAATTAAAATCTATACTAATATTATAAAGCTGAAGAGTTTGTTTGTTTGTTTGTTTGTTTGTTTGTTTGTTTGTTTGAACGCGCTAATCTCAGGAACTACTGGTTCGAATTGAAAAATTATTTTTGTGTTGAATAGTCCATTTATTGAGGAAGGCTATAGGCTATATTACATCACGCTATGACTAATAGGAGTGGAACAGTCGTAGTAGATAAAATAGTACTACTTGTCAAGCTTTTGACCGAGACCGGCGCAAAATACAATAAAAAAATTACAAAAGATTAGTAAATAGGCTGTGACTGTCCCACTGCTGGGCAAAGGCCTCCGTCAATGAAGTCAAGTCATCACTACAAATTGATGGGTAATGGCTTAATCACCACCGGGCCAACCACCAAAACCGGGCTATGCATCTAAAAATCCGAAACACACTTCGATGTCCTGAGAATTGAATCCGAGACCTTCGGGTATCAGGCCGAGCGCTTTGCTACTCGGCCTCCGAGGCGTTAAATTAAACATTAAATTAATCATTATCTGAAAAAAAAAAACTAATAATAATAATTTCTAACATCTCGTCTGCAAGCCCTTTCGTCGTCCCAGCGAGTCAACTCCAACATTCCATGACTCGCAACTTTTAATAACGCACTCTGTATTGTTTCTGCCTTTGCGCCGGAGTTTTCCGGCGCGGACCAGCATGAACTGGTTATGAACCGGTTTAAATCAGTTTTAGTTCCTGAAAGGGACGTGAAGTACGTAGTTGGGTTTGAGTTTTCAAAGCAAAGTCAAATAGTAAAAAATTGAGATTGTTATGGAAATGATGAGGCAGTAAAGTAACATGTTACAAATACACTTAAAAAATTCTCATTCTATTTTATTAAATAAAGTTTTTAACGGGATAAAACGTCGAAACTTTGGGTATATAAAACCATTAAAAACAAACTTGTAAAAAAACCAAGTCTCGCAACTCAGTTCTTCTACCGTAAAAAGTTATGAGATCTATGTAATACCAAGTTCTCAATATTAAAAATCTTTTATGTTTTAAATAAATAGATTGACTTATAATAAAAAAATGGAATTATGTTTTTCATTTATTCTGCTGCACTACCGGGACTCAACTGTTTGAGGTACAGTTTTTGTAATAAATCCTCTTGTTCACAACAAAATTAAAAAAAAAAATAGAAACATACGCAAAAAAAGATTTACTTAATAACTTGGAAAAACACAGTGTTGAAAAAATCCACGAGCGGAATTCGAACCCGCACCCGATGGCATGCCGAGTCAGGTGCACTACCAACTATGCTATCGTGGCTCAATCCAACTCGCCGAAATTAATCAACACTGTCTATTTTTACTTTATAAGCCAAAGGAGCATTCAATGTCGACAACTACGTCATCAACATCCGATCTTAATATTTTTACAAAAATTTTACGCAAATATTGCTGCGAACAAATTATAATTTGAAAAAAGACAAAGTGTTGAAAAAATTCCACGAGCGGGATTCATAACGATAAATTAGCATCAATAGAGAAAAGCAGGACAGCTGTGGCTATAAGAGAGTTTTTATTATTATTCTGTAAGCATGAAACGTTGCGTACAAGTTCTATTGGAATCATTAGGTATAGGATTATAAGCATACAAGTCAGAAAGTAATCACACCAGAAACCCTTTATACAACATACACAATGAGTTTAAAGCCGTTGTTCTTTGTCTTGAACAGTTGATAGCTCTTTTAAATAGAAACAATTTTATTTACATATTATACTATGTATTACTTACTATTTTATTTATTTATTCATTTACTGGACCAACTTTGAAATCGTAAAATCAGCTGTATCATACATTTTTGGAGTGTAGGTAGGTGAAGATCTCGATGGCAGTGTAAACAAACCCAGTCTGCGATAGCTAAAGTTAAAGCAACTTTCGCAAAGACCGGTCATCGGATTGGTGACCAAAACGACGATGGTCCCGACTGCATTAGCAGTCTTTAACAGCCACCAATCCGCTCTGGGGCCACGTGGTGGTTTATGGCCCGTTCCTGTGATGTTTTTTCCATAGGGAAGGCTCGTGGCCCAGCAGTGGGCACATAAAATGAGCTGTTGATGATGTTAAGTACATATATTAACAATCTTTGATTATGTATAATAATCAAAGTTAACAGTGTATGTAACCAGGCACATATGTACGGTCATAAAATTATTATACAAGCATACGCGCTATATTGGTGATATTCGCTACTCCAATCTGCTCTATTGTCGCTTTATTACAATTTAACGCTACAATACAGCTATACAGCCAATATACCATCGCGTTGAACATTCTATTGCGCGCAAGTGATGCGATATTCAACCGAATTACTCTCATAATAAGAATCAAGTGCATTGAGAAATATAATATCGTTCGACGCAGGTTAACGCTTCATTACACATGCTATAACTTGCAGGGAAGTAATAATTTGGAAGCCACATTTTTTTGTGATGATTTGCTGAGAGTAAAAAACGACCTTATCTCTTAGGATATAAGGTGCAAATATTATTTCTTTTGTTTTGAGTTTTTGATAGCTGCTTTCGAGATGCCTAATGTAATCTACAGATACCGTATTTCAGTCAGCTTTGGACTGAAAACCTTTTTCCATTTAGTTAAGTTTCTAATTGCAATAGCGGTCATTGCAGCTACAAAGACGCCTTGGAGTAGTTTAGTGGTTATATCGACGACTCAGAGCAAGAGGTCCAGGGTTTGGTTTCCATATTTTTTTATATTGTAAAAAAAGTAGACGAGAAATGATGGCCAGGCGATTCCAGACGACGTTGAAAAAATAAATTATTACTAATGTTAGGTTGATTAATAATTTAGTAATTTATATCCGATTTGCTACTCGTTTCCGAACGAGATTAATGTTTTTATTTCACTGGCAACACTGAGTGTTGGCGGGAACGAATGGAAGGAAAATAACATGGCGGATCGAGTCACTAAATGACGGTCACTTTGGCTGTGGCGTTCGTAGTGGATGGTTGATTTTGAGCTGTATTGGTTGTTGGGAGAAATACACCATTTCAAAGAATGTGAGTTTTATTGTGCTAATATATAAATTAATAATAATACTATAGGGTAAGGGTTCTTCTTACACTAACATTAAGGAAATTTATTTGTTAGGAATGTTATAAATAATAATGTATCTCAATATAATATTTTATTTTAAATTTATTTTATTTTACATTATATAGCGAGGTGTTCAGTTACAATTATTAATACTTACTTAAAAATCAAACAGCGTTGTTTTTTTTAAATACCTGAATAAACATCAGTCAACCAAAAGATTGATTTTCTGAACTTCCTCTTATTTTGACATTAGGCAAAAAAATACAAAACCAAAGACACTGATATCATAAATTTAAAAAAATACTATGTTTATGTGCTTTCGAATACCTGATGAAATGACAGCTTTGCATCATGTCAATTGTAACGATAGAACTTTTTACTGGTGTTTCTTAAATATGTTTAAATACCCACTTAGACAAATAGCTATTATAATATTTCAGAAGACGTGTCATAAGAAGCGACTTAAGTCATAAAGATATTATTTTATGTCGCAACGAATAAATTCAACATGGCGGATAATAATTTGCGATACATTGCCGACCAAACCTCCAAATCCTATAGCAGCCGTAAACTAATCCTTATTACAACCAATATAAGACTTATTAAAAGATTGCTCAACGCAAGTGGATGTTTGGCTTTGGTAACATCTTTAATGTATTTTTATTTTATTTGAGGGTGTTTCGTTTTGATGGGCGGAACGAGGGTGTTTATACGCCGTGAGCTATAAAAGACGACGGCGTACATTGAACAATGAGTTTCTAGCTGTTTTAGTGCCACAGTTTGTAGGAATATTGTCTTTCGAGCAATCCAACTGTAAGTGGATGTGTATAATATAGATCAGTTAAATTTGCTACATGCGATTGTGATGCTCCCTTGTATGATATTTCTTCTTCAACTCAAGAGCCACGCTCGTCTTTTTTAAATTCCTTATAGGTAAGTTTTTGACCGCGATCTCACCTAATGGTAATTGATGATGCGGCCTAGAATGTTGCATACCTGCCTAAATAATGCCTTTTTTTGGAGAGAGTTAACTGATTGCCTCAGATGGCATTTTCAGCTTCATCGGGTTTTTTTGGGGGCAGCGAGAAACTTAAAGGGTTCCTCAAGCCGTGTGAAACGAATTACCATCTGAGGTTTTCTAGAGAGAACGGCAACACGCACTATACGTGTCCTCGTGCCCTACTAGATTCTCTGAGAAGTCCGGATCAGATCGAGGGCAGATAATGACAATTCAGTTGACTTTTGCCTTAAAAATTGCCAGGTTGTAAGTGTCAGGAAACAGATCCGCAGGAAGGGAATTACACTCTTTAGCAGTAGATTAGGTAAACTATAGAATGTTACTGTGGATTTAGAAATAGGAGTGATATCTATTGAGGAGCTCGATGGCGCAGTTGTTAACGCGCACAGTCTGCAATTGCTATCGGATGGGTGACCAAAATTTTGTCATCTCGAGCTCCTACGCGCTTCGGAAGGCACGAGAGCTGTTGGTCCCGGCTGTATTAGCAGTCGTTAACAACCACCAATCTGCTCTGGGCCCTCGTGGTGGTATAAGGCTTGTTTTCCTTATTCATCCACTGTGGCCCAGCAGTGGGGACATAAAAAGAGCTAGTGATAATGATGATGATGAGAGCTATCATTGCTATGTTATATTTAAGGTGTGGTTCCCATTGCAAACTTGTAATGTATCTAGGTTAGTAGCAAGGAGCAATTTTGTAGTTCAAGAAGAGTTAAACTACAATTTGATCTACAAGGATAACATGATCTGGAATAATAAACACATGTGGGTTCAACAGGAACATATCATTGGAACTTTTTCCTCTAATCATTAGATATCAACTAGTCAGCAACTAAATTCTTGCATACAGACTACCTAGCTGTCTACCAGTATTTTTTTTATTGAAATTTTACTGTCCGAATCAAAAATGATGATGCAAAGCGCTTTGTGCGTGTAGGATACGCTTTTATTTATAAAAAAATAGGGTCTGTGATAAAAACGCAAAGATTTTTCAATTAAATTATTTTTTTACTTTTTAGTTCTATTTTTTATTAACAAGTAATAAAAGCTTGTCTTTAAAAAGGTTTTTTCTTTTATTTTTTTCTATTTCTATTTCCTTTTCTAAACATATTCATGAAAATCTTCGGTGAACGGTGCGTAACTCAAAAACCATTCGTTCCATTTCCTTTAAAAAAAGTTTTTAAGAAATAAAAAAGTTGAGCACCTCACCGCCCAAAGGGTTCCAGAGTTCCGCCCACTCACCTCATTCGCCATAATAACAGGACGGTACCTAATCAAACAACTTAAGAAAACCCATCGAGTTTATATTCAAAGAGTGGATAAAATCGCTCCAGTTTTTAACTAACTTCCAAGTTGCGGGAAGTTAGTCCGAGTCTCACAATATACATACAAAG
This sequence comes from Eudonia mercurella, assembly GCA_963082485.1. NCBI lineage: Eukaryota > Metazoa > Arthropoda > Insecta > Lepidoptera > Crambidae > Eudonia > Eudonia mercurella. The sequence goes on along the minus strand of OY720047.1, from coordinate 466,180 downwards.
TAGTGATGCTCTTCGAATACTTGCCCGAACAATGTTCGCGCCGAGATTGCGAGCAAATTGTAGCGGACACTTTAGCGCTTTGATGTCGGAACTTGGGGGCAATGAGATTATTTTGTTTAAACGACCGAACGATCAGCTGGTAAGCCTATCGAATTATCATTCATTCATATAAATTCATTTAAGAGTTTTTTTGTCATTCATCAATTCGTACATAGATTCGTAAGTTTGTTCGTCCGTCCAATTATTCATTAGTTAATAGAAAAATACGTTCGTTCATTAATCCAATCATTTATTTGTAAGATACTTATTTTTTGTCAAAATTTTTATCATCATTCATATGATCATCATTTGTTCATTTTATACTTACGTTCGTTAAGTTTTTTTTTATATCAACATATTATTTGTGGACTCCCACTGCTACCAATTAATATACAAAATTACAAGTTTAGGTACATTAATCACGATATGAGGTGTTACTAGAAACCAGTACTAAAAGTTATTTTAACTTGATGTCATACATTCAATATTACTGATAGTGATACATTTTAATGTCCATTTTAAGTCGGAGCTTAATGAAATAATAATGAAACCGAGTTAATTATCAAATTAATTAAACAAATGCGATATTTCAGAGTGTGGACTGTATTAAATTTTGTAACTATAGATAGTCAGACAAAATATTAAAAAGCCTACAAGTGAATCGCAATATAAATGCCACCAACCCTTATTGCCGTTCTGTAGTCCCTGCGCAAGGGTTCTCGAGCTGATGATGGTGCTGCGCGGCCGATGACGTCACACACAAAGTCCAATTAAAAACCGCACGAAAGTGGAGCTCCACAATAAGAAAATAGTCACAATGTATGTAATGTATTAGAACCCAATGGCTTGGCACGCGACGATGGCAAGAGACCGGACGGCATGTCTTTATTTCCTTGGAAGTTGGGTAGGCCTTTAGTGTGGGATGCAACTTGTGTCGATACTCTTGCGCCATCCCATCTTCCTAGCACTGCGTGCTGTGCTGGTGCTGCTGCTGCGGCTGCAGAAAACCTCAAGCGGCGAAAGTATAATAACCTTATCGGTAATTATATTTTCGAGTCGTTTGGGGTTGAAACCCTCGGGCCGTGGGGTCCGAATGCTCATGTTTTGTTTAATGACATCTCCAAACGGCTGGTTGACACTTCCCATGACCCAAAGGCTGGCTTTTTCCTTGGCCAGAGACTAAGCATTGCCATTCAACGTAGAAATGCCGCCAGTCTCTTGGGTACTTTACCAGGAGTACTGGTAAAGTACCCAATACTTGGACTGCGACGCGGAGGAATTTTTTGACGCCGTATTTTAGTTTTGTTTTATTTTTAGTTACTTAAGGTTATTATAATCTCAGATTTTAATTTTGTAATTTTCCACAATAGATCGATGAACACAAGCACAAATTAGTATATTGTTTTCTGAAGTTTACGCCAACACTACACACATTGAAATGAAACTACTTTTACGGATCTACTCGCGTTTATTTTACACATTTATTTGATTTAATGTTTATCCTGATGTTTCGAACCCTTTGCTGGGTCCGTGGTTACAGGAAGACTGAGACTGACTGAGACTGAATGTTGGTTCTCATAATTAGTTGGTAGCTTGTTACCCTCATTTTAATTTAATTTCAGAAAAGAACAAAGTAATAGTTGGACTTAATGTCGCTAAATCGAAGATAATGAGATTCTGATCGCGAAACGAAGCGCGCTTAATCGTAGTTGACGAACGAATTTGAACATCATCTTAGCTGGGCGTCGATATTCAAGAAAAAAATAGGTGGAAATGACATGCGATCCGCTCGAGTCTTTTTATCTACGCCTTCGATCATCTGATAAAAACAGCGTCACGTAAACTCGGTGTCCTGGACAGGGTGAGACGATTCTTCACGCCAGATCAGTTGTGCCTTTTGTATAAGACACAGGTACGGTCTTGCATGGAGTATTGCTCGCAACTCTGTGACGATGCCGCAAAGTACCTTCTCGATGTCTTGGACAGATTGCAGCGGCGCGCTATACGCATTATCGGCAATGCAGAGGTCACTAATGCTCTCGAGCCCCTGCATTTGCGTAGGGATATAGCGTCACTCAGCGTCTTCTACCGCTTATACCACGGCGAGTGCTCTGAAGAACTCTTTGACCTAATCCCACCTTCTCCCTTCCTCCATAGGAGTACACGTGCTGCTTTCCGTAGTCACCGCTGTACTGTCTAGAACATTCCATCGCGCACAAAGAAATTTGGTGACTCGTTTCTTTGTCACACTTCCAAAAGATTCAATAGTCTACCAGCACACATTTTCCCTCCTTCCTATGACATGGGGTCCTTCAAACGAGGCGTGAAGAGGCACCTTGTGGGCCGGCAGGGTGAGGGTGACTGATGCTGCGTTGTTTTCGCGCTGCACCAGTTGTCTTTGCGTCTGGACTCCGTTTCCACTTAACATCAGGTGGAGTGGAATCATTTGCCGAGCTATGTATAAAAAAAACCACTGAATTGACGCAACAGAAATGGCGTCACCATTTTCATACAAGTTCTATTATAGAAAATCGTTTTGACAGTTGCTAAAATTTTCTCTATTGAATAACTAGTCAACAAACCAATTGTGTGTAAAAAAACTGTTGTTTTCCTTTAGTTTAAATTGCTTACTTCAATGGGTGGTTTAATTAGAAATTTACATGATTTAAACTTTGGAATATACATTATTATCTCTTGTACCAAACTTTACTGAAATAACATAGCTCAACCTTCTGAGTACAGATCTTTCCAAAGATACCTTAACTATTTAATTAACTTGAACTGTTGTCGCATATAACAAGATGCTAAGAAGCCACCTTTGTAGTGTGCAAATTTTCACATTTTTTTTTCACTAATAGCGCCCTAATTAGCGCTGAGGGCAGAATAAATAATAACTAATAGAATTAAAATCGAAAAGAATGATTATCGTACGCGATTAACATAAGCCAACGATACGTATCGATTACGACTGACTAGCTTGTATTAACCCTACACGTTTATCATTACCATCATCATCATCAGCAGCTCATGTTATGTCCCCACTGCTGGGACACGAGCCTTTCCTATAAACCACCACGGGGGCTCAGTGCATATTGCTGGTTGTTAACGACTACTAATGCAGCCGGGACCAACGGCTTTACGCGTCTTCCGAAGCACGGAAGAACTCGAGATGATAAGTTTCTGGTCACCATCCGATGACCGGCCTTTTCGAAAGTTGTTTAACCTCAGCATTCGCAGACCAGGTGCGTTAACCACTGTGCCATCGAGCTCCTCACGTTACGTTATCATACGTTTATCGTTCTATTCTATTTCAGATATACTAGCGTTATGTCACTACAAAGTTATGTCAATAGAAGCTTTCAGTACCTACAAAATGCAAAAAATCCTTGAAAAATCACAGCAAATAACGTAGAATGAAATGGTTATTCTGTTTTTTTTCCTACTACCGTCCATTTTCCATTTCGGAGTTAGTAACTATGCAGCTTCGAAATTGAACGTTGACAATGAACTGTGCAGTGTGGAGCTCGGATTTGCGCGTTTTTTTTATGTTAGTTTCTCGCATCAATGAGCAGGCTACCCATTAGGAGGTGTAGCATGTATTGTAATGTGATACTGATTACTAAATTTCATAAAGTAGATTCAATTTATTAACAAACTTTAAATTTAGTTGAGTATACTTTTTAAAGCATGCTGTGTTTGCCTTTAAATGTAGGTATTTAGTATAAAGGTAGGTAGTATAGGTATTTAGTTTAAAAATTAGTATACTTATTTATTTTAGGGAAATTTATTGACAAGTAACTTACAAAAATGAAACTGTAAAAAATAATTATGAATATATCGTCATCGTCATCTCAGCTTAAAAACGTCCACTACTAGACAAAAGCCTTCAAGGATCTTTTTTTTTATGAAAGAAGGAGGCAACCGAGCAGGCGGGTCACCTGATGGAAAGCAATCACCGCCGCCCACGGACACCCGCAAAACCAGAGGAATCGCAGACGCGCTGCTTAGGCTCGTTTCTTAAAGATTCCGAGGTCGTAACGGTCCGGAAATACCGCCGCCGAGAGCTGGTTCTACAACACTGTAGTTCGAGGCAAGAAGTTTTGTGAAAAACGCACAGTAGTAGACCGCCATCCATCAATCCATAATCATCTCCACAATAATCGACTGTTTGGTGCTCGCATCCAGTGGTTTCTCGCGACCTTCACCAGATCGTCGGTCGGTTGACCGACCTTGTTGGAGGCCTGCCCACACTGTGTCTTCCGGTCCGCGGTCGCCACTCCAGAATTGTTCGGCCTCTGCAGCTATAAATCCTGCTAGGTATGTGCCCTGCCCAAAGACTATTGGAGGCTCTTAACTCCTAAGTATATTTATTATATATATTTTACTTATATTGAGGAATCGCTGTGAGTAAGTATTTTTATGATTTCGGATTTCCGATTTTCTATAACATAGGTACTGTAGCTACCAATTTTGGGATCAGAAATTGTCGTGATCAGAACAATGTATCTGATTTGATGTGGTTGATGGCGCTGGCGTGCAGTGAAGTCATCTACCTGTTATTTATTAGTTTTTTTCTGGTATCCACGGAAGATCAGCATCGGGGTGCCAATCACGTATCTCGACATTATGCTGAGTGGAGACCAATTCATTACCAGTAGTTCTTTTTTATTTTTATTATCAATGTTGTTAGTAATAGCTAGATTAAGTGGTTTTGAATAAATATTTTCTATTTTTATTTCTAAATTAGGCCACCGAGCCCTACAAAATTAAGTAGTGTTTATAAATTTAGACTATTGTACAACTTTACTTACGTTACATGCTACACCTCCAAGTGGGTAGGTAGCCTGCTTTAGTTTTCATGGCGCTTCCAATTTTAATAGACATAACACAATAGAACGGACCGGCTTCCTCGCGAAACCTTTTAAAATAATCAAACGTTTCATACATTCAATTCGGCACGTTTGCATTGTGGTAAAATGCAATTTGAAAATTACTTGTTCATTATGATAAAGGATTGATTGAACACTTTGTAATTAGAAAGAGTGATTGTCATTCAAAACACATTCATGTTCTACTCTGAATATACTTTTGTGTTAATTATTTTTCTAACGCTAAATTATATTACCCGAACCATTTGGAGCCACTGTTGACCCCCTCATAACTCAAAAACTATTTGACATAAACAAGTCAAATTTGGCTCGTATATTGAGACTTGGGAGATATGTACATATGTGCTCTAAATTTCTTAAACACACCTCAAACGGTTATTTAAATTTTGACGTCCAAAAATCGTAATTTTTATCACTGACTGACTGACTGATCTATAGGTAGATCAAAATTCTAACCCAGTTCCAGAAGACCTAGAAAGTTCAAATTAATAAATTACAAACTAGTAAATTTTTATAATTTTTTTATATTTTGCAATGAATTGATTCTATTAGGAAAACTTACTTACTTACACTTATTATATGAGAACTAGCCAAGTCAGACCTCAGGCTTCAATATATTATCTTAAGTTACAAGAAGAAATAATATTTTAAGTTGTTATAAAATTTTTATGTTGTTATAAATAAATTTTAGGACTGACCATTGAACTTGGCACCCATTTAGATCTCACTTCTTTTGTCGTTGAAGTCAACAACCAAGGCATATATACATATATTGAACTTGGCTCTCAATTTACATTTATGTTTTTGATGGGATTTTATTATTATGATAAAGGTTACCGAAAATGATCAGTACTGTAAATAAGAATGATTTGAGGCAAATAATTAATTCGTATAAAACAATAAATCAAAATAAAATACAGATACATACATTAAAATATTTCCCCATTTAAAGCGATGGAATTACAAAAAATTGATATTATAGTTTCATTGAAAAACGTGCTCATTAAAAATTGAACAGATATTATCTGAATGTACGTCGAACGCAATTTGGGTAACTCATAATAGCTCCTGAGGGATGGCCGAAGGTTGTTCAGTATCGCTCTAGGGTTGGTTGGTTGGAATCGTTTGATGCAAATTAATTATATTTACGAAAAAATAGTTTTATTGACGTTACTGTCAAAAGAAGTAGCGTAAAGTTACTAAAAGGATATGTTTTTTTTATTTCATTATTTATTCTTCGTTAAAAGTCGCTACGTTGGTCTGCCACAAGGCTCTTATTTTCTTGTGAAACCGTTATGTTATTTGCTTATATCATTGTTAAATAGTATGTATGTTTTTCTGGTTAATAAAAAAAAATCTAATCATTTAAAGATAATAATAAGATAAATGGGCGTGGGTAATCTCCAAGTTGGTAAAGCAAAGTCAAATATGGCAATATTAAATATTAATAGGCAATATAAAAGTAAAAATATGGCAAAAACACGAAATGTATTCAGATAACATTAAATTTTATTCTTAAATACTCTACAATAATCTTACTTGCTTACATTCATGAGAAATGCCTTAGTTTTCTTATTTTAAGTGGTTTAATTAGTGGTAATTTTAAGAAATCGACCATATCTAAAACTTATTTTTTCTTTTAAAAACTTCTTTTGAAGAAGTCACAATTTAACCACTTATAAAACAACTATGAGGTAATGAAAAAAAAAACTGTATTGAAAAATACATTATAAGTAGGTACGTTTTGTTAACTATGATAATACTGCAAAAATGATTCGTACAAGACTGGCGCACTAAGACTGACTGATAAGTGCACTATTGTGCCTAATCTTATATTTTTTTTTATTTCATTTAAAATAATGTTTCACATACCAAAAAGGGATCTTGAGTTTTTTTATGAATATATCAATAAATGTATACAGTAGTACCAACCCTATTAGTAATGAATATAAAGCATTGGAATTCCCCAATTTCGCTGCGCCCGATCAAAATTTATGTACATCGTTAATTTTTAACTTAATCGCGATGCAAATAGGTCGCGATACTAGTAAATAATGACCTTGGTTCAGCAGTAAGTCTGGAATTGTCTCATCATCATCATCAAAGCCAAAGGACAAAGGACATTTTGTGCTGCTCGCATCCAGCGGCTGCCCGCGACCTTCACCAGATCATCGGTCCACCATTTTACCAGCCAGGATAACCGTTTTGTTTAGCTAGGAACGTTTCTTTTGCACTGAGAGCACGAAGGCAATTTAATTTAATTTAAATTATTCGCCTCAGTGGTCTAGTGACTAAGACTACCAGCCTCAGACCAGAGGCCCCGGCTTCGATTCCCAGCTAAAGGTACACTTTGTGTACTCGGTTTGGTTGGTGGTAGGGCTTGTTTGTCCATCTGGACACGATCTCACCTAAATATGTCGCCAATACATCAATGTTTGTAGCATTGTTGTGTTCCGGCAGCTAGAGATAAGATAGCCAGTGCCTCAGTAGTTGAGGATTAAGCTGAAGTGCGCTACCACCTACGGCCTTATCATCACTTAACATCAGGTGTGATGAAAGTCAAGTGGTTATCCTTAAGTAATAAAAAAACGAGGTGTAAAGAAGCAACTTGCTGGTTGGCAAGGTAAGGATCCTGATGCATTTACTGAGGAGCATCTGGATTCGAGTCCAGTCTACTTCTACTTAACATCAGACAGAGCAGAGTTATTTGCGTAACTTACTGTAATAAAAATCGTCAGTATCAAACGCCAATCACAATTTAACGGACCAACCAAATAGGTACAGTCACGAGTATTAACATGTTTCTTTTTTCCTCTATGGACTGCCATAGAGAAGTAAAGTCTATAAGCTCCACAGATTATAAGTTAGGTTGCTCAGTAATATTGATTTGACATATTTTTGACATATTATTGGTTATGGACAATTTCTAGTTCAATTTTGAATTTTATTGTAATGTAATTTAATTGGTTTTTGACAATTTGGAGAATTAATTTTGTATTTTATATGTATGTAATTGGAATAGTCATTGTTACTTATAAAATAAAAGGTAAAAGCTATTTGCATGCTACATTGTCAGCTGAGAAAGAGAAGAAAACTAGATTAAGAGCAAAAATGTACCTTTCTCAAGCGCAAATAAAATATATTTCATTTCATTTCATTTCATTTCATGTAAATAGTGTATTCTTTAGTACAATGGAATAAAAGTCAAAGTCAAAGTCAAAGTCAAATATTTTTTATTCAAACAAACTTTAGAATAGTGCTTTTGAAACGTCCAAACATTTTTTATCTACTACCCATTCAGGACGTCTATTTTTTTGCTGTGGAGAATAACAGTATAACTATTTAAACTATCATGGTCACTTGCATTAGAGTAATTGTTAACGGGATTCTTACCATGTTTATTGTATGTGAGTATAAGACGGTCTACCGTTGATCATTTTGTCTGTTCGTAAAAACCCACGTTTTTTGGGGAAAGTTTGCTTATTGCCTCGGACGGCATTTTCACCCAAAGGGTTCCTCAAGCCATGTGAAACGAAGCACTTTCAGAGGTTTTCTAGAGGGAACGGCATCACGCACTAGTAAGTGCCCGTGCCCTACTACATTATCTGAGGGGTTCGGGTCGGATCGGGGTAAAAACCCACCCGCAATAACTTTAGTAATTCTATGATCATGGCGCATGCAACTGTGCCGAAATATAGGATGGTCATACATATAATAAACATGGTGAGAATTTAATCATCATCATCATCAGCTCATTTTTATGTCCCCACTGCTGGGGCACGAGCCTTCCCTATGGATGGATAGGGAGAACGGGCCATAAACCACCACGAGGGCCCAGTGTGGATTGGTGGTTGTTAACGACTGCTAATGCAGCCGAAACCAACGGCTTTACGTGCCTTCCGAAGCACGGAGGAGCTCGAGATGATAGATTTTGGTCACCCATCCGATGACCGGCCTCTGCGAAAGTTGCTTAACCTCAGCAAGTTGCTTAACCTCAGCATCACGTTAATAATTAATCTAAAATTCAAAACTAGTCAAAAGTGTATACTTAATGCTCGTGGTGACTGTACACCAAACGACGTCATTGGCTCCGTTAGCTATGGTGATTGGATTATTAGAGCGTTCATTATGTTTCGCATCGACCACAATTCAGGTGATACTGGCATGTGATAACATTCTAGATTTTAATCAAAATGGACACAAGTTTTGTGGGCATAGGAGTAAATTAGTTTAATCGATGAAACACAAAATATGGTTAAATATAAAAAAATATTGCGCGAACAAGTTTCAAATAGAAAATGAGTTGAAAAAATTGCTGCAAGCGGGATTTGAACCCGAGTTGACGTACCAGGTATGGTGCACTTCCAAATTCTTTAATGGCTTTGAACAGACCAGTGCAAATTCATCAACACTATCTACTCTTGGTGGCTGGCAAGAGATGTATGAGTGTAGCCGCGGCTTTATGATGATGATGATGATGATGATGATGATGATGATGATGATGATGATGATGATGATGATGATGATGATGATGATGATCTACTCTTCATTTGTAAGCCAAAGGAGCTATAATTTAATGTCAACCACTACGTCATCAACATGTCTGTTCATTTTAACTTGATACCCGTGACAGATGTCAAATTGTCATATATAAGGTTGAGACAATATTGACGTAATTGCATCAAATGATAATTGAAGTTATTAATTGAATATCGTTATCTTAATTAAGTAATTGTTAAAAAAAAAAACACAAATGTTGAAAAAAATTACACGTAAAGTAATTGTTCCTATCTTATGTGCCAATTGATTTTCTTTTCTAATTTGTACTATATAAATGTCATATACTTAAGAAAAATAAATAAATACTAACAAATAATAAAAAAAATAATAGGTAATAATAATTAAAACAGCTATAATTAAAAATAAAAACTTTTTAAATAATTGAATATAATTATGTATGACCAACACCATACTGCCAGACCAAAAGATACTGTAAGCTCTTTTTGCGTAAAACGGAACGCACCTGATTAAATTTAAATGAGGGTATACAAGCTACCAACTAATTATGAGACGACTAATACCTCAGTCTCCCTGTGACCACGGGCCCTGCAAAGGGTTCGCAACGTCAGGATAAACATTAAAAAGTAATGTGTAAAATAAACGCGAGTAGATCCGTAAAAGTTGTTTCTTTTGTTTACACTATCCCAACACTAGTATTTATTTGTAATCCTTTACAAGGACATTTGAAGGAGTACCTTTATTTTATTGTAATGTTTTAAAATTGTAATAAATGTAGGTTATGTGAGAGTTTATTGGGATAAACCTAATCTAACGTATAAAATAGAGTCGCAAAAGTTATTGTAGTGTATTAATAAGTGATGGATTATATAAAATAATGTTATTTTAATGTAGTTAGTCAAATAAATTCGAACGGTTTTACAAAGACACGTTTTCAATTTCGATGACTTCTGTCACAAGTATCAAGCTATGATGAACAAACTATAGGAATACATACATTGTCTAGTGACAGCCCGCTACATCGTCCGCTTCTTTTCTTCTTAGCGAATATTTCTGTAACCACATTTTGGTTCCCGACCCGATCCCAGCCCCACGGAGAATCTATTATGGAACGGGGACACGCGTTATTGCGTGATACCATTCCCTCTGGAAAACCTCTAACGGTGTTTGGACTAAACGGCTTGAACCCTTCAAGTTTCTTAAACCAAAAAAGTTCGGTAATGCTGAAAATGCAAACTGAGGCAATCACTGATTTAAAAAAAAACTGGTTAATTACTGGTAACTGTTTTGAGGTCCAGAGTTCGATTTCCAGGGGTTTATTATTACATTTGGCTTTATTGGTAGTGGAGTGGGGGGTATCCATAATATTATTTTTTATTTACCTCCATAAAAAATTACGAACGGCAATTCTTATTATGCGAATTGGAAACATTCAATCCACTTTGGACAAAAGTTTTCTTTTATACGCAATGTCTAAATGGCCTTGGGCTTCATTTCACCTGTTTGAAGTTAAAGATAAAAATATATGTAGGCGGCAAGGTTGGTTTTGTAGATAAGACGGTCGAGCAAACTCAGATTCGTCGATAACACAGTTCATCTTGGATCTTCAAAATAAAAGCGCAGTCGTATTCCTTACAGTCACTTTAATTTTATTTTAACATCACAATTAAATTATTTAGAAACAGTTGCCCGATGCAAATGGATTTTAGAAACGAAATGAGTTCTGCGCGTGCGTACTCTCCGACCGCTCCCGTTCAAAATGTCCCCAGTCCGTTGTCGCGCCAACTGACGTTGACGTTTCGCGTACCATAGAGCATAGGCTGCGCAGACCACACTAAGTATAGACTATACTTGTCGTTTCTAAGCGATGCTAGCGCCACGTCTCCGACATATACTTTACCCGGAATCCTCAACAACTGAGGAGCTAGCTAATTTATCGCGAACTGTCTAGTTATGACAAAATACTTTAATATATATGATTATTTACATATGATTTTACGCAAATATTGTTGCAAACAAATTACAATTTGAAAAAAGACAAAGTGTTCCAACGTGTTTCAAGTGTGTACCAACTATGCTATAGTTGGTAGTGCACCTGACCCGGCATGTCATGGGGTGCGGGCTCGAATCCCGCTCGTGGAATTTTTTCAACTTTTTTCAAACTTAAATATATGCTTATTTCTTTCAAGTTAGTATTAAAAAATAGAAATACTATTTAAAAAACAAAATAACTTAGCTTGACATATAAATATTACAATAATTATAACCATAAATAGTAGTTCTGTGGTAGTTAGTTAGTCCAAAATTTATGAATGTCAATAATTTTAATCTGAACTGTAAATGTCCACTTCGTACCAATCACTTCGTACCAAAAAAATCTTGAATAACTTTCACCTACGAAATAATTAACAGGAACCATGCTATCGTCGAGATAGATAAAGATCGTGGAATTAGTGAAAGGCCATTTGTAGCTTTGTGGCATATACCACAAAATAAGGAGACTGCAGAAAGTGAGCTTCACACAATCGCGCTTGAGCAACGCACACATAGACAACCTGTCACGGACACTGTTCCGAGCTGCTCCGAGATCCATGTGTTTTTATTTTTATTTTAATCTATTTATTTACTAAAGGTGTCTATAACAAGGAGCTCGATGGCGCAGTGGTAATCGCGCCAGGTCTGCGATTGCTGAGGTTAAGTTAACTTTCGTAAAAGCCAGTCATCGGATGGTTGACCAAAAATGTACTTATCATCTCGAGATCTTCTGTGCTTATCGGAAGACACGTAAAGCCGTTTGTCCCGGCTGCATTAGCAGGCGTTAACAGCCACTTATCCGCATTGGGGTCGCGTGGTGGTTTATGGTCCGTTCTCCCTATGCATCCATAGGGAAGGCTCGTGCCCCAGCAGTGGGGACATAAAATGAGCTGATGATGATGCCTGAGAGAATTTTTGATGTGTAATATCTTTCCGCTCGCTTTTTTGTGGGAGTGATTTCGTGAAATGGGACGGAAGTATGTGTAACAGTGCAACAGGAAGTCGGGGAAGCACGCAAGCGCACGCCATTTTCTAAATTTAAAATCGAAATTTAAGAACATGACATAATTATTATTATATGTGACATATTGTGTCATTTGACTATCAAAGGCCATTTTGATAAATGTCTTCTAATGAGTATTTACTGCATTTGTTTTATAGTTATAAAATGATGTAATACCTGACCCATTTCTTTTAGGATTATACAGTTAAAATTGCTTAATACTAAGGTGAGATGTCAAATGTTACAACATTACATATATGCGACTACTATAAGGCTCGCTCGTTTCTTTTTAAATAGCGCAGGCGTGCTCTGCCTATTTATCAGCATGCTAAAACTTCAAAAATAAATGTATACAAAACAGCCATGATAAAAATTATAAGTAAATACATAGATCAGAAAGAGCTATGCTCGGAGTTACTTTGAAGGAGATGATTCGTAACGAATACATCCGACAGAGAACCAAAGTCATCGACATAGCTCTTAGAATTAGCAAGTTGAAGTGGTAGTGGGCCGGCCATATCTGGCGAAGAACCGACAACTGCTGGGGTAAACGTGTTCTTGAGTGGAGATCACGACTCGGTAAACGTAGTGTAGGACGACCTCCGGCCAGGTGGGATGATGACATGCGAAAGACTGCAGGCAGATGCTGGATGCGTCAAGCTGAGGACAGGGCGCTATGGCGCTCATTAGGGGAGGCCTATGTCCAGCAGTGGGCTAAGATAGGCCGATGTTGATGATGATGATGATGACACAGATCAGAATTAATAAAAAAAGAATACTTGGTAGTTGGAGGGTCTATGTGAGCGCTGTATTAAGCTCGCCTTCTTGAGTCTCCTTATTTTATGCATATACACTAATCCTTACATTTTAACACCCAAAATAAATGGTTCTCGTGTTCAGATATCATAAACTCCTCAGCGGAGGGGCTCGTAAGCTTCACAAGAGCTCTCAACTTAATTTGATTGTGTTCTGCGATAAGACCAATTGATATAACAGTAATTGATGGTAACTTGTACAGAATGGATTGATGTTTTGTTGTTCTTCAAAGGGTTTCATAAATCTTTACTGAACTAGGTACCCTACCTAAAATGTTCAAATAATTTTTAACGCAAATTTTGTTGCGAACAAATTACAAAAACACAAATCCTGCTTGTGAAAATTTTTTCGACATTTGTGTTTTTGTAATTTGTTCGCAACAAAATTTGCGTTAAAATTAGTTGAACATTTTATAAATAGCTTGCTTACTTCTTAACTGATCTTTAATATTTGTAAAAATATTATGATCGGATGTTACTGACGGTAGTTGTTGACATTAAATGGGCGCCTTTGGCTTTCAAAGTAAAAAGTGTTAAATAGTTAGAACCACGATAGCTCAATTGGAAGAGCACCTGACCCGGTATGTCAGAAGGGTGCAGGTTCAAATCCTGCTCGAGGAAATTTTTTCAACATTTGTGTTTACCCTACCTAAGTTGATTAGAGTCTAGCGTATTAAAAAATTCGCTGGACTCTAATTGCTGATTTTTGCTGATTTTTCAAACATCAGTTAAAGTTTAGTACCTTGGCTAACCGAGCCTTGCTCGTTATTTTTTAAATAATGTTTTCTAAAACAGAAACCTAGGTTTCTGTTTTAGATATATCGATTTATCGCCCCCGAAACCTCCTGCGTACTAAATTTAATGGAAATTGCTTGTTTAAAGGTATTAGCACAGGTATTAGAGTAGATAGATTCATTGAATATTTTGACATAATGACAGATTCTCTTTATAAAATATGTCACATTGACAATATTATTCGTTGGATTAAACTTATCTGAAGATTGAAAAGTTTAATGATACTAAGTAAAATTATCCTATAATTATTAAGATCTGTTATTATTATCTTACTTACTGGAACTTGTTACGATGATAAGCTTGGTCAACACTGGTCACCTCTCAATTTGTCATACCTGCAACAAAAATAAAAGAAGTTTAATATTAAATGCAAGTATGACCCAGTAACCAATAAAGTTACCAAATTCAAACGCTGCGAATGAGATGGAGCTCGACGGCGTATTGGTTAACGCGCCAGGTCTGCGATTGCTAAGTTAAACAACTTTTAAAAAAGCTGGTCATCGGATGGGTGACCAAAACTTTATTATTGCGAGCTCCTCCGTGCTTCGGAAAGCACGTAAAGCCAGAGTATTTAAGTCGTATTTTGTCTTGTGACATGTCATGTTTTTACGACTGCAATATTTTGAAAGATTTTTTATATTTTTTAGTCTATTTTGATCAACTGTCTTGGTACAGACTATTACCAAGGTAGCTTAACTTTCGTAATCGGCTCAAAGACTTAAAAACCTTGTGTAAAGATTACACAATGCGATGTAAAAAAACCTCTAAAGGTCGCACAGCCGCAATGATTACACCCGTGAACACGCGCGAATCGCGAACAACACGTATAAAATTTACATTTGAATTAAATCAGATGTTGTGCTCCATTTCGTGAGCCCGTGACCCACGCTTCGGTCGTGCACACAGCTTTTATCATAGTCTCACTTAAAACGTTGGCTTTATGCCTAAATCAAAGAACTGCCGTGAAATAACAATTTAATTTTATATTGAAAATACATTTCGAATTACACATTATAAAAGACATATACAAGGGTGAGCCTTTTTTTATATTAAAAGGAGGCAAACGAGCAGGCAGGTCACCTGATGGAAAGTAATCGCCGCTCGCAAAACCAAAGTAATCGCAGATGCGTTGTCGGCCTATAGGAAGGAGTTGGATCTTGAGGAAGAAGTAGGAATTCGGAGGGGGAGGGGTGAGAGAAGCGCCTCCAATACTTTCACTCACCAGACGAAACACAACAGCAACGAGTGCCATTGTTTCACGTCGATATACTGCCTATCTGTAAAAGAGATCTTTTCCAGCCAACCCTAGATGTGATGTGAAAAGAAAGTTAATTTTAATTAAGAGGTAATCATGTGCTACACGAAATAAAAAGTAGAATATATAATATAGAGTAGGATGGTCGTACTAGTTACTATTTTTTTTTTTTTTTATTATTTTATTTATTTTACTTTTATTTTTTAGTTTCTACGAGCTGGATTTGAACCCTTACAGGTAAAAATTATTATTTTTTTATGTTACTACGACGCCGGCAAAAGCAATAAGAAATATAAATTTTTTTTGTAAAAAATATATATATATTACATTTTATGGTCAAACAGTGTGACTCTTTAATAATAGATTTGATAAAAAATAAACGTCGAATAGTTATTTCGAGTTTTGTCTCTTTTACTCTATGAAATCAAATGAAGCTTACATGACAGGAACAAAACAGGGAATAATTACTTTGACACTGGCTAAATGTGCTAATCCCACGAAGCCATCAACAAAAAGAAAAAAAAACTAAAATCAAAAAAGCAATTTAAAAATAATGATTGTCATAATCCTACTGTAGTAAGAGATTTAAATTTTTCATAACTTAGGTAAGTACCTATTTCATAGCACCGTGACGGATTATGAGAGGATCGAAACAGACTGTAACATTTTTATTAGATTAACAACAATCAATCTTCTTAGTAAAAGGCCTAACATGCTTAAGTACGCCTTGTTGTTTGATGGATGACGCCAAGACAAATACTTTTCGGGTTCCGTAGAAAAGGAGGTTTTAGGCGATTTAAAGCTTTTTTTTATTACTACTTACCGGTAAGCACTTGGTGAAGTGCTTGGTGTAAATCATGATAAGTGATGATAAGGCCGATAGCCGATAGCCAAAGTGATATATTAGGTTAAGATAAGATAAGATTGATCTGATAAGATAAGATAAAGATAAGATAATTAATTGTGTAAATACATAGCAGCTTATCAGATCTGTTTCATCTTCAAGAAAGATGCTTGGTTGGAAAGTGAAGTCATCTTTTGTTTTCTTTATGTACTCTAAAATTTTGTGTTTTATCGAACATTCAAGTTTAAATTTATTTAATTTTATATATACTTATAAAAACGGAAATTCCTACTGTTAAGAAATATAATTTAATTGGTTTGCTTACTAACATAGATTAAGATTATTCTGTGACTAACACATCAATATGGACTTAGTATGGTCTAAATTAAATGATTTATTATTATTACACTTTAGGTGTTCGTGAACGTACATAGTGTTGGTAAATTAAACTTTAAAATAACACAAGCGTATATGAGCTAACAAGACTATTATTAATAGCGCAATAATAATTATCTTTATAAAAAAAGTACTAAATTAAAAAAAGACGCATATTATACATAAAACACCAAAGCTGTTATCTCTCAGTAAAAAAACATTAAAACAGTCCACTAACCCTCCACTGCTCGTGTACAAAAGCGACGGGTCTAAATGACCATGCATGTTTTCAATATGGCGTGGCGCCTGAAATAGTAAACGCGGGCCGTTCTACTGCGGCCTCGAGGAGAATACTCTTTTGCTTTTTGCAGTGAGGAAACTTTTTCTTTGCAAAGTCTGGAGTGGAGCGCTCCAACTGTAATACGTTTCGTGTTTAACGTGCCGTTTCTATATTTATTTTCAAATGCAAGTCTTTTAATTCTCAAGTTATTTGTTAGGCGTTTCATTTTACGTGTTTAACGTAAAACAGTTATTGATGGTATAAAAAATAGATGGTTTTTAAAGAATAATTAAATTTAAAGAATTTATTCTTTCAATATTATCACTAGCCTCTAGTTGAACTCAGGTTTACCCACGTAAAAAATACGGTTATAGCAGTAAGGCCAGAGCTTACCACGCAGGCCCAGTGCAGGATGGGTTTTAAAGACTGTCTGTCACCTTACATATTATTTTTTTAATCTGATCACCATCATAACAAAAGTTGCTTTACTTTGCAAGATTGCATCGATTGACTACCGATCGCTAGCCGTTGCGTTACGTAACGTATAAGTTAGTAGGAAACTACGAAAAGTTCTTTAATTTGTTATATACAGGGTTATTTGAAAAAACATCAACAACCTCGAACGACTAGATAGGTAACATCATAGAAAACAACATTTGTTCTACGAGCTTTATCATAACTCAATACATTAATTAAAAATTATTTTCCAAGCTTTTATTGTACTGTCGTGACATTTATGTAAGTATATGTTCCATTCACATACGAAAAGGCGACGCGCGCGATGCGATGCACACAGAGATAAGAACATTCAGACGTAAAATTAAAATCAATTTAATTTATTTTTGTATGAAAGTAAAATGTGTCGAATTATCAAAAGTCGTAGAACAAATGTTGTTGTTTATGATGTTAGCTACCTAGTCTTGCAAGTTTGTTGATGTTTTACAAATAACCCTGTATAAACATTACCTCGCGATATGCCGTTATAACAGTTATGAGAAGCGCCTATATACTGTCCCACTGCTGGACAAAGGATTCCATCATTGAAATTAAGTCATCACTACAATTGATAGGAATTGGGTTAACCAAGCTTGTCAAATGTGGATCGGTAACAAACGCGGGTATCGCAAACGCACTTTACTTAATCTGGAAATTTCACCATGGACCTTTATAAAAAGATAATGAAAAAACAACAAAACTCAAAACGTTCGTTTCAAAACGTACCCCATCGTAAGTACCTATTGAATATTCAAAACCATTTTGCTTTTTAAAGAGCTATATTTTTATCCTCGTCCGTCGATAAATAAGGCGAAAAAATTCTTTATGCAAACGACATACAACACTAGAGCTCGCGGGGAAAACTGCAAATAATCGCGTCTACCACAATGGTCGTAAATACCCCGGGCATTCTAAGGGTTAAAGTGGCCTTTCAGACCACCTGAATGGCCAAGTTTTAGGCTTTTCATTCGCGGACTGGGGAGAAATGAGCCATTCTCCAGCCCTCGATGATCGTTGCCGGGTTAATTTTTAATTATCGTGTTGCAGACGTGGGGTTTGTTTTTAATGATTCGCGAGTTGGTTTACAAATGCGATGCGTTTTTTCTGTTTGTTAGCTGCATTTTTCGTTTTTAGTGGTTTACAGTGCTCTTTTTTTGCGGTGGTAATTCGTAGTTTGTTTTGGCTACAACCGTTTTCGGTCTTAAATAAAAAGTAAAAAATTTACTATAGCGTTGTGTTATCAATTTGTGGTGTACATCTGCAAAGATGAATCTGCATGTCCATCGGTTGCAATCACCTTTGGATAGATGGCACTAATGTCGCTCTAAAGCATTTCTAAAAATCAAAAAAGCAGTGGCAAAATTCAGCGCTTAGGTCAGCCTTCCCGGTAGCATAACGGTCAGTGCAGCCGCCCGGAATGCGGAAGACCCAGGTTCGATTCCTGGCTGGGTCGGGTGGGCGTTAAATTTTTTCACTGTATTTTATATATATATTTTAAGGTTACCTTCTGGGATCTCCTTATTTTGTGTAGTTGTGTAGAGTCTAAGAGTGAGGAGAGCTAATACAGCTTGTCGTGCAATATTAGCGGTCCTTGTCGATCCAAAAGATGCTTCTTCAAGTCTCGTTTGAAAGACCCTACATCAAACACGAGTACTGGGAAGGAGTTCCCTTTATCAGATGTCATCATCATCATCAGACTATAACGTCCTATGGTTGGATTTAGATCTTTCAACATGAATAGTAAGAGCAAATAGAGATTTCTCTTCCTGCACCTGATAAAATGTTGACGGATGTATGACAGAGGTATGCCTAGGAAAGGTCAATAATTTCTTTTGAACACGTTAAATATCAATTTCAACCGCCTCTGTGGTCTAGTGGTTAAGACCACAAGTTTAGACCTAGAAGGCCCGGGTTCAATTCCCAGCGGGGGGTACATGTTTGTGTACTCGGTTTGATTGGTGCTAGGGCTTGTTTGTCCGCCTGGCTAGCTTCTCTTCACGATCATATCTAAATATGTCACCATAACATCAATCTTAGTAACATTGTTATGATTCCGGGAGATAAGATAGCCAGTGCCTCACTAGTTGAGGATCCCGGGTGAAGTGCGCTTCCATCATTGGCCTTACCATCACTTAACATCAGGTGAGATCAAGGAACTGTGCTTACCCGTAAAATATTTAAAAATATATATATGTAAGCACAATCGTATCTGATTCAGCTTCTGTTTAACATCAGGATTCATTGGCATACTCAAATACACCCGTATTTGAATATGATTTTTATATTTGTTCTTTTTTATACCCACAAAAAAGAACAAATAAAAAAATCGTGAGCAGTGAGTGTGTGTAGTTTCTGTAATTTTACTGAATACCTCTAGAAAGTACTTCGTCTCAGTAGCTAACAACGCTAAACTAATTTGCATTTTCACGATGCAAGTTTAGATACTCCAAGTTATTAACAAGTTTTGTGTACTGGCTTGGATTATGAAAATGTTTCAGCGAACGTGGAATCAGTGTTATTAGTTAACTAAATATTACGACATTCCAACTTAAAATATTCAAGAAAAATTTTGTATGTATTTAATTTTTAGTGGCTTAATTTCAAGGCGAACGTTGTCTATACTAATATTATAATATATAACCTTTGTATTTTTGTATGTTTGTATGTATGTATGTATGTATGTATGTATGTTTGCAACGAATAAACTCAAAAACTACTGGACCGATTTAAAAAACTCTTTCACCATTAGAATGTTACAGTAGCGCTGAGTAACATAAGCTATATTAAAAAAAAATTATATAATAATTATATAAATTTAATAAAATACTAAAAAAGACAATTTAATTTTCCAATACAAAATTATTTGTTTGATTTTTTTTTGTTGGTATGGAAACCATTGATTTAAATTTATTCAATGATGGAAACTGTCAAAGCGGTACGAAGTCCGCCGGGTCAGCTAGTGTCTTATAAAGTAGTCAAAGAATCAGCTTGAGGTAGGTATCAGGTAGAGAAGAATGGAAAAGGCTACACCGACAAGATCGTGGCTCGAAGTTGAAGAAGAAGAATGTTAAATACCAATCACCGGAAATTTTCTTACATTCTACTTTTTTATTAAGGGCAGTGCAGATGACGCGGACATAAAGTCCGTCGTGTGCGTCATACGGTACACTTGGAGATGATCTTTTTGACTGTCCCTCGTCTCTGCAAACCTTCCAGTTTTTAGCAAAAATCATCGCAAATTTTGGTTTTCAAAAACATTTTCTCTGAGATCAAGCTCAAGATAAAGATAAATCGTATGTAATAGATGCTAAGGCCTTTGAGCACTAAAATTTTTGACATAGTTTCTGTTTAATAACGAATTTTGTTGAATTTATATTTATATTTATACACTTTCAAAGTTTCACGTTCTATAAATTCGATGTCTTGGTTGAAGTTGAAAAGTGTACGCAACTCAAAGAGAACTCAGGACGCCTATAACTTTTATTTGTCCTGCAATTCTGCCATTATTATTTTGGATGAAACTTTGTCAAGCTGAACAATTGAAAATACGATTTGTAAACTTATTAACGATATAAATTATGAACAAGTAAGTACTTGAGTGTTATAGGATAATAGTGAGAAAGTCTAATAGACTACAGTTAATTAACAATATTGTAAACAAAAACATGTGCCTAGCTACCAATTAACACGACAAAATGGGCGATAAAAAAACAAGCAACCTGCCAAGCACTTTTTCTCTCCACATTTTTCTCATTTCTTGAAATTGTAAAATCCTCTTCTAAAATAATAGAAGGGGGCTGAAGTAGCCACTCGCGTTGCAAGCCGGGTTGAATGAGGAGTGCTCTCATGCTGGATAGATATTTAGGGTTGGCAGTGGAGGCCATTTTGTAGCGAGAAAAAATATATTCGCCAACGGTAATTGGCGACGGCGGATGGCACTCAACAGTTTTGGATCTCAATTTTGGAATTTTTCATCCCGCTTGTAAACGTTCAAGTTTTTGCGAGGACATGTCACTGTTTTGGCTTTTTTTGTTTATAACGTATTTAGATAAGTGGAATCTGTATGACTAATTACGTTTTCCTTTTATATGGCAATCGTGGTGGTTAATGCATTACCCATACCCATTAATTGTAGGTGTATGGAGGCCTTTACCCAGCTGTGGGGCAGTTATAGGCTATCTGGGGGCACGGCCGTGCCCCCACCAAGTCGAGCAAAAAAGCGTCACGGCCGTACCATCCTTTTCTCGAAGCAATTCAGACCATTTTCGACCCTCTGTAACTTCGTTGTGGATAAAACTAGAAGACTGAAATTTTCAGTAACCATGCAGGCATTGTAAAGACACGTATATTTCAAATTTCATTCAATTTGAACCAGTATTTTAAGAATTATAACGGGTCAAATTTCTTAATTTTGTCACTCACTGACTGACTCACCGATCATCAAAATTCTAAGGCACTTCTAGCAGACCTAGAAGCTTCAAATTTGGAATATAAGTAGTGTTTGGTGTATGAATCAAGGAAAAACTAAAATATTTTGCAATTTCGGTCCAGTTTTCTAGATACACCAACTGCATAAATAGCTTTGTAATCCCATATAAATGTATAGGATTACAAAGTTACATGTGCAGTTAATGAATCCACTGATTCATGTATAATATAATGGAATAATAGGTTCAGTTAAATTTTTCAATATTGGCTTTATTCGTAACGATGTTTTATTTTATTTATTTTACGGCAATTATTATTATTGCGTGCGAAGCCGCGGGTTTAAGCTAGTCCCATATAAATATAGGCGCATGGTAGTGCCCCTGCCAAATTGAAAGGAAAAAAGTAGAACTGTCTCTACAAAATACAAAAAGAAATGAGATCCCATCAAAAACAATACTTGTCAAAAAAAACCAAGTCTCGCAACTCAGTTGTTCTGCGGTAAAAAGTTGTGAGATCCATGTAATACCAAGTCGGTTATTAATTTATTCAGTCTCTACTTAAGCGACTTTCTGTCTTAATACGTCCAGTCTCTAAGACCACGATCGTGGTCCATAACATTCTTTAATGTTTTATATAAATATATTGAGACTTGGCCATCGCCTGAAAACACGTGTAAATTCAATCGCCTGAAAACACATGTAAATTCAATTATTTAGTGCGATGGCCAAGTCTCAATATATTTATATAAAACATTAAAGAATGTTATGGACCACGATCGTGGTCTTAGAGACTGGACGTATTAAGACAGAAAGTCGCTTAAGTAGAGACTGAATAAATTAATAACCGACTTGGTATTACATGGATCTCACAACTTTTTACCGCAGAACAACTGAGTTGCGAGACTTGGTTTTTTTTGACAAGTATTGTTTTTGATGGGATACTCTTTACACAGGGTATGCCAAAGGGAGACGGAGGAACGGATCCGCGATACCACTCTGCCCAGTTATCTTAATTTTTTTTCTTTTTTTTTCTTTAATGTAGTTAATTATGTTATGTTTCATCAATAATAAAGTCTCATTGTAACACAAACTATATGAATATTACAAAAAAACTTTGCCCTCCAAAACCAAAGTGTTTGATGTCGGATTTCCGGCTAGGTACAAAAATTATACTGGATACTTAAGAGGACATCTAGGACGCATGCACTCTGAAAGGTGGTCGAAGACTTCCAAGAGGCGATCTACAAGGCCATATAAGCACATGAGTAATACTCTGTGATATAAGGCCACGAAAGCGTTGGCGTGACGATCTAGATTCCACCCAGGCTAGTTGGAGACAGTTGAAAATCGAAAAAGATGGAAGGCATTGAAAAAAACATTTGCTCAGCAGTGGCACGGTATACAGGATACATTTTTATCATTACTGCTGATCAATTTGTTGGAAATCCTTCTTAGAGCATTAACAGACGTGACAACTATTGAGTGAGGACCCCGATACCCCAAAGGTCTTACCTGATGACGGAATTAAAGCCCCCCGGCAACTAAATAAGACCCCAATTTTACAATCGGATAGCCACAAACACGCACATATAACGGCGAACACAAAAGGGTCTGCAATCTCACATCGATCGCCGCCTTTGAACCGATCGACCTCAGTGTTCAAAGCCCAACAAATACTCGGATACAATCTAAATTGGGGCACAGAAAGTACATGATGATTAATTGTGGCTCTATTGGCCCACAAATTTCGCAATGTAGATGTTCGACTCTGAGTTTTGACTCGTCAATCGACCAGGAGTTTTACCATGAGCTCCTTAGGAGCATTTTTGCAATGTCACGCCCGATCCTCAAAATGCCACACACATTCTCATGATACACTTTTTTTTTTTTATTTATTTATTTATTAGACAAACAGCGTTTTACAGTTAAATAGTACAGTGTCCCACAAAACTATTTACACAGTTTGTCTGTGGGATCACGAGTCTCTAACATAACAAACTAAAGCTTAAATATTAAGGTAAGTTAGCCAAAAAATACTTCTTAAGTTTTCTTTTAAAAGCATTTTTATCTTGTTCCCGGCGTATATCCCCGGGCAAACTATTCAATAGGTATGGTAACCGTTTCTTTAATGTTCTATCACAAAAGTAGTTATTTACTTTAGGTACCTCAAATTTGCCCGCAGACACTGACCGGGTACAATGACTATGGTTGACCAATGATGGGCTATTCTCCTGACTGTCATGGTTATTTGTTAGTAATAGGTATTTATGTTTTAAACTGACCGGGAGAATTCTACAAATCTTAAATAATTTATGATAATTATCTTTGCAATTTGCTTTCGTTTTGTTATTTACTAGTAGTTTAAGAAATCTAATTTGCAGTATTTCAAGCTTATCAATGTATGTTTTAAATGTTAGTCCACAACTGTCAAGAGCGTAACCCAAAATTGATTCAACTAATGAAAGGTATAATAATTTTAATGTAGCAGTAGGAACTTTAAATCTTAAGTGGTAAAATTGCATACTCGCTTAGGCTTTAGACACCGTACTCGTAGAACAAGGGTACAGCGAGCCGGTTCACACGCGCTCTATACGAGATACAGACATGTACTGGACGCTTCTCTCGCCGCTTCTCTCTCTCTCTATTCTTCTGGAGCCGAGGTCCTAGCCTTTAGAGACGCCTTTGGGTTGTTCTGCTCCCGATGTCGAGATGCAATTTCCTCTGGAAACACTCTGACGGTGTTTTGATCACATGAATTGAGGAACCGTGTAAGTTACTCGCGGCGCCCTCAAGAAAGTCCGGTGACGCTCAAAACGTCTCGTCTGAAACTTTCACCTTATATTAAGGCCGAAGTGTAACACTGCACGAAAGATTATGTTGTTTATTAAATTTGTTGACATTTAGAAACTTACAAAATGTGCTGGCGGGCTGCATGACATTGACATTGACATTGACATTGACATTGACATTGACGTTGACATAGACATAGACATAGACATAGACATAGACATAGACACAGACAATCATTTTTTATGCATGACAGTAACTGATGCTACGATTTGGACAACGCCGTTTTGTTTCCGTGTTTTATCCGCTTTGAAGTTGATGGCAGAAGTGGTTAAATGAAGTGAGTAAGATGCTACATGGAATAAAATGTTCATTCAATTTTAAGTACAACAAAAATTACTACATTTGCCCAACCAATAGGTACAAGTAACTTTGAATTGTTAAAAAAAATCCGTGTTCTGTTATTTCTCACGACAAAGTGGAATGAACAACAGCCCCGAGTGCCAGTTCGGAGCCCCACTCTGCCGATGGCCGCTAACTTTCCTCTCACTAAATTGAAAACAAATTTAAGATTTGCCTACACAACGAGAGGGAATTGAATTCCACCATTTGCTTAAGTACCGTAAACTTGCCTTTTATGGTATTCTTTGAGGACAATTTGGATAACATTTATCAAGTTGTTAACGACAAAATGGGTGGATTCTGTTTTTAGGATTTTACCAATAAAAAATATGGCTAAAAGGATTTCTTTATATTATTGGATTATTATTTTAGATTATATTAAATATATGGTTGTTTTTGGATTCGTGAATAAATTCACGATAGTTGTATATATAATGAAGTTAAAAGGAAAACTATTATAGCTAAGTAGGCTTTACAAGCTTACGAGTAACAGTCAACCACCTTATAAAATGTACTTAGCGCAGTACAAATTCCTCATTGGGAACTACTTAAACAACGTTGTCAGGTGTGTGAAACCGGTACTATCTACATTTAAGTATATGAGCCATCGATAAATAAATGTTCATAAAAGCCCTCTTCTCAGAGTCCGCATAATTGAGATGGGCTACGGAACCCTACACTGCGCGTGGCCCGACACGCACTTGGCCGGTTTTATTTTACAAGTATACGCATCTCACCTGATCTTAAGTGACGATAAAGCCAATGGTGGAAGCGCACTTTACCCGGGATCCTCAACTACTGAGGCACTGGCTATCTTATCTCTAGCTTCCGAAACAACAATGTTACAAACATTGATGTTATGGCGACATATTTAGATAAGATGACGGTATCCAGGCGGGCAAACAAGCTCTACTACCAACCAAACCGAGTACACAAATCCCCCCTCCGCTAAAAATCGAACCCGGAGTCTCTGGGTCTGAGACTAGTGGTCTTGACTTCTAGGAATATCACAGAGGCGGTTACTAATTAGATATTACGTGAACTAGCAAAGAGTCATGTATTTCCTCAAAGTGCGCTGATTAATCACTGCTCATGCGTTAGAAGTGGGTGTGGCCCGACAATTCTCCGCGACAAAAAGTGGCTAGAGCCATTAGTGTTGATGACTACATCAATTACCAGCTGTAATGTGGTCGAGAGTCTTTTGGGTTGGCATCTCTGCATTCTTATGTAACATTCAAAAAAGTGAACATTTTAAGATATTTTTTTTCCAAGATAAAAAATCAACTACCCTGAACGATGAGCTTCGGCGGGACCTCGGTAGCTCAGCGGTCGGAGCATTGCACCGGTCATCCAAAGGTCGTGGGTTCGATTTCCAATCGAGCTTCCTGAGGCTGGTTGAGTTTTTTCTAGTAAAACTGTATCTTGTAACTATATTTAGAATTGTGGATGCAAACATTCAAAATAGTAAAAATATTTTTTTCCATTTTTGACAGAAATTTTTGCTTGTTTATTTATTTATTTATTAGAAAAGGCGTACCAACTTAATACATACAGAACATATATATCTAAACTTATATAATCATAAAAACGTGTATATCTTACACATAAAAATAAAAAAGCTAACCGAAAAAAAAGACAGAAACATAAA
The DNA here is from genome assembly GCA_963082485.1 of Eudonia mercurella. Taxonomy (NCBI): domain Eukaryota; kingdom Metazoa; phylum Arthropoda; class Insecta; order Lepidoptera; family Crambidae; genus Eudonia; species Eudonia mercurella. The sequence continues at coordinate 439,574 of OY720047.1, read as the reverse complement.
CTTGTTGTGTGTATTTCAGATATTAAAGTTTTTTGTGTTTTCTGTGGACCATTGAGTCTTATACAACATTCTTTGACGTTTGTGTATAATTCGTCATTCTATTACATACGTTAATAAAAACGGGCATTTTTAGGGCATTGAAGCAGTGCTTCTGGTGACGGTGGTGGTAGGTTTCGTTAACAAAATCGAAAAGCAAATCATAAATATCAAATGACTAGCTGACCCGGCAAACTTCGTACCGCCATATTTTTTTTCCTGAATATAGTACAAAAATAAAACTACAATTAAATAATTCGATCATAATTACTATTGTAATGCTCCACTCAACTCGACTTGCATTACGAGTATGCGCCGACCGATATTTTGATGCCTCACAGGTGGCATTTTCCTTAAATCAATAACAATATATAACCTTAGATTAATAACGCCTAACACTACGATAAACCATCAAACACACGAAACACCGATATTACTTTTGCAAAAGAAGCGGTAATTCTATTTGATTGATATTATGATATGACGTACCATGTCAAATTACATATTGTCCGTTTGAAGTTGTCAAATGCTGGCTGAAAAACTGTGCGTCATTCTGTTACATTTACTCGCTCACTTTTCATATCATTATAATTTAAAAAATCATATTTTAGTAAAAAATATATTTTTTTATTTTAATGTACTTCTCTACAAACTTTGTTCTTGTCAATAACAAACACAAAAAAAGAATTATCCAATTTTGTGCAGTCGATCGAAAGTTATACGCGTATATACTTTTCAGTGATTCATTTTTATTTATAAAGATGTTTTCAGGTATTACTCTTTTGTAAATGAAAAATATTTTATCAAGTGGACTTAATATCATCTAATTAACTTCAGCTTTACTGGAATTCCTTACTATTATAAGCATAAATATATAATAATGAGCACAATTACGTTACAAAAAAGTAATTTATTACTTGCCTACAGTATTTCCAAGAACATTATAACGATTGCCAACTTAAATCTCCGTCAAGACACTGCTCCGTTAAGATATGAGCAAACATATTTTACTTCATTATTTATTATGTCTAATATTTGTAGTTTTGGAACGTATGTTCGCTTTTCTTATCTTACAAAAACATAGAAAAAGCAGTAGGTATTAGTTTTTTTTTATTATTCCTTACGCGGGTAAGCTCTTGGTCATACACGACACATGGAGCCGAAACGTGGACACTTACGGTAGGGCTGGTTCGCAAATGTCACTCAGCGAGCTATGGAAAGAGATGGCTATGCTCTGAGTTTCTCTGAAGGATCTGATTTGGAATGAAGTGATCCAACAGAGAACGAAAGTTATCGACATCATGTAATTGTTTAATCGATCGATCGATGGATAGATCATAGAATCGCTGGGAATCGAACCCAGGACCTATTGATCTGAAACCGATGGTCTTAACTAAAGAAAAAAGCATTAAAATTACTAAAGTCTGAATCTACGGACCCTGTCAACGTTTCGAAACGTCACTATACAGTAATATATAAAGGAAACGCGAGCAGATCCATACAAAGTATGTATTTCAATTTTAAAGACTATCATACAGATATTTACTTATGTGCAGATAGTATTCAAATTCAACTATCGAATATCAGACAAAACGTCGAGCGAATGCTTTGTACTTTATTGGAGGGAGCCTCTAGCAATTTGGTTGAAAGCTGTCCGATGCTATGAATGGATGATGACTTCTGGAACAGTGTTGCCGGCGCCAATTCACGAATTTCCTAGTAATTATTTTTCACTATCCAATATTAATTCAGTGCTTGAATTTTTTTCTGCAACTGTTTTTTATAATGATTGACGATAGTTCGTTATGAAGCAGATTCCATGAAATGGTCACGTGTAACCAACACCTATAAAAAAAAACAACCTTGTTGTTGTTTCTTGCTGTTGTTTTTATTTCTTTGTATTTTTTAACAGGTCTACCAACACTTGTGAACGTCAAATTATAAGTACTATTAAGTTTATTACATGTAAAACTTTCTAAAGCGTTATTAGAACGGGTTATTGTACATTTGCTACAAAGTATGTTATTGTATTAACCGCCTCTGTGGTCTAGTGGTTAAGACCACCGGTTTAGACCCAGAGGTCCCGGGTCGATTCCCAGCGGGGGTACATCTTTGTGTACTCGATTTGGTTGGTGGTAGGACTTGTTTGTCCGCCTGGCTAGCTACCACCATCTTATCTAAATATGTCGCCATAACAACAATGTTTGTAGCATTGTTGTGTTCCGGCAGCTAGAGATAAGATAGCCAGTGCCTCACTAGTTGAGGATCCCGGGTGAAGTGCGCTTCCACCAAATAGCCTTATCATCACTTAACATCAGGTGAGATCAAGGCACTGTGCTTACCCGTAAATATAAAAAAAAAATGTTATTCACATTGAAAGTAGAGACTTTTGAGAGATCTCAAAATACTCCAAGAGCATTCTGCGAGTCCTCCCAAATCTCAAAAATATGTTTAAGCAGAGTTACATCAGCATCCGTAGTAGACTTTCCTTAACCATTAACAACAATGTTGCGATGTCATCAACATAAACAAACCCAAACAACAAACTATCAAAAGATGCTGAAACAAACCCGGTGGACAGGTACACACAATTTCCGCCAAGTCATACAGTTGCCAGTTCTGAAATAAAAATAGCTGCAGCACAACCCGAAGTAAAGGATTCATAATCCAATAGTTGGAAACTTCCGAACGAGATCAGAGTACTTCTGACGTAAAATCAAACGGAACTCCGTTACATTCTAGATTTATTACCGGTCCAAGTTTCTATCTGGCTAGGGCCTGGGGACGGCTGAGTCGCTCCGTGTAATCGAAAAATACATATCAGACAGAAAACCTTTGGAGTTTTTCATTGAAATAGATTGTACGGAAGCGGTTTGTGGAATATAAATTTGATTCTTTCACCGTGGGTTACACATTTGAAGTAAATGAATGTTTCATTGCTTCGAAGATTGTTTTAAAACTTATAAAAGTGCGATTATTTACATAAAATTTTACGCAAGTAATGTTGCGAAAAAATCAAATTTAAAAAAAGACAAAGTGTTGAAAAAATTCCACGAGCGGGATTCGAACCCGCACCCCATGACATGCCCATGTTGATTAATTTCGGCGAGTTGGATTGAGCTACGATAGCATAGTTGGTAGTGCACCTGACCCGGCATGTCATGGGGTGCGGGTCAAGTCCCGCTCGTGGAATTTTTTCAACGCTTTTTCAAATTAGAAAAGTGCGTTTAATTAAAGTTATTTGTAAATAGATTATGGTTTAAACGAATGTCTTAAGTAAGCGATAACTACTTTTATTTATTTTATTTTATTTTATTTCACATTATGAGAAACATAGTACACATACATACATACATACATACATACATACAAGTAAGTACCTAAGTAAAGTAAATAGCCTAAGTACTGTCCCACTGATTGGCAAATACACTAAATAAATAACCCAAATTTAAAATACACCAAGTATGACAGAAAGACCAGTTAGTGTTTCGACAAAAAACAAAAAAAGGAGACACACCTTATGACAAGGAAAAAGTTATTCGTATTTGTATTGTTACCCTATAAGCGATCACTCACACACAACCTTTTTTTTTCTTGTTCCACCCGTCCATAAGCCAACGGTCGTGTGCGCTTGCGCATAGTTCCGTCGTAACGGACAAAGGGCCGCCATCTTGTGAGGAAGTGCGGTTGCTTTCACTACATTCGTTAAGGTATGAAAAGACTTCATGGTCCTGAGCCGTCCTCGTGGCAGATAAGGGATGATACTACGTTTTTGGCGGGTATACCTCCCTGAGGAGCTTGATGGCGCAGTGGTTAACGCGCCCGGTTTGCGAGAGCTGAGGTTAAGCAACTTCCGCAAAGGCCGGTCATCGGATGGGTGATCAAATATTTATCATCTCGAGCTCCTCCGTGCTTCAGAAGGCACGTAAAGCCGTTGGTCCCGGCTGCATTAGCAGTCGTTAAGAACCACCAATCCGCACTGGGCCCGCGTGGTGGTTTAAGGCCCGTTCGGCTTCAGGCTTAAACATAATTATATTATATTTAGTGTGTGCCAAATGTATTTCTTTCTTTGCTGTCTTTTCTTTCTTTTTTTATTATTAACTAGCGGCCCGTCCCTGATTCGCATAGGTGGACATTTATAATATTAGTATAGATGTTTCAATAGCGTATTATTAATAGTCTTACTAACAAAAACAATGTGGAAAGAAAGTAATTTCTTTACATTATTAACTATAAACGATTCCCAGGAGCAACGCGACCGTGTGCACCGCTCGCCGTGACCTTGATTGGACGCCAGGATTCACGCACCACCGCGCGACGTGGAGGGGCTTTTACAAGAGCCGATGCGACTACGGTACGATAAATACGTTTTGAAATAACAGGATGCCTAGTGCGAGTTTGTTTGCTATTCGATCACATGAATGAAAACTAGATTATGTATCACACTATTGTAATTAACCTCTTTTATCACTAGGAGCTCTGAAATTTTCGTTTTTTGTTTAATGTGATTGAAAGGCAAATGAAATTGCAAGTCACCCAGCACAGTGACAATATTCTTAGTCATTAAGAACAGTATCTGTATAGGTACTTTTTTCTATATTTTGGCACTAACAGTAACTAGGACATACACATGACTTAAATACCATAAACCTGGCTGACAATTTACATGTCTCCTTATAGTTTTATACTATAAAAAATCATTTTGTTGCGTTTTGTTGTTTGTTAATTAGTTAGCTATGGCTTTAGCATTTATGTAGTTGTTAAAAACCATGTACTTATGAAGAAAAAAAAATTGATTAATTGATTGTTTTATTTCGACAATTAGAGATAAAAAAAAGCCAAGCCAATAGTAGAGAAGATTCCAGGTGAAATACCATATCGTCATGATAAAGATGCTGACAGGCGCTTCCCTCTTGTAAAATAAAAATATCAGATAAATTTGCATAGCGTGTCAAATTGGTACACAAACTAAGCTATTATTTTAAGCTAAGTTTTTTGTACCAATGTTTGCGCACAGTTTGTCCAAACCACTACTTATAGCCTCTTACAAATAAACAAAGGATAAGGTCTGAATAGTTATTCAGTATTTGATTCCTGTCATGTAAACGTCATAGACAAAACACGGAATAACTATTCGGACCTTATTGTTTGTTTATTTGTAAGGCACATAAAGTTTAGTAGCTGTATTGTCGTGTACAAGTCGCACGGTGTAAACGCACCTTGCAGCTCCCCTTACGACTTACGACAGGCGACGTGCAGCGGTTACACGGGTGGGCGAGCATCTTCGCTTTTTAGTTTTTGTGCTTTAGCAGGGTGACATGAGTTGTGGTGGCCTCTTGATTTTTGTGACCTTACGAACTCCGTAAACCACACACTTGCAGCAGGTCAGAGGTAATGAGGTCCTATGTAAATTCGAAGTCATCAAATCTACAAGATCATTGAAAGATTGCTCCATTTAACGTTTTCTTTGTCTTACAGGTAAGTATAGTGCCTTTATCTCACCTGATGTTAAGTGATGATAAGGCCAGTGGTGAAAGCCTAAAAACTTAAACTTATGAAGCACTGACTTTCTTATCTCTAGCTGCCGGAACACAAAAATGCTGCAAACATTGATGTTATGGCGACATATTTAGATAAGATGGTGGTAGCTAGCCAGGCTGACAACCAAACCGATTACACCCCGCGCTGGGAATCGAACCGGTGGGCCTCTGGGTCTGAGACCACTAGTCCACAGGCGGTTACGATGGCTAATTACAACGACATTTTAAATAAACGATGTAATAATTAATATTAAAAACGTGAAATGTTAGACCGTAATAATTTGTCGGTTATTTATATGACTGTATTGTAGTTGAATAGAGAGTCTGTTATTATAATTTGAAAAAAGACAAAGTGTTGAAAAAAATCCACGAGTGGGATTCGAACCCGCACCCCATGACATGCCGGGTCAGGTGCACTACCAACTATGCTGTCGTGGCTTAATCCAATTCACCGAAATTAATCAACACTATCTACTCTTACTTTGTAAGCCAAAGAAGCCATATCCAATGTCGACAACTACGTCATCAACTAATTCGAATCCCGCTCGTGGAATTTTTTCAACACTTTGTCTTTTTTCAAATTGTAATTTGTTCGCAACAATATTTGCGTAAAATCTTTATATATACATATAAATCTTCTGTGCGTGTGTATGTAATTGAACTCCTTTTAAACAGCTGGACCAAGTTAGATGAAATTTTCTGTGTCTATTCAAGTAGATTCTAGAATGGTTTAGATTTACAATTGGACCCGGCAGTTGGTGCTGCTATAGGGGTCCATCATGGGATACGGGTGTTCTTAAGCGGACGAATGATTTGTTTGTTTTGTTGTCATAGAAACTGTCAAAGCGGTACGAAGTCCGCCGGTCAGCTAGTTATACTATATAAACAATCAGTATGATAATAGTTTTACGGCTGAGACGCATGCATATATTACGAGCTCGGTGGCACAGTGGTTAACGCGCCCGGTCTTAAGTTAAGCAACCAAAGGCCGATAAGTGACCAAAAATATATAATAACGAGCTCCTCCGTGCTTCTGAAGACATGTGAACATGTTAACATGTCTTGACTTCTGTTTTTGTTGAACCATGAGGTTGACGTACAAGAACAATGTATCAGCTGGAATTAGACCTGTCACCTTGCAATTTTACTTAATAATATGCTGCTTATTCAGGTGTGTCATATTTTGTCAGGGATCTAGGCGTAATACATTGGTGCCTTCTCTGTCAGAAATGGGATTATATAGGTATCATCAAACACTGCTACACGACGATCTAAGCAGCTGGCAGGCTGGCAGAAATTGCGGAGAGGGATCGGGTTCAATAGCGCTTGGGAAAGACCTATGTCTAGCGGTAGACTGAGATAGGTTGATGTTGTTATACAAAACTCTGTATTTATAAAACAAATCGATAACTTTAAAGCGATCCATGTCACAGCCCCGTAAAGCGTACAACACACTTCGTTTTGTCGTAATTAGTATGTTATTCCGCTGTGTTTCTAATGAAAAATGGCCGCCGAATGCAAATGGCGGCGCTCAGCTGTTTAGCATTGTTAATTGTCGGAATAAAATTTAAAATGTCCGACGTTGCAGCCGGCGCCGGCGTGCCGCTTAAACTATCAGGGCATTTCTCGAACGCAGAAATAGTTGTTTCGTTTTGATAAATTGTATTAGTCTATTGCATATACACAGCAACTCAATGGCGCAGTGGTTAAACAACTTTCGCATAGGCCGGTCGTCTAATGGGTGACCAAAAATTTATCACCTCGAGCCCCTCCGTGCTTTAGAAGGCACGTAAAGCCGTTGGTCCCGGCTGCATAGCCGTGGTGGTTTATGGCCCGTTCTCCCTATCCATTCATAGGGAAGGCTCGTGTCAAAGCAATGGGGACATAAATTGAGCTGATGATGAATGCGTGTAATGTCCACTGTAGTAATTAATAATTTATTTATCAATCTAGTTTTTCTAGTAGATCGGGCTTAATGGCATGCGTTGGGAGAGGCCTATGTCCAAAGTAGACTGATGTAGGCTGATTATGATGGATCTAGTTTTTGCGAATACTGAGATTTGCATGCTTTGAAATTAATTGGAAAAGGTGCTTGTTTTATGATTTAAATAATGATATCGTTGTTATTTTGGCGTAGAAAATCGTTGTTGTTGCAGACTATTTTAAAAACCTTTTTGATACTTTTTATGTTCTTATTTTTATACTTTTTTGAATATTGACATTTTTATAGATTTTGCTTTTGGCTTTATTTCTTTGGCTGTCTTCTGTTATGATTGGTATTGTGTGTGTAAACTTAATAGAATATAAAAAAAATCCACTTATTTCCTGTTTTTAATCATTTTAGCCCACTAGTTCCTCCCATTAATAGTTGTCATTTTCAGTTGTATTGTTAAATTAGCTAGAAAAAATAAACCATGTTCTAGGTAAATTTTTTTGGAATTGAGATTTTAAAAGATTTGATCGCCTTTTGTTTTTTTTATATCTGAACAAACAGAACTTGTGGCCAATGCAGTAAGCTGATAGGGAAGGGCATTTTGTGAAGACTTGGAATAGAACAAGTCTCCATAAGATGCCTTTTCCTATCTCCCCAAAGGTTGCCTTCCCACAAACTCGTTTATATACTTTCCCGCCTCCCAGTGCATCATTTACAGAAAATCTGGCGCGAAAATACACAATAACAGCGTTACCAACTGCACCCGAGTCGAATAATGCTTTCCAAATCATATTTAAACCGTCCTCAAAGGAATATAAACCCACTCTCAATGGCAGTAAGTGTGAAAACGTTTTGCACGGAATAGCACAAGCTTTCACATTGGAATTGGACCCCTAAGTTCCGCGCTTAAAACTCAATTTTGGATGCAAACAATTTGTTGCCGCTATTCCAGTCAAGTGCAGCAAGAGTTTGGACGTTATTTTATTCTGCTTTAGAGTATAATATTGCGTGTTAATGTTGTCAATGAAGGCATCGCTTGAATGTTGTATTAAGGAACGCTTTCTCTGTGCCATCTTAGTCTGTGGTTACTGTGGTAGTCTCTGTATGACTTAATTGGTCTATACAATTTTGCTGAAAAATCTAAAACTAGGGTTTATTGTTATTACCGGTTGATTTATGTATGAAAAAATCAGTTCGATCTTTATTTTCTCGCTTCGTTAGTTGAATGGAAAGCTATGGATTCAATTCCCAGGTCGGGCAATGTATGTTTTGTATTGCTTGAGTTAGTGATCGATCACCAACCCACAATTGGCAAGCGTGGTGATTAAGCCAATATCCATTAATTGCAGCGATGACTTGATTTCAATGAAGTACATATAATAAGTAGTAGTTACTATTAAGTGATGGATCGTGCTTGGGCGTGATAGCAGAGACCTATGTAAATCAGTGGACTTAATTTAAAAAAATTCAAAATTCAAAATCATTTGTTCAGTTTAGGCTACAAATAGCTCTTATGAACGTCATTATGCCATCGGTTCGTAAGTCTACTCTGGGCGGGAGATCTTGTACTGAGAAGAACCGGCAAGAAACTCAGCAAGTGTCCAGATCTTTTCTCCCTTACAGCGTCAAAAATATTGGAAAATGCTTTATCATAGCAGGACACTTTCCATCACAAATAAAAACACATAATATAAAGGATACAACATGAAAAAAAAATCTTATGGCATCCATCTTTACAGACGAACAAGGGAAACCTTAGCAGTGGGGTCTGCTTAGACACATGATGCTGATGAGGACGATGACTACCAAGCTTAAAATGGCCACCATACGATTGCCTGTCATCTCGAAATTTACTCCGACCGTCTCTGGGGCAGAAAGCTCCTCCGAAATAGGATACCGCTCATTACCAAGTCTAATAAGACCTAGGTCTAAGCAGGGACGTCAAATAACGTCACTCAAAATGCCGATGGATAGTGAACTTGAAACTTTCGCCACATGTGACCGGTTCACTAGCAATGGCCTCCACAAACTACTTTAAAGTCTAAGTGGTAGGGTTGAAGATCAAACGTCCGAAGTTTCAGGTAACAGCGGACGATCTATTGAACGACCAGCAAGGAGTTTACGCTTGAAGCTTAATACAGACTTTATGGTGATAGTTATAAGGTTCAGTTTTGTAGCTATGAGACGCCATTATAAATTTGCCGGTGTGAAGGAAACTTGATAGGTGAAGCCTTAAGAGCAGGCTGTGTATCCACTTGTGTGGTCTGAGATTGCTTCTTTTTTTGCTTGCGACATTTGTGCGATTGAAATATGATATTTGTTTGTGCTTTACAATCTTTAACCGGATACATTTTCTAGAATACATTTATAAATATAAGGTTTTTTTTAATGTACAGAAAAGCTGACAAATATGGCAGTTCCACCTGATATTCAGCAAAAGCAGAGTCCAGATGCGAAGACAGTTAATAGTGGAGCAAAACTGTGCCACACTAGTCGTCCTCATTTTGTTTTGTTTTTATTATTAAATTGGCTTGCATTTGACTACTACCTCACCTGATGGTAAGTGATGATGTAGCCGAAGTAACATGCTTGCCTAGAAGGTACCTAATCACTCGTGATTTGAAGACCCTAATATTATATTTGATAGGAAACATGTAGCGTCGACCTGCAAGTAGCGTCTTCACACCTAGTTTAAAGGACCCTATGTTATAGGAATGATTAATGCCACCAACTAGAAAAAATTGCTCTGTGGTGTTTTCTTCCATGGGAAAGGCTTGTGCCCCAGCAGTGGGCATATAAAAAGGAGTTGGTGATGAATGAATAATTACTAAAAGCGATTTATTTAAAAAAAATCTATATTTAATTCCATAAGAGTATCCGTAAGCGTACAATAAGGCCTGGTCTGCGATTGCTAAGGTTAAGCAACTCTCACAAAGGCCGGTCATCAGATGGGTGACCAAAAATGTATCATCTCGACCTCCTTCGTGCTTCGGAAAGCATGTAAAGCCGGCATTAGCAGTCGTTACAACCACCGCATCACTGTGGGCCCGCGTGGTGGTTTACGGCTACGAGTAGTAAAAGTAAACGTCCCGCCTGAATTTTAAAAGATGTCCCGATTTGTCCCGATTTCTGTGTATGCGCCGCGCGCAGAACAAATGAGAGAAACCGTTTCAAGTTTATAATTTCAAGTAAATGTCTTGCACTGATTTTTATGATTATATCAAATCCAAGAGCACACTTTTGAAAGACATTCGCACTTCAAAAAATTTAATCGGTTTGGTACAAATAAATAAAATACAAATAAAACATACAAATGCTTACATTTTTCTTTAATTTATTTTGTTCCGATTTATGTGACGAAAACAGAAGTATATAGAGCACCAGATTTAACCCTAAGTGGCAGAGCATGTTGAAATTTGTCATTGGTTTTCTTTCTTATGTTAAGGTAATAAAGTTAAAATTATGGTGTCTAATATATCGGCAAAGCCCTATTAAGGGTTAAGTCAAGGGCGCTATGGCAACTCTATTTACGGCCCGTTCTCCCGGCGGTGTTACCATCCATTGGGAAGGCTCGTGTCCCAGCAGTGGGGACATAAAATGAGCTGTTGACGAACCGGATCCTACTACGTCCCACTTCCACCCACTCACCTACAATTATTAATCGCACAAAGCACATATGATTACTCTAGACTCATGTAACACCCTGTAATCACTTCGTCCATTTAGTTAATCTTCCGTGAAATATGCTCATTAATTACTTTGTTAGCCATTCCATTCATCATAATAAGTACGCCAAGCTTTTTACATCTATATTTATTTGTATAAGTCTTTTCTTTCTTGTTCTAGTTCATTAGTGTTGGTAGTTTAATTCATCATTTTGTACGCCTTCACTTGTAAGAACTTGGCCTTTATCTCACCTGATGATTTAATGATGATAATGCCGAAGGTGGAAGCACTTCACCCGGTATCCTCAACTAATCAGGATCTGGGTATTTTATCTTTAACTGTAGGAGCACAACAATGCGACTAGAGTTGGTGTTATGGCGACATATTTAGATAAGATGGTGGTAGTTAACCAGGAGGACTTAATACAATCCTTACTAGCAATATATACTATCGCTGGAAAACGAACCCGGGACATCTGGGTCTGAGATCTGTAGTTTTACTAGACCACACAGGCGGGTCAAACCTATAAATGACCCATTTTTACGGTTCCGTAGCCAAATGGCTAAAAACGGAACCCTTATGGATTCGTCATGTCTGACTGTCTGTCTGTCCGTCCGTATGTCATAGCCACTTTTTTCCGAAACTATAAGAACTATACTGTTGAAACTTGGTAAGTAGATGTATTCTGTGAACCGCATTAAGATTTTCACACAAAAATAGAAAAAAAAGAACAATAAATTTTTGGGGTTCCCCATACTTAGAACTGAAACTCAAAATTTTTTTTATCACACCCATACGTGTGGGGTATCTATGGATAGGTCTTTAAAAATGATATTGAGATTTCTAATATTATTTTTTTCTAAACTGAATAGTTTACGCGAGAGACACTTCCAAAGTGGTAAACTGTGTGTCCCTCCCTGTAACTTCTAAAATAAGAGAATGATAAAACTAAAAAATATATATGATGTACATTACCATGCAAACTTCCACCGAAAATTGGTTTGAACGAGATCTAGTAAGTAGTTTTTTTTTAATACGTCATAAAGTACGGAACCCTTCGTGCGCGAGTCCGACTCGCACTTGGCCGGTTTTTTGTATTTTTCCTAAGCATGAATTTAAGCATGAATAAAAAAAAAGAAAGAAAAAGAGGAACTAAGATCTAAGAAGTAAAAAAATATTATTATTAAACACTCACTGGATGGTATAAAATAGTGACGCCATAGTGACAGTTGGTAAAAAGCTTCTTTATTTGACTAACCATTCAACAACTCAATTCTCACGGCATTTAGAGTTAGGTAAAATAAAAACAAAACACTTGCAAAAACATCGTTTTTTTTTCTTTAGTTGATGGCTTCGTGCGATTTGCACATTTAGCCAGTGTCAAAGTAATTTTTCTTACAAGTAATACAAATATAAATAAACTATATTTCCATCTTGTATGATGATGATGAGATGTGAGAAATGACATACCCCCAACCCCTCGAGTATCTCAGTAAAGATGTGGGGCTTTACTAAGTCCTCGGGCGGACTTCTTGAAAGAATTTGAAAAGTGACGTTGCACTGTTTTGTTTCATTTGCCAACACTCTTACACACTCACGAACACTTAACGGTTAATAATCCACCATTATTTCACATTAATATTCGACATAACACAAACAAAACCGCAGACATGACTTTTCACTTTCCCGCCAAGAAGTCCGAAAACATCGTTAATTCTTCTCCGGCTGATATAAAAACAAATGATAATCACGAAGCGAGTAAATAATGAGCAGTAAGCGGCATTGCAGCACAATAACAGGTTGTAAGGGTGTAGCTAGACGACGCCGGCGGAGCGCGACGCGCATTAATATATACGGTCCCCGTGGGAACGGACGGACCGACGACCGACGGGGACCAAGGGGACCGGGGGGGACCACGCACTGCCCACTGGAGCTGAAAGGGATAAAAAGGTCGTCAATTAAATCATTTGGTTGAGGCTTTTCAAAACGGCCATGACAGTTAAAAACTTTACCTAGACTGCTTCACTGAATGAAGGGGGTTTTCCCTGTGATGCAGGTACATAGGAAAGGCTGCCCTAGCAGAGAGGATATAAAGATGGTGATGATGATGATGATGATCACTAACAGCGCCGCCTTCCGTATCTCCGGTGATCAGTTAATGGCCTTATTTTAGGCACATCGTTTCATATTCGATTAACTTATAACAAAAGAGCGGTGACTTGGAAAATAACTAGAAATGATCTTACAAAAAGATATTCTTTTTACGACAAATGAAAAAGCCTATCTATGTCGAAGTATCTAAGTCGTTACTAAGTTGTAAAGTTGAAAAGGTAAAAAAGTTTTCCAAATTTTAGTAAATAGCCAAAACTATATTAATTTGATACTGTGCTAACAGCATAACCTTTATGTTTTAATTAACTTAATATCTTCAGCCTTATTCATTAGGTGATATCAAAGCCAAGTGGTTACCAGTAAGATATTTAAAAAAATTGGCTTACAAAAATTCAAAATTCAAAATCATTTATTCAGTTTAGGCTACAAATAGCTCTTATGAATGTCATTATGCCATCGGTTCGTAAGTCTACTCTGGGCGGGAGACCTTGTACTGAGAAGAACCGGCAAGAAACTCAGCAAGTGTCAAGCTCTTTTCTCCCTTACAGCGTCAAAAATATTTGAAAATGCCCTATCATAAAAGGACACTTTCCATCACAAACAAACACAAAAAAAGGACAATCACAACACCCAAAAATACAAAAAAAAAAATTAAGTTTGCAAAAATTACATCAGGTACCTACTTACCAATTTCAATTTTCACAATGTCATACAGTACTAATTATTAACAAAAATTATCTAAGAAAACAAAGTTAAAGTATACGAGTACAATAATAATAAAATAAGATAAGTAAGCAAGAGCAGACCTGCCTCCACAGGAGGCACCCGTTCACGAGTATGACATATGAATCAACCATCGCTTCACTCAACCATATCTTAAGGAATGTAAGGTATCTTATGTTCAACTGTCGGAACACACTGCTACTAACATTGATGCTATGGCGACATATTTAGATAAGGTTGAAGAGTAAATAATACTCACACAAGTCACCTACCACATCATCACCAGCCCATTTTATGTCCCCACAGATAGGGAGAGCTATAGATTTATGGCCTCATAAACCACCACGCAGGCCCAGTTCGGGTTGTTGATTGTTAAAGACTGCCACCACCGGTTTTACGTGCCTTCCGAAAGATGGAGGAGCTCAAAATGACACAATTTTGGTCACCCATCCGATGACCGGCCATTGCGGCCGTTGCTTTACATTCGCAATCGCAGACCGAGCGTGTTAATCACTGTGCCATAGATTTTCTACTACACCGTAATGTAATCATACTCATGGACTCGAGCTCAAGGACATTCATTACAATGGACAAGTGTTTCGGGAGACGTATGGACTGTTATACTCTATATTAATTGTCACCTTGCTGACAGCTTGCCGCTGACCAATGACGAAGCTAGTCATGCTTCATGTTCACTCGTGTGTTACATGTTACCTTTTTTTTTGTATTTCTTATTTTTTTTACAGGAGCTTACATATATTATAACAGGTTCACCACTCACCCAATGCCATAGTGAAGCATTTTTATAGAATACTAGCTATTGCTCGCGGCTTTGATCACGTGGAATAGTGATTGTTTTTAATAAAAGTCACTTCATAATTTCTTTAAAATGATAGTTTTCCTCCCTTATTACACCTCTCTAGGGAATACTTTTCGAAAAATGATAAAACACGTCATTGTTTATTTTTATTGAAAAATGTAATTATCGATTAAAATAATTCATTTTATAGCTCTTACTTTAAAAATAGCGATTTCCCTAAAAAAAACCTTCTTCCCTTTTTTACTCGTTTAAAGAAAAATAAACAAAATTCCTGAGGCACGTCATTCTTAATTTCTTGTCAAAAAACCAAATGGCAATTTTCGTGTTTTTTTTACTTAAAAACTGACGGACTTTCATACAAATTTTAACCCCCTATTCGACCCCGTCAGGGGATGATTTCCGTAAAATCCTTTACCAGCCACGGTTACGTCACTCAATTAACCTAGAGGGCAAATTTCATCTAAATTTGCATCAACGGTTTCGACTCGGCGATGATGAATCGGTCAGTCAGGACAAGACATTATATGTACTCGTATATAGATAATTAAATAATGACATTATCTCCGAAACTATTTACAAACGCGTTGCAGGACGTCAACGAGGCACTCGATTGGAATGGACGGGGCATCAAATATTAACGGATTACTGTGTTATTAAAATAACAATAATGCATATAATTACATTATCGGAAATAAGGTATATAGTTTTACCCAATATCTTTACAATAATTTTATATAAATAACGCACACTTTGTGAATACACACAACGAACAAGCAATTATTTAACATACAACCACCTTTGTGGTTTAGTGGATAAATCACAAGTCGCAGGCGTAGATGTCTCCGATTTGAATACGGTTTGGTTTGTATGTAAGAGTTTAACAGCATTCACCCATGGACACCCAACACCAGAGGTGACCTGCAGCGTTGCCAAGCTTTGAGGTAAAAGAAGTCTTGTTTGTTGGTGATAAGAACTGTTTTAATTCCACTTGGCTACCTCCCTTATACTCATCTTAGTCTTCGTCATAGCATCATTATTATTATCGGAATGATTAAAAAAACTATTAAAACCAGGTCATCAAAATGAAAAGCTCATGCATAAATATAATTTAATAAGCTATTACTTTCCCTCTGCAAGGAAAAGGCGTAAGATAAAATAAAAAAGGAAACCAGTTAAATAAGATTTACTTTTGCATTCGTAATGTTGCTTTAGAGTTTTTTCACTAGTACAAACTTAATTTAGAAAAAAAAACATTGATATATTAATCTATACTAATATTATAAAGATGAAAGCTTTGAATTTTTGTATGTTTGTATGTTTGCAACGAATAAACTCAAAAACTACTGGACCGATTTAAAAAAATCTTTCACCATTAGAATGCTACATTAGCGCTGAGTAACATAGGATATATTAAAAAAAATATCTATACTAATATTATAAAGAGTAAACCTATTTTGGTATATATGTATGTATGTTTGCAATGAATAAACTCAAAAACGACTGGACCGATTTAAAAAATTCATTCACCATTAGAATGCTACATTAGCGCTGAGGAACATAGGTTATTTAAAAAACAAATTAAATTAAATACTAAAAACGACAATTTAATTTTCCAATACAAAATGATTTATTTGTTTTGTTGTTATGGAAACCATTGATATATATTTAACTCAATGATGGAAACTGTCAAAGCGGTACGAAGTCCATCGGGTCAGCTATACAAATAAAGTAGCCATCATCATCATCATCATCATCAGTCAGTCAGTTCCTCAATAATCGAGGACAACTACCTGTGGCACTATCCTGCTCCACAAACTGTCTTCGCATCTGGATTCTTCATCTGCTCAGCTTTATTATATTTTATTCTATTTTATTCATTAATTGGAGTGGATTCCAAATAATGGTTATATAAAATCCGAACGCATACCGCGTCATCAAACAAAAAAATGTACCTACAGGGTGATTCAAAAATCATTTTAACAACAAGTGTCACGTAGAATCACGCGCGTCATTCAGCGTCGCGCCGCAGTACATTTTCATCTGACCGTGCGACCACAAAAATAACAAGACCCAGAAGGTCAGGTAAGTAAGGACACGTCGGAACATAATAGCATAGTCATCGGTTGCAATAACCGTTGAATAGATGGCACTCTGCCGCAAAAATTCAGTGGTTACGTCAGCCATCCCGGTAGCATAATGGTCAGCGCAGCCGCCCGGATTGCGGAAGACACAGGTTCGATTCCTTGCTGGGTCGGGTAGGCATTTAATTTTTTCATTGTATTTTATAAATATTGAACCAGTTGTAAATTGTACAATTGCAACGCGACTGCTCTAGTTGCGGTTGATAAATTGGTAGGTATTAGGGACACAAATTTCGCTTAGTGCGTTTGCGCATTAAAATTTATGTAATAGTTTACATACATTGAGCGATTTGTGTCCGTAATACCAATTTATCAACCGTCAATACAGCTCGCTCACTATGGGCCTTATCAGAAGGCTCAAGGTCACTCAAAGGGCAATGGAGAGGGCTATGCTCATGGTTTCTCCGCGAGATCGAATCAGAAATGAGGAAATCCGCAGAAGAACAAAGGTAACTGACATAGCCCGAAGAGTTGCTAAGCTCAAGTGGCAGTGGGCAGTGCACATCGCTCGCAGAACTGATGGCCGCTGGGGCGGAACAGTCCTCGAGTGGCGACCGCGTACCGGAAAACGTGTGAGCAGGCCTTCCAACAAGGTGGACCGACGATCTTGTGATGGTCGCGAGAAGCCGCTAGATGCGAACTGCACATAACCGGTCGTTGTGGAGATCCTTGGGGGAGGCCTTTGTCCAGCAGTTGACGTCTTTTGGCTGAGAATCATCTCAGATCATCTGCAAAGATCATCTGCAAAGCAGTCGCATTGCAATTGTACAATAAAGAACTGGTTGCTTTTTTCAGTTCTAAGCCTGCCGAGCGCTGCTGTTAGCTGCTGCTGCGAGCGGTGATAAGCTTACCTTCTGCAGTCTCCCTGTTTTTTGGTGCGACCGTGCGACCGACACCTATTCCGTTTTTGTAACGGGCGCAATCAAATTTCATTGTTGCGCGCGACTGTACTGTACCTAAAATGTCAATTGAAATTATTCTCTTGTTTCATAACGCTTTTGTGCTTCTGTATTTGGGTTAACAGGAACGCGTTGGTGCAACGGTTCGTGCATATTGCGATATATGTTAAACAACTTTCGCTGTGGCGTGGCAATGGATTGGTGCGCAAATTAAACGAGACGGCTGAAACAACGCAATAGTCTACCAGCACACGGTATCCCTCCTTCTTATGATGTAGGGTCCTTCAAACGAGGCGTGAAGCACCTTGTGGGCCGGCAGAGTGAGAGTGACTGATGCTACGTTGTTTTCACGCTGCAGCAGTTGTCTTTACAGTTGTTCAGTCTTCCGCCGGACGGCGCTGGTATCGCATGCGCCCGTTCCGTGTCCGTGTTGTAAAAATGTCGAGTACAGTTAAGTGTAGTGTATGCAATATAGTCATCTGTGAGGTACTTGCGTTCATTCAAAATAAAGTGGACGTGATGGACGAGGAGAGTATTGTTCGAATATGCTCTTCTGCTTTCTCAGCGGAAGAGATCGAACGAGCGAAAAGTCTTTTGTTCGAATCTATAACGACATCGAAGCGCAAAATCACGAGAAAACGAGTGGGTCGAGAACAACGGGACCTTTACGATGTTATCGCTGTCTTCAAGGAAACGGATCCAGAGGAAACACCAATATTCGTGGCAAGGGAGTTGCAAAAATTACCACCGGTGACGTTCGATCACATAGATGCAACAAGATTTCTTAAAGATATACTGATAATTCAAAAGGAACTGAAGGCTTTAAAAGAAACATGCATAACTGTCGACCAACTCAAAGAAATTAAAAGCACATCTCACTCTAAACCATCACTACATAATTATGATAGCTATGTCAATAAATTTCGCGGCGGCGGCGGTGGTTGTTTAACAGACAGTTACTATATGGACAGCGGACCTACGGGCCTACCTCACATTGTGGAACAAAACACAAGTCCCAGTAAGTGTGACGCTACGGTTACGAGCGAGAGTATTTCGCAATCGCAAGGCAAATGTTGCATAGCTGCATCCTTGTCTCCGCCACGAAGCGGCGCCAATGACGTTGTCTCGCTTGCGAGTGCTAGCAGCGATAAGGATGATCGGTGCGTGGAGGCCAGTACGGCGGTTCCGGACGTCGAAACCACCCCGGCGCAGCAGGAGGGCCTCAGCGCGAGCGCAGGCACTCGTATGATTCATCGGGTTGTATCGACGCCGGCCGGCAACAAAACGTTTGCGCGTGTCTTAGAGTCAGATCGCAAATGGAAAAATGAGAAGAAAGACGAGCAATGGCTTACTGTGCAGCGGAAGAGGCTAAGAAATCGGTTCAGTGCTTCTTTGGGAAAGGGAACGATTAAAGCTGACGACAAATTTAAAGCTGCTGAAATGAACGTGTCTTTGTTTATTAATAAGGTTTCCTTAGAAACGTCGGAAGATGACATATCGCGGTACATATATGACAGGTCGAAAGTTAAAGTCGTTATTTCCAAAATTAATCCAAAGACCCCAAGACAATATAATTCTTTTAAAATCGAGGTACCGAAGAGCAAGGTGACGCTTTTCCTGGAAGATAGTTTTTGGCCTGAGGGTATAACTTTCAGGAAATTTGTTATTTTCAAACATTATAATAATCAACAATGAGAGACACAACAATAAGTAAGAACATTAACGATAATGAATTAACATGTATAAAGATGATAACATTTAACTGTAAATCGATAAAAAGATCTATCGATGGTGTGCAAAAGCTATGTCAAAATGCGGATATTATGGCGCTTCAGGAAACATGGCTTTTCCCGCATGACCTATCGTATCTTGGGACGGTGGACAACGAGTTCGGCAGCACCGGCACATCCGCCGTGGACACAACTGCAGGCATGATTACGGGCCGGCCTTTCGGTGGAGTCGCTTTGCTGTGGAGAAGAAGCTCTTTTTCGTGTGTTAAAGTGATCGAGTGCTCAAATCCGCGTATTTGTGCTATACTGATAACGCTTCGCGACTCCCCTATTCTTGTGTGTAGTGTTTATATGCCTTGCGACTGTCGCGAAAGTCTAACGGAGTTTACAGACTGCCTTAGTGCGTTAATTGCGATAATTGAAGAGTGTGGCGTGCGGTCCGCATTCTTGTTAGGTGATTTTAATGCTCACCCAAATGAGTTATTTTTTAACGAGATGGACAATTTTTGTGCGGACCAGTCATGGACTTGTGCGGACGTGAGTAAACTGGGCATTGATTCTCAAACTTTTACTTATGTTAGTGATGCGCATGGCAGCAGAAGGTGGCTAGACCACTGCTTAGTTACGGAGGCAGCTTGGCAGTGCGTTACTAGTGCTGCGGTCAAGTATGACTCATACTGGTCTGATCACCTTCCGTTGTTGATTACTTGTAATTTAAATTTATTGCAAAGAAATTTCTCAACAGGTAAATCTGTTATAAATAAAATAAGATGGGGGGAACGATCCCAAGGTCAAATAGATAGTTATCATGAAATATGTAATAATGAATTAAAATTGTTTGACTTTCCTAGAGATTTCCAAGTTTGTTGTAAAGGGACCTGTAATAATATAACACATAGACGCCTAATCGACGACATGTATGATCGGGTGGTTTCAGTCTTATCCAATGCGGCAACTGTAACTTGTGAAATGAAAAGTAGTAAAATGTCTAAAGGCCTGAGAGGGTGGAATTTACATGTTAAGGAGGCTTATAGTAGAGCTAGGTCTGAGTTTCTTTTGTGGGTAAGGTACGGTCGACCTAGAAGTGGGACCCTTTATGAGGCGATGGTAAATAGTCGCAGAATTTTCAAGGCAAGATTGAAATGGTGTCAAAACCACCAAGAACAATTAAAAATGGATGCGCTAGCTACCTGTCATAGTCAAGGAGATTTCAAAAATTTTTGGAAATCGACTAATAGGCTAAACTCTCGACCTGGCCTGCCTACTGTCATAGAGGGTGTTAGTGAACCCAAAGATATAGCTAACATGTTTAAAGAGCTTTTCACTATTAAGTCTCGCTTGGGACCAGGGACCCCGCCTTGTGTAAAGTGTACGAGGGTGACCGATGCTGGGACTAATCGTGACCAAATGAATAAGCTAGTTACAGCCAAAGATGTTGCCAAAATAATTAAGTCAATGACCAGGGGCAAGTCACCCGGTCAAGATAGCCTCAGCGTCGAGCACCTTCAGAACGCGGGGCCCCACCTTTCTAGGGTACTCGCAATGCTCTTCAACATATTTTTGGTACATTCATACTTGCCACAAGACTTAATTAAGACCATTGTAGTTCCTATTACTAAATGTAAGACGGGTGACGTATCGAGCAGGTCCAACTACAGACCCATTTCGTTGGCAACGATTATCGCCAAAGTGCTTGACGGTGTGCTGAACTCTCAGCTGGATTGTCACTTAAAAATTCATGACCTTCAGTTTGGCTTTAGGCCACAGCTGTCAACGGAAAGTGCAATCCTGAGCCTGAAGCGCACTGTCAGGTACTATACGGATAGAAACACATCTGTTTATGCTTGTTTCTTGGACCTTTCCAAGGCGTTCGACCTGGTCGTTTACGAGATCCTATGGGATAAACTGAAAGAGATTGGCTTGCCTTCTGAAACCATATCGCTTTTTCGTTTTTGGTATGAGAATCAGCTGAACTGTGTCAGATGGGCGGACGAGTACTCGGACCCCTATAGGTTAGAATGCGGTGTCAGGCAGGGGGGATTGAGCTCCCCCAAGCTTTTCAACCTTTATGTAAACGCGCTTATTGAGGGGCTCAGTAGTATGAAGATAGGGTGTCATATCAATAACGTATGCGTTAACAATATTAGCTACGCGGACGATATGGTCCTGCTGGCCCCATCAGTTAATGCCATTAGAAAAATGTTAGGTCTCTGTGAAACATATGCGATCGCCCATGGGTTAGTGTACAATTGCAGGAAGAGCGAGTACATGGTTTTCAAGTCCGGCAATAGACTTCCTGATTTTGTACCCCCCATCAGACTATATGGATCCCCTCTTGATCGAGTCAGGCAGTTTAAGTACCTAGGCCATATAATTACAGAGGATCTAAAAGACGACATTGATATGGAGAGAGAGCGCAGGGCGCTGTCGGTTAGGGCCAACATGTTGGCTCGCAGATTTGCTCGATGCTCTGCACCTGTAAAGGTCACGCTTTTTAAAGCCTACTGTACCTCTTTTTACTCGGGCAGTCTGTGGGTTAACTACACGCAAAAATCGTACAGCACCTTACGCGTTCAGTACAATAATGCTTTCAGGGCATTGTTAGGGCTGCCGCGATATTGCAGCGCTTCCAGCATGTTTGCGTACGCAGAGGTCGACAGTTTCCCGACCATCATTCGTAAAAAAGCAGGCTCACTTTTGAAGCGAGTTCGCGGCAGCAGTAACAACGTCCTGCAAGCAATTGCCGATAGTGGGGACTGTCCATTTATCGAGCACATGTGCCAAATTACACGCTCAAAATTAAAAATTATTTACTAACATAGGTATTAAGTCTTTTTGTTACTAACATTTAATGGACTTTATGTTGTCTGATTAATAAACATTTTTATTTTTATTTTTATTTTATTTATTTTTATTTACGTCAAGACTTCATTTCCACTTAAAATCAGGTAGAACAGTTGGTTGCCATGTCATTTAATAATAACAAATCACATTTCCCAAAGCGTAGTGATATAGCCCATCAATTGGAGCGAATACCTTGATTTCAATGATGACCTTTGCTCAGCAGTAGGACAGTGAATAAGCTATCATCATCATCATCATCATCTCAGCCAAAAAACGTTCACTGCTGGACAAAGGCCTCTCCCAAGGATCTCCACAACGACCGGTTTTGTGCTGCTCGCATCCAGCGGCTCAAGCTATTACCTACTAAACTTTTTAAAACCGCGCTGTCCCCATCAAGCTATTTACCTAAGTTATAATTTTTTTTCTCATAATTTGCACTGAAAGGCTACCTCATCATTTCTGTTTCTTGGGACACCGTGAGACAATGTATTAGACAGTATTATAAGCAATTTATCTACCATACATTTTTTTTCATAAATTTCGCGATAAAGGCCGCCCTGCCCCCAACAGCCTTGTCCCATGGGACATCAAAGGACAGTATATGTATTAGACAATATAGGTTATTTAACTACCATTTTTTTTCTTATACTTTGCGCTAAAAGGCCGCCCTGTCCCCATCAGGCCTGTTCCATGGGACACCATGGGACAGTATAGGCTATTTATCTACCATTTTTTTTCTTATAATTTGCGCTAAAAGGCCGCCCTGTCCCCATCAGGCCTGTCCCGCGGGACAGCGATCCAGGTGCGTCCCGCATCGAGACTTTGATTTACGTGACGCGCCCGCTACAAATCACTACACCCTTTATAGCGCGCGTGAGTTATGGACACCCCGTGTGCGGTAGGGATGGCGGTCGATGTCGATGTGACGTCACTAGTAGCAGGTCGGGTTTTTTATTAGTTCGTTCGCGAAATATGTTGACTATCAAAATGATTGGAAGATCCAACTTTTTAAAGTAATATTCCAATCGCCATAATATCAATATTATTAGCATTGTTGTTTTCCGGCAGCTAGAGATAAGATAACAAGTGCCTCAGTATTTAAAGAATAAAAACAGGAGAGAAAAAACGTGGGCGCTCCGTTCGTCCGATCCGATCCGAACCCTTCGAAGAATCTAGTAGGGCACGGGGACGCGCACTAGTGCGTGATGCCGTTCCCTCTAGAAAACCTCCGAAGGTGATTCGTTTCACACGGCTTGAGGGACCCTTTACGTTCCTCGCCGCCTCCAAAAAAGCCTGGTGAAGCTGAAAATGCCGTCCGAGGCAATCAGCAAACTCTCAAAAAAAAAAAAGCTCCGTTCGCGATTGCTGAAGATTGGCCCGGTATCAAATGATTGTCCAAACATTTATCATCGCGAGTTCCTCCGTGCTTCGGAAGGCAAGTACAGCCGTTGGTCCCGGCTGTATTAGCAGTCGTTGATAACCACCGCACCGCACTGGACCCGCGTGATGGTTTACAGCCCGTTCTCTCAGTGGTTTCCATCCAAGGCTTGTGCCCTAGCGGTAAGCACATAAAATTATCTGATGATAATTACTATAAAGACTCTTAAAAAGTTTATTTTATTTTATTTTAGTTACATCTTTAGTACCTACGTTCGGTTGTTCGCATTTGTGTCAGTGAACCAAAATGAGTTTTGACAACACTATTAGTGTCTCTGTGTAACGGAACGTGTTGGTAGACGGGACCGGTACGGAACTTTGGCGGTTTAATTTAGATTGCACGCGTAAAATGGAATTGCAGTCAAAAAATACAGTTCGTCCGCTAACCCAATTTATGACGTACAAATTGACGTGTCAATATATTTTTTTGTAAGTGTATTTTTTTAAACTAACTTTTATTTATTTAGCCTTCCTTTCTTTTCAAGAGTTTTTATACATTATAGTAGGTATCCCATACAAACTTTCCACACAAAGTACAAATTTTTTTTTTAATACAATAAGTAGTTTACTCGCGCAAGGACGTCTAGCACCTGGTCGTATAACCATAATTGTTGGATGTGGCCAACACTAACAACATAAAAAAAAGAAGAAGAAAAAGAAAAAAAACTATTTTTGAATCCGTGCTTCGGAAGGCACGTTAAGCCGTTGGTCCCAGTTGTTGTCGTAAGATGGCAGTCGTTAAAACCCACCAACCCGCATTGGGCCAGCGTGGTGGGTTATGGCCCAATATACCCACGTGCTATTGGTCACGTGGGAGGCCTGTGCCCAGCAGTGGGACTTTTATAGGCTGATGATGATGGAATCACAAAACACAATTAACATACAACATGTATTAAAAAGAATAAAAATAATAACAATTTACAATTGAGCCCTGCTAGGCTACTCTTGACGCAAACTCAATCTCAATACAATTCCAATGCGATTAATATGTATCGATATTAGGATAAGTTTCACAATTTCGGAACGCCCCATCTCGATAATAATTTGTTCACTCAATTTCCACGCAATTTAATTGCAATGTAGCGCTATTATCGCTTTTAATAATGCCATTTGAATTTTTTAGATTTGGGATTGGAATTGTATTGAGATTGAGTTTGCGTCAAGAGTAGCCTACCTGTAATGTGATGCCAACACTGTGCACAGCTCAGTTTACGCAGCAAGAGAGGCCTGCTGCACTGTTATTCAGCTGTACATTAAATTATATTTGTCACCTAATGTAATGACAACTTATACGATATGTGCTCTCTCTCTCACGACGTTATCTATACTAATATTATAAAGAGGATTTTTCTTTGTATTTTTGTATGTATGTAAGTTTGCAACAAATTAACTCAAAAACTACTGGACCGATTAAAAAAAATCTTTCACCATTAGAATGCTACATTAGCTCTGAGTACAATAGGCTTATTAAAAAAAATAGAAGTATGAAGACGTTTCATTAATTAACCCTGGTAATTTTTATTTCTATCAGAACCTAGTAAATCCAGCAGCCTATCAACCCAGACCACAGACGCTGCTACACCATAATGGTTGGTAAGTGGATTCCAGTACACATAAAATCATCATCACAATCTCCTTATATATCGCCACTGCTGGGACACGAGCCTTCCCTATGGATGGATAGGGAGAACGGGTTATAAACCACCACGGGCCCAGTGCGGATTAATGGTAGTAAATGACTGCTAATGCAGCCGGGAACGCAGCACGTGCCTTTCAAAGCATGGAGGAGCTAGAGATAATAAATTTTTGGTCACTCATCCGATGACCCTCCTTCGCGAGTTGCTTTATTTCAACAATCGCAGACCGAACCTCATTAGGTACAACTTAATACTATTGCATAGTGCACAAACGAGCACACGACACAACCAAGACACCATCAATATGCCAGTGCGTCTGGCGTTACATAATTCTGGAAGCGTTCCAACCAGCGCCGCCTCCAAATAGGTCCAAACTTACGCCAGCTTAAGTCCGCCCGCAAAATGTGTGGCGATACTGTTATGGGCTGGTTAATGATTTAGGCTTTAGGGTGCTTACACCAGAACTGAAAGAGTTCAAAGCATATGAAAATACTAAACTACCGTAGTAACGATACCAGTGAGCCATACAGTGAATCATTGAAAAGTCACAAATTACTGTCGTTACAAAACCGGCGCGGCGTAAGCAATTTGACATGGTATTTCTTTTAAAATTGTTAAATTCTTACATAGACTCTAAAGATCTTTCATCTAAAATAAACTTTATTAGAGAGATAGCTTTAGCAGAGGAGCTCGATGGCGCAGTGGTTAACGCGCCCGGTCTGCGAGTGCTGAGGTTAAGCAACTTTCGCAAAGGCCGGTCATCGGATGGGTGACCAAAAATTTATCAAGCCGTTGGTCCCGGCTGCATTAGCAGTCGTTAACAACCACCAATCCGCACTGGGCCCGCGTGGTGGTTTATGGCCCGTTCTCCCTATCCATCTATAGGGAAGGCTCGTGCCCCAGCAGTGGGGACATAAATGAGCTGATGATGATGATGATGATGAAACTTTATTACCAAAACTCGTTTGCCCGCACATTCCTCGCGTTCCATAAGGATGTTTGTGCCACCTCGATCCCGGAAAAATTACACTAGGAATAATTACTTCAACCGCTGCCATACTTTGTATAATACTGAATTTTCAAACAATAGAATTATTTTGTAATTTTTCTCAGCTTAATGTCAGAGCCTGGGCTTTGGCACTGGCTTTCAAATAAAATAAGTTCTTCAATTTTGAAAGCTTGAAAAAAGAAACAAAGTATCTACAATAAAAAAGAATTCAAACTTTTTTCTACACCATCAATCCATTCCATCATAGGATACATCACCGTCCTTTCTATGTACCGCATGTTATATTCCTAAAAAATACATTTCCCTACCGCATCAATTTCTCAAATCGTCCGCTCCTTTGAATGTATATTTCCCAATGTGACATTCCCCAGGATGTTCCTTTCCTGTGACGTCACTTTCCCAAGACATTTTTCTTAATCCTTTTAACGGGGTCCTCGATCCTCAATAATGAACCCTCTGGCGACTTCTAAGGGATAGGGTCAAACGAAATTGTTCATTTCGCTACATTTATTATGTGTGGAGGTGGATCAGCAGCTTAAAAGCTTTGCTTGCTACAGGTACGAATAACAAATCATTTGTCTACTTTATTGCAATAAATTCTTGTAAACAATATATTTAAAAAAGTGTTATAAATCACGCACTGCACTTTATGACATACTAGCGGCCGCCCGCAGTTTCACCTGTGTGGTTCCCGTTCCCGTGGGAATATTGGGATAAAAACTATCCTATATGTTAATCCAGGTTATAAACTATCTGTATGCCGAATTTCATCCAGACCCATCTATCAAGTGAAGAAGCAACAAATATACACACATACACACAAACTTTCGCATTCATAATATTAGTGTGACTAGATTGGAATTATACCAATTGCCCAACCCATGCAATCTCTCTAACCAAAAGTGCATTGTGTTAACAAGTACATCATCTTCATCATCATCATCATCAGCTCATCTTATGTCCCCACTGCTGGGGCACGAGCCTTCCCTATGGATGGATAGGGAGAACGGGTCATAAACCATCACGCGGGCTCAGTGCGGTGCAGCTCCCGGCTTCAGCACGTAAAGCCATTGCTTTCCGGGCCTTCCGAAGCACGGAGGAGTTTTACATGTAACATTTTGGCCACCCATCCTTCGCTAAAGTTGCTTAACTTCAGCAATTGCAGACCTAGCGTCCACCACTGCGCCATCAATCTCCTCAAAAGGAACCTTATCTTAAGTCAACAACTACGTCTTCAACATTGTTTATTAGAAATTAAATCAATCAACATAAACTGTAAGCCTGACAACTGACTGGTCATCATGTAATCTTGGATGGCGGAGATATGACGTGTTAACCTGCAGTTGATAAGATCAGCAATGTCAGCATATTGCGTGCGGCATGTCCAATTACAGATTCAATTGTAGTTAGATTGTATAGTTAGTTGAGTAGTTAGCGTTTGAAACGTGTGTGACAGCCAATTTAGCATTAAACATTCTATTTGACAAAAAATCTATATACTTCAAAATTTCAAAATTTCAAAATTCAAAATCATTTATTCAGTTTAGGCTACAAATAGCTCTTATGATTGTCATTATGCCATCGGTTCGTAAGTCTACTCTGGGCGGGAGAACTTGTACTGAGAAGAACCGGCAAGAAACTCAGCAAGTGTCAAGCTCTTTTCTCCCTTACAGCGTCAAAAATATTGGAAAATGCCCTATCATAAAAGGACACTTTCCATCACAAACAAACACAAAAAAAGGACAATCACAACACCCAAAAATACAAAAAAAAAAAAAAAATAATAATAATAAGTTTTGCAAAAATTACATCAGGTACCTACCAATTTCAATTTTCACAATGTCATACAGTACTAATAAAAGTCAAAAATTATCTAAGAAAACAAAGTTAAAGTATACGAGTACAATAATAATAAAATAAGATAAGTAAGCAAGAGCAGACCTGCCTCCACAGGAGGCACCCGTTCACGAGTATGACATATGAATCAGCCATCGCTTCACTCAACGATATTTTAGGGAATGTAACGACCCGACGCACATGCCACCACCGCAGAGACAATAAAGAGAGCATGCCACACTCAAGCTACTCTAAATAAGAACTCAATGAATTGTTTAACGCAACATAAATATTGTTTGTAAACTGTAGGACACTGCTGATAAAGGCTATCATATCAGCGCTAAGATATTAAAGTATAATGATTGATACAAATAAAACAAAATGTGGATTTTTTATTATAACCAGGCTGCTTTATCATCTAAATATTCTTTGACTGTATAATAACCTTTCTTAAGTAAAGAAGATTTTACATGATTTTTAAACTTATGTAATGGTAAATCTTGTACAGTACTAGGTATTTTATTATAGTAGTGTATACCTTGCCCCAAGAAAGAGCCAAGAACCTTTTGCAGTCTGAATAGTGGCATTACAAGTTTTTTCTTATTTCTAGTATTGATATTGTGTATATCACCGTGTTTAGTAAATGAGTTGATATTGCAACGCACAAAGACTATGCAATTATAAATAAACTGAGATGCAACTGTAAGAACACCAATTTCTTTAAAAATAGTTCTTAGAGTAGTTCGGGAACCTAGTCTATAGATGGTTCTTATTGCTCGTTTCTGCAAAATAAATATAGTTTCAACATCAGCCGCTGTAGCCCACAGTAAGAGGCCATACGACATGACACTATGAAAATAGCTAAAATAAACTGTTCTAGCAGTATCAACGTCTGTCAATTGTCTTACTTTTCTGATGGCATAAGCAGCAGAACTGAGTTTTCCGGCCAATTTCGATATATGAGGGTTCCATTGAAGTTTTGAGTCAAGTGTGATACCCAAGAAAACTGTTGAATCTACTAAATCTAATTTATCACCGTTTATTCTAACATCGGTTGGCTCAGTTTTAACATTAGGTAGTGTAAATTTGATACATTTTGTTTTTTTTGCATTAAGCTGTAGGTTATTAACAGTAAACCAACTGAGTACTTCTGCGAGAGCATTGTTTACATCATCATAATTATTCTTACACCTAGTAACATTAAAAATGAGTGAAGTATCATCTGCAAATAAAACAATTTCATACGTTCTTAATTCATACGTGAAGGAAAAACTTGATACCCCTTTTTAACCACATTGCGCGCACAAAGTTTACATAAAGGACTGTAGAAGGAAAACATTTATGTTTAATATGTGTTACTTTACATTAAATAGAAACGCATGTAACTAAGAGAGTGATGAATAAGTGTTGATGGATGGAGGAGGAGAGGGAGACCAAAGAAAAGATGGATGGAATGTGTGACCTATGATATGAATGTGAAGGGAGCGACTGTACAGGCGACGTCAGATAGAGGAGAGTGGAAGAAACGGATATTTTGCGCCGACCCCAAGTAACATAGGACCTGGGGGTCGACCGCCTAACTCTCTCGCTTTCGATCGCTTTGAAGGCGAGGCGAGGAAGAGGCGTCATCTTGTCATTTTGAAAGCAATATGAAAGCAATATCGAAAGCTATAGGCTATAGCTTTCGATATTATTCGATATTATATTAGAAAGCGAGACGAAGGCCTCGCTTTCAAAGCGATCGAAAGCGAGAGTGTTAGGCGGTTGGGGGGCAGGGCAGGAAAAAGAAGAAGATGTGTTACATGACAATGTATAAACATTTTGTGATTATGTTGAATTTGGACCACTGGATGGCCACTCATAAATACCTCATATAATCCTTGGTGGTGTATGGCCCGTTCTCCCTATCCATCCATAGGGAAGGCTCGTGCCCCAGCAGTGGGGACATAATGAGCTGATGATGATGATGATGATGATGATGATGATGGTGATGATGATGATGATGATGATGATGACGATGACGATGACGATGACATTCTTTTCACGTTACAGACCTGCATGGATCATTAAGCGACGAATAATTATAAATTGTATATTATTCAACTAACTATTATAAATTAATTCAACAAGTCTTCTGGGGCTCGGTCGGTCGGTCGTAGGTTCGATTCTCACTTGAGCTTTCTGGGGCTGGATGAGTTTTTCCAACAAATTTTATCTTGTAACTATAAAGCATTAAGAATGCAAAAATTCAAAATAATAAAAATTTATATTAATATATATAAAAAAATGCACCAAAACCTTGGCCGCCATTAGTTACCGACCCCGAAATCAGCACAGACCCCTGTCGTCACTCAAATTAGTTGGCGTCACGTTAATCAGCCGGTGCCTAGCTACGGTCCGCATAAAAACGTTCATGACTAATGACACTAGTTCCGCAGCGGCGCGCGGCATAAATCAGCTGTCAGCCCGGTACCGTCAGCAGATGTAGCGGACTACATTACGCATTGATATCGACGGAGTTAGTGAACGTTGCACCTATAAATATGCAATTAACGATAAGCGATAACCTCAAAGTTTGTAAAGAATCGCCAACAAAACCGTTTTTATGGAATTTTGACACTTATTAATATTTTGTTTTCTAATAAAATCTATTCTTGCCCTCTCTCGTATCTCTCTTTGTATTCTTAAACGCTCTCCTGGCTAGCTACAAGTATGTGTAGCCAGTAATGCTACAATATATTGTTGTGTTCCCAGAGTAAGGGATGAGATTAAAGTTTTCCCTAATCCAATACAGTCTCTCTTTCAATATTTAAAAAGAACTAAACAGGGAAGCTCTTAGGCGCCTATTTTAAATAAACCACATAGAATCCCACTGCTTCGTCATTGAAATCAAGTCATCGCTACATTTGATGAGTAATGGCTTAATCATCACGTTTTATAACCCTAATAAGGGTCGGTGATCACAAAGCAGGGCGTTATATCGAAAAATCTCAAACACACTTTGTTTGACCCGAAAATTTTACCCAGTACCTACTTGTGGCTATCAGGCCAAGCACGTTACCACTCGACCAGCGACGCGTTCTATTTAGTAAATAGAAAGAAGCAATTAACTACACTAAACAGGCTTCCTAAATTCACCTTACCAAATCTCGACAATTCCAAAACCTTCCCGAAATCTCGTAACAACACATACGAAAAGACGTCGTCCACGCGATATAAACCAGAAACTTCCAGCAATTTCACTGGCCCTACCCTCCCACGTAATATATATAGGTGTTAGTAAGTTGGCAAGCAAGTTTCTTAATTCCTAACAGGTGGTAGCCAAAACTTGGGCACTTAACATGACGTATGTGTAGAGGAGTGCCGTAACTGCTTGGTATCTGTCTTTTTGCTACATCTGGAGTTGTTTGTATGGTGCTCACGAACGACTGTGCATCATGGAAGTTGTTGACCTTCCATTAGGGTTAAAGGTTGCATTCAAAATTATATAGCTCTTATGAATGTCACTATACCATCGGTTCGAAAGTCTTCACATGGCGGGAAACCTTGTACCGAGAAGAACCGGCAAGAGACTCTTCTTTTCTAACTTACAGCGTCAAGCATCGCCACATCATGTAAAAAAACAAATAAAATATAAATATAGATAATATCTAAGTTTTTTTTTAATTTAAATTTTTCTAGTAAAAGAATATTTTGCAACTTGTGAATGCTAAATTTAAAATAATAAAAATATGTTTTAGTTTGCAATCATCATTGTGGTTCATATGCTCCGAAAGGATGAGCTCGATGGCGCAGTGGATAACGCGCTCAGTCTACGATTGCTAAGGTTAATCATAATCATCGGATGGGTGACCAAAAATGTATTATCTCGAACGCCTCTGTGCTCGTAAAGCCGTTGACCCCGGCTGCATTACCACAATTCGCTGGGCCCGCGTGGTGGTTTATGACCCGTTCTCCTTATCCAAGCAAGCTCGTGCTCTGGTGCTGGAGCTGGTGCTGGAGCTCTAGCTGTGGAGCATCTAGACTCCACTTCTAACTAAAGCAGGATTGTGCCTCCCTAGCCATTTCAACTGGCCAACTCATTTTTTTTTTATCTGTACCGCAGATTAATATTGAAAGCCTAGAGATGGTGACACCAAACTTGATGTATTTATTCATGATCAATATTTCCATATTATACATTCGTGGCCTCGCACTATGCATAACTTTAACTTACCCTTATATATTGACGGTCTATTTTGTTGTCACCCAACCAAACACAAATGAGAAGCCTGAGGCTATGATTTTTTTTATATATATAAGAAGGAGGCAAACGTGCAGGCGGGTCACCTGATGGAGAGTAATCACCGCCGCCCATGGAGGGTGTCCAGCGGAAAACCAGAGGAATCGCAGACGCGTTGCCGGCCTTTTAGGAAGGAATAGGCTCGTTTCTTGAAGATCCCAAGGTCGTAACGGTCCGGAAATACCGTCGCCGAGAGCTGGTTCCACAACACTGTAGTTCGAGGCAAGAAATTTGTAGTAGACCGCCATCCATCAAGGTGATCTGGATCGAATGACAGTCGATTGCGTGTAGTGTGGTGAAAGAAAGCAGCGGCAGGGATAAAGCCGCACAATTCTCCAGAACACTCTCCATGATATATGCGGTACAATATACAGAGATTTTGACAATTTTCTTTCCTCATTGCACTTGCCTAACATAAGGGCTGCACTGCCCTTGATTAGGCTTGCGGATAATAATATGTATGA
The DNA here is from genome assembly GCA_963082485.1 of Eudonia mercurella. NCBI lineage: Eukaryota > Metazoa > Arthropoda > Insecta > Lepidoptera > Crambidae > Eudonia > Eudonia mercurella. Next base: position 406,465 of record OY720047.1, on the reverse strand, counting down.
GAGATATAAAATTAATATTATGATTAAATAATTAGCCCCTTATCTTGTTGTATGTGTCAATGAATTAGATGAGTAATTTTTCAGGTCAGCCTTCTAACACAATAAATTTAATAAAAGTAAATTTAAAATCAAATTCATAGTTATTTGTCATACAAGAGTGCAAAGTTGCTTTTTAACCGCGTGCTCAATTTTGATGACCGAGCAAGCGAAGGATTCTAAAATTGAATCACGAGCGCAGCAAGTGATTCAAAAATTAGAATCCTGAGCGTTAGCGAGGGAATCAAAAGAGCACGAGGTGAAAAATCTTTGCATTCGAGTGCAACACGTAACTTTTCTTTCCACCTCAGCGAGGAAATGAAAAAATGCAAAAAAAAAACATTTACAATCACAAGATACTTTTATTTCAGTTTAGGTATTAACTACTACATTATGATAGGTAAGTATTACGGAATATTCTTTAAATTATAACAAATAATACTTAGGTATAATTAAGAAAAATTTAAAGTAACGTTGCTACAGTTACTTAAGTTGAGTGTAATATTTTTGTTGTAGGTACTGTAATGTTGGTGTTAGTGACTTGTGTACTGATAAATTCGGCACCATGGAGGTAGAAGTAAATAGGTTTAATTATGTTTTGAATTCACAAACTTAGTGCACACGATGTTCTAAATTCAATTTACTTTATCCTCTAGCGGATAAAAACGGCTTTTGCACTCAGATATCGAAGAGCAAAAATACTCTTTCCGAGATGGGGGGATGAAAAAATTATTTTTTGCGTGCCACATTGGTGGTACCACATATAGTACCTATATCGCCTTTTCGGATCGAATATGTATAATATCGAAAATTTTCCAAAACTTAACTAAGTATACAAAATCGTCAGAATCACCTATATTTTCTCTGGAATAGTGACAAAAGACGATAGTTCCACAAATCTCCGCTTGGAGCGGCATTGGTTAGTTTCAAATTGGTGGGATTTTACATCTCTTTCGCGTCAAAACAGTACAATCTTCAGTACCTATTGCCCACGCGTGGGCGCAGTCCACATGCCATTTCTCTTTAACAGTGTTCAAAAACGAAATTTTAACTTCATTAATAGTATACAAAATCAAATTTATTGTTTTTCTCATAAAAATTACAAAACATTCGAAATATTGTTCCCTTTGAAATTGTATAATTTAGGAATTGTATAGTTTTCGTGATAGAATTACAATGAATATAGTGTAAACTTTTCGAGTATAACAATCCGAAATTAAAATAAAAAAAACCTAACTTTTAACAAATTTTATCTACGAAACTATAAAAAGTCGAAATGTCTATTTTTCAAAAAATATATTAAATTACTATGTTTGAGAATTTGTGTTGATTTGTTTAAATTGAATTAATGTTACTTGTAAAGATAAGGGATGAATCTGTTAAAAAATAAAAGAAGCATCAACGAAACTTCATTCAGTATATTTTTATTTACTGTTGAATTTTAAAAACGCTCCCCTGTAAAATTTGTAAATTTAGACATTATACACTTTTCATCCGAAGAGGCGATATAGCACCAAAAGTCTGTGGGCGTATCTACTCTAAGTATTGTGTTTCAAAACACAATACTTAGAGTAGATACGCCCAATGCATTTTTATCTATAGTTTCTGAAATGTTCTTTATAGAGTCTAGTCATAATATATTACCCTCTAAATTACGCAAAGATAAAATTTCAAATATAGAATAGAATACCAAGTCACACGTATTAAATATGTAAATGGCTACAGCAGAAATTGTTACTTGAACCGTAACGTCAGTAATGAGGTGGAAACAACAAATACCCTTAATCCCTTGTGTAGGAAATCACGGATATAATAAGCGTTTAGTACAGACGCCAGCACATAAACCAATCCGAAACTGTTAAATTACTTCAATACATTTTCAACCATATCATTAAGGTATAAAATTCAAAGTCTATTGAGGAAGACATTTGAGAGTTTGTGGTAAATTGATGTATACTGTCTACCAAATCCCTTCACACTTGTAGGTAGTCCGTACCATTCGTGAAACCTTACATATACGTAAATGCTAAAGTTACTTCTAATACAACATTTTTTTTCATAGATAGCTCGGCAAACGACTCTATCCCACCTGATGTTAAGTGGAAATGGAGTCCAGACGCGAAGATAACTGGTGCAGCGTGATAACAAACGTAGCATCAGTTAACCTCACTCTGCCAGCCCTCAAGGTGCTTCTTCACGCTTCTTTTGGAGGATCCCATATCATAGGAAGGAGGGAAAACGTGTGCTGTAGACTATTCCATCTTTTGGAGGTGCAACAAAGAAACGAGTCACCAAATTTCTTTGTGCGCGATGGAATATTTGAGAGAGTGAAGCGGTGACTCCGAAGAGCAGCACGTGTACTCCTATGAAGGAAGGGAGAAGGTGGGATGAGTTCAAAGAGCTCTTCAGAGCCCTCGCCTGGTATCGTGACGCAACACCTCTACGCAATTGATTGATTGACATTCATTTCATTTCATTTCATTTCGGGCCTTAAGCTGTCTCTATTTTCTAATTACAATGTTTCCTTAGTTTAGTGTTAATATGATCTAGTGGTTGAACCGCCGTTCCCACAATCAGAATACCCAGATTCCATATTTTCATTCTAAGCGGTAGTTGCATATCATCACCATCGTCATTATCAGTCTACACTAGTCCACTGCTGGGCATAGGCATCTACAAGTGCACGCCACCGAGCACGACCCTCGGCTACTCAAAAGCAAATACTAAATAAACGAAATACTCGTATTTAACACGGTACTCATCATCATCATCAGCTCATTTTATGCCCGCTGCTGGGGCACGAGCCTTCTCTATAATAATAATAATAATAAAATCATTTATTTTAGACCATATTGGATCCATGGGTTAGTAACAATTGAAACTTTAAAATATCCCATGGATGGATACGGAGAACCGGCCATAAACTATCACGCGGGTCCAGTGTGGTTTGGTGGTTGTTAACGACTGCTAATGCAGCCGGGACCAACGGCTTTACGTGCCTTCCGAAGCACGGAAGAGTTCAATATGATAAATGATAGATGATGAAATTATATTAAATCTTGGGTCACCCATCTGATGACCGACCACAGCGCCATCGAACTCCTTCTACGTACTACTACGAGTACAGTACAATACATACTAATTTTATAATAATATGTATATTTAGCAACTATATTCTTGTCAAAGTCTATCATAACATTAAACTAAAAAGATAACTGGGTTTATTATATATACTATAGGTATTTTTTTATAAAAGAAGGAGGCAAACGAGCAGGCGGGTCACTTGATGGAAAGTAATCACCACCGCCCATGGACACCCGCAAAACCAGAACAATCGCAGACGCGTTGCCGGCCTTTAAGGAAGGAATAGGCTCGTTTCTTGAAGATTCCAAGGTCGTAACGGTCCGGAAATACCGCCGCCGAGAGCTGTTTCCACAACACTGTAGTTCGAGGCAAGAAGTTTCGTGAAAAACGCACAGTAGTAGACCGCCATCCATTAAGGTGATGTGGATGGAATGACAGTCGATTGCGTGTAGTGCGGTGAAAGAAAGCAGCGGTAGGGATCAAGCCGAACAATTCCTCAGAACTGATATATGCGGTACAATATACAGAGAAACGCAACGTCTCTCCGAAGAGATAGTGGATCGAGCCGACTTGAAATAACCATGTCGTCGACAATTCGAGCAGCTCTGTGTTAAACAAAAAAACATAACAACCAATTACTTTAATGCACAATAAAATGCCGAGAGTGCAGCAAATAAATCAGTACATGTTCTTTGCCGAATGAATCAATCTATAATTCATTTGTTAATTAAAAACGGCGCGCGCGGCGACGCGGCGCTGCACCACGCTACACAGTCGGAACATTCAATTGACGCCTTTGTTTAATGTACGCTTGTTCGGTGTAATTCGTCAATAATTGACGCGACGTCGTCAGGGATGCAATTAGGGCTTTATTGTCGCAAAATTGTTAACAAAAAAAATTTAACGCCTTTTTTGGTGTTTTTTTTTTCAGCTAGCTTGGCAATAATATTTGCCAAGCTAGCTATCTTACAGTTTATTAGCTCTCTCTATCCAACTGGTTGTCTGGAAGAAATCGCTTGAAAGCGATAAGAACGCCAAATTGTAACTTTGTAAATTTATTTATTTTTTGTTCATGTTTATGTTTTATAGTGTTGCAATAAAAGTATTATCTATCTATCTATCTATCTGTCAAATGACTACTCCACCTGATGTTAAGTGGAAAAATGGAGTCCAGAAAACGACACAGCATCAGTCACCAGCGATTTTATGGTATGTTTGACCTACAGATTTCCCGTGTATATGCTTTGACAGTATGCTTTAAAAAGCGTCACTTTCACATCTTCCGTACACCGAGAAAATTTACGAGCCAAAATATTCCCTCTAACCGCTAAAACCCTTCATCATCATCATCATCATCTTAGCCAAAAGACGTCCACTGCTGGACAAAGGCCTCCCCCAAGGATCTCCACAACGACCGGTTTTGTGCTGCTCGCATCCAGCGGCTTCCCACGACCTTCACCAGATCGTCGGTCCACCTTGTTGGAGGCCTGCCCACACTGCGCTTCCGCGTTTCGGTCGACACTCGAGGTTTGTTCCGCCCGAACGGCCATCATTCCTGCGAGCAATGTGCCCTGCCCACTGCCACTTGAGCTTAGCAATTCTTCAGGCTATTTCGGTTACCTTTGTTCTTCTGCGGATCTCCTCATTTCTGATTCGATCTCGCAGAGAAACCCCGAGCATAGCCCTCTCCATTGCTATTTGAGTGACCTTGAGCCTTCTGATAAGGCCCATAGTGAGCGAGCACGTCTCAGTCCTGTATGTCATCACTGGCAACACACACTGGGCAAAACTCTTCGCTTCCTTTCAATCAATACTTACCGCGCTCGAGGTATGCACATAGATCACTTGCACGGACAGGACACGGCTCGCAACAGTCCGAGCGCAGCTGTTGCAAGATCTCGTGTCCATGAGAGGTTGTCTATGCGTGCGTTGCTCCAGCGCAGTTGTATGAGGCGTACCTTCTACAGTCACTTTATTTTGTGGGTGTGCTCTAAAGTTTTCTTCCAAATCAACACTATCTACTTTTACTTTGTAAGCCAAGTCTTATCATTAACTACGTAATTACGTTTGTCATCATCATCATCATCATCAGCTCATTTTATGTCCCCACTGCTGGGGCACGAGCCTTCCCTGTGGATGGATAGGGAGAATAGGCCATAAACCACCACGCGGGCCCAGTGCGGATTGGTGGTTGTTAACGACTGCTAATGCAGCCGGGACCCACGGCTTTACGTGCTTTCCGAAGCACGGAGGAGCGAGAGAGGATACATTTTTGGTCACCCATCCGATGACCGGCCTTTGCGAAATTTGCTTAAACTTAGCACTCGTATACCGGGCGCGTTATCCACTGTGCCATCGCGCTCCTCGTTACTACGTTTGCAAATGTTTACAAACATTAAGAGTTCGCTTAGTAGAGGCCAGCTATTATTTGAAAAAGATTAGAAAACACTATTCGGAAAAAGGTCAGGTAGGCTACTCTTGACGCAAACTCAATCTCAATACAATTCCAATGCGAATAATATGTATCGATATTGGGATAAGTTTCGCAATTTCGGAACGCCCCATCTCGATAATAATTTGTTCACTCAATTTCCACGCAATTTAATTCGAATGTAGCGCTATTATCGCTTTTAAGAGTGCCATTTGAATTTTTTAGATTTGTGATTGGAAATTGATTAATGCAATTGTGTTTCAAGAGTAACCCACCTGGTGTGGTTCAAATCCCGTTCGTGGAAATCCTTTCAGCAATGTTCCGAAATTTATTAAACATTTAAATGTTTCATTTTCGGTTTACCCTTAGTCCGTGCCTTTGCAGTATTTTTACTTCCCTCTGCATTTACCAATGCACTTTGATGACTTTTGTTTGAATAAATGTTGGTGGAAACAATAAATACGCTAGGCTGGTTCAAATTACTTAATTTAAATTATAATATTGCTTAATTAACAGATTTTTTTATTACAAATCCGGTCTATGCATCGTGTGACATAATCTTATCCTCACGTATGGTTAAAGAGTTTGTAAACGCATTCCTAATCGCGTGTAGATATGATAAAGATAAGACACGGCATCCTCCCTCCAACATCTACATAGTTATTATTGTATAAATAGTCTTGTAAGGTTTAGATAGTAAGTTAGTCACAATGTAGTCACTGTAAATATACAACATCACATAAAGAGACGCAGTCGTTATTTACCATCGCCATGGAACTCTCCATCATCACAACCTTCCATACGTCAACAGCGGAACACATAGATTAATCCGAAACACACTTACTTAGCCAAGGACGTCTAGATATCGATGTTGGATAACCGGTGAGGTGATCAAATTAAAGTTGTACAAAAAACTACCATTAACAATGTCATCATCATCACCAGCTCGATTTATGACCCCACTACCGGAACAAAGAGCCGTCCCACCGACCCGATCCGAACACCCTCGGATAATCTAGTAGAACACGGAGACACGCACTAGTGTTTGATGCCAACTGCCTCTAGAAAACCTCTGACGGTGCTTCGTTTCACATGGCTTGAGGAACCCTTTAAGTCTCTCGCCGCCCCCAAAAAGGTCCGGTGAAACTAAAAATGCCCAGAGGTAATTAAGCAAATTTCCTCAAAAAAAAATATGTCTACCCTATTAATGGACACAACACAGAGAGAGAGCGGACCCGGTTCGGAGCAGTGGTTGTTGATAACTGCATAAGCAGCCGTGACTGACGCCTTGACGCGCATCAAAGCTCGATGGAGCTCAGGATGAAAGATTTTCGGTCACCCATCCGATGACCGGCCTTTATGAAAGTTGCTTAACTTTAGTAATCGATCTCCTCCACAAGACTAGAACTTTTAATCAACATCAGGGGGCTAATAACTCATCGCGATACAGTTTCTGCTTCGCGGCCCGACGACGTGCGGTGACAGGTTGACAAGCATTGTTTCATTTTGTTAGTAACAAATTAATGGTTAACACGTAATGAAAATAACAGAACAATGAAAATAGCACTTTAACGTTTACAACTGGGCAAGTTATTGCTAGTTAGGTATATTGTAACGGAAATGTTTCAATTAGGAGGTGTGATGCAGTGTTTGTTGTGAGCAGATTTGAAAAGTGAATAACTTTTCTATTGTTTTATTAATTATTTACTTGTACTAGTGGTCGCCCAGTGGTCGAAATTCGACCGTAATTTTCAAAATTCAAAATTCAAAATCATTTATTCAGTTTAGGCTACAAATAGCTCTTATGAATGTCATTATGCCATCGGGTCGTAAGTCTACTCTGGGCGGGAGAACTTGTACTGAGAAGAACCGGCAAGAAACTCAGCAAGTGTCAAGCTCTTTTCTCCCTTACAGCGTCAAAAATATTGGAAAATGCCCTATCATAAAAGGACACTTTCCATCACAAACAAACAAAAAAAAGGACTATCACAACACCCAAAAATACAAAAAAAAAATAATAATAATAATAAGTTTTGCAAAAATTAAATCAGGTACCTACCAATTTCAATTTTCACAATGTCATACAGTACTAATAAAAGTCAAAAATTATCTAAGAAAACAAAGTTAAAGTGTACGAGTACAATAATAATAAAATTAGATAAGTAAGCAAGAGCAGACCTGCCTCCACAGGAGGCACCCGTTCACGAGTATGACATATGAATCAGCAAATTTTATTAAGGCTGCACGGATTGTATCCTAAGCAATGAGAAATTAAAAAAGTTGAATGTGAGTTTGGATTGGCATTGACATATGTCGACCGCATTAAAGACAAACAATACGTGTGTGTCAAATACAATTGGTAGTGTAGTGTGTGTGTGTAACGCCGCCTGCTTGTTTGCCTCCTTTTGATATTAAAAATAAAAGTTTTATAACATGTTACAAAAATAACTTAACATGTTATACGTTTAACTTGATCTTGCATTCAACTCGAGCATCTCCCCGTTTGACTGCCGACGCGGACGCTTCAAAATCATCAACATCATTATAATTGTTAATCATTATTTATTTACAGGCAAGCCGAAATCAAGCTGTCCCATAATATTAGTGATATACATCAAAACTAGCGCGTCATCTCCGAGACGAGGGTCCCGACTTTGACAAGGGACTGCAAACAGCGGCGGGCGCCCGAATGCGAATTATTAAAATTGTGCTTTTTTTTCTAGACGGAAGGGTAGTTTTGTATTAGTGTTTACAGTTCCGCGTGTCGCCGTATTGTAGGGATTGTTTGTTAATAGTTGGGTGTTGACAGTTGTTTTTTTTTTGTAATGGCGTATTTTATTTATGTATGTCGTGGTTAAGCTGTCTTAACATTAGGGATAAAGCCTGTCGAATTTTTCGGAAGATTTTATTTAGTTTAAGTGTACCTACTGCATAATTCTTGTGCACTTCTAATACCAAATCTGCATATATTTTAAATATTATCTACCGCCCGTAAAAAACCAATGCTTCAAGCATTGATGTTATGGTGCCATATTAAGATAAGTTAGTGGTAGCTAGCCAGGCGGAATTAAAATCCCTACTACCAACCAAACCGAGAACACAAACGTGTACCCCGCTGGGAATCGAGCCCGGGACTTCCGGGTCTGAGGCCGGTTGATAGTCTTAACCACTAGATCACAGAGGCATCGAATGGTGATGATTATCTTTCACTAATCTATCTATCTATGTATAAAGATTATTATCGCTACAGAACTTTAACACAAAAGCATAGTAGCCACTCAAAACCTGTAGTTTGCATTTTAAAAGAACTTCCCAAAATATCTTCCACGGCATTATTTATTAAAGTTTTCATATTATTCTGAAAAGCGCAATCGTAAAAACAGAAAGTATTCCTCCAGTTATCTCCAAAGTATTTTACGAGTTCGCATCTGAAGTTGAACTCCGAATCTGATAAATTTTGATATTGCACATCCGACAACTTTTTTTATTATATCGCATCGAGTTTCTTTCCGGGGACCTCGCAATTTATATCAGTTTTACGAAGGTGATTCTTTTGTTCATCTCCTTCCTGAGATTCGCGTTGCTGTGATTATAGGTATTTGAAATTATGTCTAATGACAATCAGTATCGCTCACTATGGCAATATAGAGATACCTAATTATGTATTATGTCACTATGCCAAAACATATAAGTTGTTATCTAAGCGAAATGAAACTGGAACTCTTAAAAAAATCATAAGTAGTAAGTAAATCTTCCAAAACAGTAGTACCTTCAGTCTAACACTAAACATAACAATGTTTTTACTCAAAATGATTTATAATTTGCAAAGCTTTTTCTGAACGTTTCATTAAGCAATGATCCGTGACAGCCGACATTGAAACATTCATTAGCGATAATGATCCTACCTTGATCTTTATCAAATTCGATGCTGAATAATATTTATAGGATGTTTTATTTTTATTTTTTACAATTAAGCACTGGCCTTTACCTCACCAGATGTTAAGTGATGATAACGCCGAAGATGGAAGCGCATTTCACCCGGAATCCTCAACTACTGGCTACCATATCTCTAGCTGCCGGAAAACCAATGCTACTAACATTGATGCTATGGCTGACATATTTAGATAAGATGATGGTAAAGCCAGGCAAACTTAAAAGCACCGACCGAACCGAGTACACAAACATGTACCCCCCGCTGAGGATCGAACCGTGACCTTAAGGTCTTAAGTAATAGACCGCAGAGACGGCATGCTAACTAATGAAAATAAACTGATGTTTATTAAACTTTCGAAGTTTACGTCGAAGTACCAACTCCCGTTAGTTGTAACGCTCCAGTATCCACACATCACCAAATATTTATCAATAACAATACTTTCGATGCTTTCGGGCAAACTTTCGAGAGCAACATGAAAGGGATTGAGGAATTTATTGCCGTTTTTTTGTTGCGTTATGATTTATACATCCCCATGGTCACATATATCGGATTTTTCTATTGTGCCGGCAACGTGATGAATTTGAAAAGTTTTCCTTCCGCCCTCAATATGGACAATTGGTTCGAATTGACGTTTTCTTTGTTGCTGTTGTTCACAACTGTGAACATGTTTTGTGCATTATTTTTTTGAATGGTGACATCGTCACTTTTGTGTTTCACTGAACACACAGGCACTTTATATGAACTTGTTAAATTCTACAGACCAGTTATTGTACAATTTGCTTTTTTCGACACTACATCGTGATATTATGTGACATCCGTAGTAGTTAAATGTGGAAAAATGTGATGAAGCAACTTGCGGGTCGGCAAGGTGAGGACAGCTGGTGAGGCATAATCTTGCTCCACCAGCTATAGAGCATCTGGACTCCACTTCTGCTTAAAATGAAGTTTTTATTTTTTATTTTTTAATATTTATATAAAATACAGTGAAAAAATTAAACGCCCACCCGACCCAGCCAGGAATCGAACCTGGGTCTTCCGCAATCCGGGCGGCTGCACTGACCATTATGCTACCGGGAAGAACATTTTTTTACTGTATTTTATATAAATATTTAATTCAGCTTAAGTGTAGCAACTAACACTTAAAAATAAATATATATATATTTTTATTTTTTTATTTTTTATTGTGTGTTAAATGTAATGGATATGTCGTTTTTATCACAATAAATTAATATATAGGCCTAGCCTAGTGTGGGCGTCATTGTACATTCCTGTAATATGACTTACTATTTATTTTGGTAAATAAACATTTTTCATTTTTTTACTTATTAGTTTTGAGTCATTTTCCTACTATTTTTTAATGGTTTAAATCGTTATGCTCGAACAAATATTTAAAAAAATAACAAGTATGGCTGACTTTTTTCATTTTCTGGTCGAGAAACTTAAGTTAGGTAAGATTTTGGACAAGCTACTTGGTAGAACTTTTCTGAAAGTGGTAGTAATATAGCTACTTTGGAAGAACTACTCGAGAAAACGATTCTCTTCGAGATTAATTCATGCCTAATGTAAATAAAATAATCTTTTTAGCACAGGACTTACGGCACTAATTATATTATCAGCAAGCGATGATTTCGTAGAAAGTGATGATTACCTGAAAAAATAAGAAGTAATGGTTAGTGATTATGGTTGTACGATTATATAGGTAACTTTACGCAAATTTTGTTGCAAACAAGTTATAATTTAAAACAGTATTGAAAAAAATTCTACGAGCGGGATTCGAAACCGCACCCGTAACATATCGGGTCAGGTGCATCACCAACTATGCTTATATACAATGTCGAGAACTACGTCATCAACATCCGATCTTAATAATACAATAATTATGATTGTTTGATAATTTACAGATATGAAAGATCAGTGGTTAACACGGTCGATATGCGAGTGCTGAGGTTAAGCAACTTTCGCAAAGGCGGGTCATCGGATGGGTAACCAAAAATTTATCATCTCGAGCTCCTCCGTGCTTCGGTAGGCATGTAAAGCCGTTGGTCCCGGCTGTATTAGCAGTCGTTAACAACCACCAATCCGCAGTGGACCCGCGTGGTGGTTTGTGGCTCGTTCTGCCTATATATCCATAGGGAAGGCTTAGCTCGGCAAATGACTTCACTCCACTTGAGCTTAAGTGGAAATGGAGTCCAGACGCGAAGACAACTGGCGCAGCATGAAAACAACGCAGCATCAGTCACTCCTCACGCCTCATTTGAAGAACCCCATGTCACAGAAAGAATCAAAATTGGCGAGTGATGACAAAAAAATATCTGGAAACCATCCAAATAATGGTAACATTTACAAAAACCTTTATGACTAATGCTTATCGTCTTATAATACATCAGTAATGTTTATTTTCCCCATGGGAATAGCAAACGCCATTTATCAATAGTTATATAACTCGTGCCAATTAAAAATCAATCTTAACACCATTCGTGTAAAAATTGTAATACATTCATCACTTGACAACCGTAAAAAATGTTACGATCCAACATCACTGTTTCCCAAATGAGACTCAATATCAATAGGAATTAAGTATACAATCGTTTGATTGCCGAACACGGGAGCTTTCAGTAGGAAATGGTTCTTTGTACTTTTGGAATAAAGCCACAATTGGTTTAATGGTTTGTAACATTGGTAAGTCATTAAACTAGTGAACCAATTATTAAGGCTAATGATTCTTAACACGCAAACATTCAATTAAAACTTATTCTCAGAATTTGCTGAACTAAATTCGGCTCTATTTTAAAAGCGTGAAAAGATTATTTTGCTAGATTGCCCGTAATTTAGCAAACAGTTTAAGGTGATGGCTTGATATAAACTTGACAGAGAACGGACGAAATTCAAAGTAAGTAAGCATAGAATCAGCTACTTAGATCAGTGAGCTAATGTGGTTTTCTAGAATACCACTCAAAATATCCATTACACTACCAATCTTATCACTCCTATTAATCTTAACAATGAATATATACGATATATCATTCGGAATATATCACCTTTCTTTAAGACGAGATATCGGGCCGAGGATATCAAGCTACTGACATCTTCTATCCAGCATGATAAATGATCTGACAAGCAGAAGTGCTGCTACAGAAAAATCAACCTTCTCATGTTAGCATAACCTCTAATATCTTCCAGAGCTATCCAACTCTGATCTTGATGGAGGATATAGAAAATTGTCTCCTATTTCTGGTGGTGTACAGACCATTTTGGGTTGCCGAACAATTGAAAAGTACGTGTAAGAGAGCATCGAGCAGATAAGATTTTTATTTCTAACGGAGTAAAGTTTAAAACAGTTTTAAGTAAAACAGTATTAAGGTAAATGAATGCGTAGTTAACGCCAGACAATTTATATTAGAGGTAGCATCGGATTTTTCAAAGTTTTCTTCGTGAGATATGAGGTTTCAGAATTTCCACTGGGATTACCTTGAAGAGCATAGAAGAACCTAAACTAAGCATTGATGCATGTTCTGTGGAAGGTAGTAAGTTCTAATGTTAACTTTAGATGGACACATACAAACTTTAATGACATTCGCACCAGAGACTTATGTTTTGTGGTAGAGATAATCATCACTACAATATCACTTGAATCTCTCTATCATCTATTATGTGGCCTATGCAACAGTGATTACTTGAAACAATTCATTTACTGAATAAGTTAGCAGACAGTGTTTACTTGAAACAATTTTATTAATTTTCAAGTTTATGTACACACATAAGAGGGTAACGAAATAAGTTCTACGGGTGAATGTAGTACCTACAAGTGTGCTGCTTATTTCAGTTCTGAAATATCTTCCACCAGGCCCGCAAAAGGAAACGTTATAAATAGTGGTAGAATTAATGTGTAACCTACCTCCTGCAAAAACTTAAATAAACTTACTTAAATATTTATAATACACATACATACTAATAATTGCATAAACAAAGAAAATTTAATATACAAAAGAAAAATAAAAGGTGAAAAAAAAAGAAAGGAAATCATAGGACGACAGAATCAACTGGACAGGGTAGTGTTCCTTCAAACGCTTTTTAAAAAGGCTTTAAGAGAGTCTTGAATATTAGACGGCAGCGCGTTCCACAACCTGACAGCATGCACGGAGGAGGAGTAGGAGAAAAAATGGGTTTTATGGGGTGGAGTTTACAGTTGGTGTAGGAGATGGGACCAGCAGAAAGCACCAGGAGGATGAGAAAAGGAAAAACGTTATTGCAGTTTTGTTAATTAATATATTTGGAAATTTAGCCACAGATTAAATTTTTGTACCAAATGAATTAAAGCAACGAAAGTAGTCAAATATAACTTAACATTAATAATGCTTTAATAATAATGGTATAAGTTTAACATTTCTTAAAGGACAAGTTATCATTATAATACTAAAAAAACTTATTGACAAACTGCTACGACAAAACAAATTGTCAACATTTTGCTTTAGGTGAAAATATGTCTTCTCTATATTTTCACCTAAAGCAAAATGTCTTGAGTTTTCCTTGAATATGGCTGTATTGTTGATCATTTAGTATTCTACGACCAGTATAGTGCTAACTGTAGTTAAGCTAATGCTAATGCTCGCATCAAACATGTTACGTTACGGCAAAATGCTCCGGTCAGTCTCTACCTTTAAGTGTCTAAATTAAACGCGGGTAGATCCTTTAAAAAAAATCAATTTAACATTATCAGTCCTCAAACAATTAACATGGATATGTTTAATAATCAAGTTAAACCATTTCTCTTTTCTGTTTGCTAATTCAATGTTAAACACATTAAACTTGGCTGTGGAACAAATAAAAACCTCATTAATTCAATACAAAACGATTGGAGCCCTCATATATTCCACACTTTTGTACATCAAGAGCAATAAATTCAATTAAAACTGGAATATTTGAGCACGCGGCGGGACCCAATGGCTCGGGCCCCGATCGCTACTAATAATTATTTGTTTGTCCGTGTACTGGTCGTGCAATATTTGCGGTGGATTACGGAGATGTTTGGATATTAATTTTAAAATTGCACTGGCCTGTCACGATTAGCGATTGGGTCAATATTGTTTTGATGTGTGCACAGGACTGTAGCTTTAGCCTGAATTTGGAGCGGTTAAATAAAGAAACAAAGATGCGTCCTGAAAAAAAGTTTTGAGCGATTCAATTGTCAGAATAAAACTGCGTTGACGAAATGTTGACTCAGCATATCCACTCACCATCGGTTGCTGGGCGATAACAAAAAGGATCGACAACGTTGTGTTCTGTGCAATGTAAGATGAAGTTTTTACTATCCTTTTTATGAACTTTCAAGTACGGAAAATAATTATTAATATTGACTGGCTGTAATTTCCACAGTTAGTCCATGTGAAATTAGCCATTTAGTATCAATAAAGCTGGAACTTTACTGACTTTTAACCGCTTCTATGGTCTAGTGGTTAAGACCACCGGTGTACTCGGTTTGTTTAGTGGTAGGACTTGTTTGCCCGCCTGGCTAGCTACCATCATCTTATCTAAATATATCGCTATAACATCAATGTTTGAAGCATTGTTGTGTTCCGGCAGCTAGAGATAAGATAGCCAGTGCCTCACTAGTTGAGTATCCTGGGTGAAGTGCGCTTCCACCAATTGGCCTTATCATCATTACCCGTAAATATAAAAAAAAGAGTTCACGCGGACATTTTGAAAGAATTTGTTTGCCAATAACATGTATGAATTGACAAACTTTCTAACAACGATATAATCCACGATTGTTTTACTCATGATATTCGGAAAAACACAAGTTTTAAAAACATAACAAACAAAACTGCTAAGTGACTTTACTTTCCCAACAAAAAACTATTAAATAATCTTTTCCTTTAAAACGCTCTCGCCAGTACAGTCAGCCCATACTCCGTGGTACATCAGGTCATGGAAACAGCTCCACAATCGCAATAGTTACCGATTTATCAGCACAAAATTGCGGCTGCTAATTTTGCCGTGTTGCGTATAAATATTTGAAATGATTGACCGCTATGCAATTAAGCTGTAGTTTGAAGGTAATATTTGAATTTTGTTAAATGAAGTCACATCTACCTACAGTATATTTATATACATTTTATGCTAATGAAATACTACTAATGAGGATATGTAGGTCTAACTAGATAACCTCAGAAACGAATAAATCTGCATACTTAAAAGTCAGGATCAAATCAAACCGGGTATCGGCAAACGTATTGTAGGACACCCTCAGACTAGGTAGAGAGACGATCTTTGCTGGTGGCTGGCAAGAGCTGGATGAGAGTAGCCGCGGATCGTGCTCAGTGACGTGCACAAGGAGAGGCCTTGTCCAGCAGTGGACTATTAAAGACTGGTGATGATAATATGATAA
Source organism: Eudonia mercurella (assembly GCA_963082485.1). Taxonomy (NCBI): domain Eukaryota; kingdom Metazoa; phylum Arthropoda; class Insecta; order Lepidoptera; family Crambidae; genus Eudonia; species Eudonia mercurella. The sequence continues at coordinate 390,595 of OY720047.1, read as the reverse complement.
TATCAAAATCTTGCATGCTTCGAAAGGCACGTTCAACCGTTTTACTAGGTTGTCGCAAAATAACAGTTTTTACAACTCAACGAGTATCAGCTTATGGGGGCAAGTATAGTGGATATGCTCCAATACTTACTTGCAACAAAGTCTAAGTTGTATTTAAACAATAATCTTTGTAATGTTTTTGGAGAAAAAATAACTTTAAACCAAACTAAACTAATATTACCCTGAGTTCATAGGAGAACTCCCGAACACAGTAGTCCCTCTTGATTTTTGCAACAAAACTTCCACAGTAGTGTCAAAGTGGCAAGATTTTAAAATGTTGACTGTGGGAAATAATAATGTCAGAACTAAATAACCGAGACCACAATTTGTAAACCTTTCAAAATAGCAGAATAAATACCCAGGTACTAAAACAATACTGTAAATGGCTTGTAATACACAATACCTACACATTCAAAAACTTTTAGACTCTGCTCGCTACCAACCGCTTGTGAAACAGCAAATAACACCAAAACATCTTTTAAATCGTCCATAAAAACTTAACAATCGTAACTTTGCACATTTGGCATTCATTTTTGCACAATTAACTTTCTGGAATGGTCCCCCGAAATAGGCTTTATAACGCTAACTTCAAGATGGCGTATGTTTGATAAAACTTCGCTGTTCACGGAAAATTATTGATATGGGAACCGTTTAAGAAAACACTTCTGTGCCTCTGAGGTTTGTGGTTAAAACGTCGCCACCGAACTCAGACTTTGAGATCTCGGGTTTGATTAAACTTAGTTTTATTGGTAGTACCACATTTTCTAAATCAGCCTAGATCTAAGATCAACCGTCATCTCAGCAAATACCTCATGTCATTTATCCTCTCCGCATTTTCCGCATTTAGGCTATTTGCCATATCCATCATTCACACAGGCTTTTCAGCCTTCAACTTTCATGCTCATCACCTTTCTCGTCATAAGCTGATCATAAGAAAATTCCTGTCTTAAGGGTGCACCGACCAAGAAATGCCAAAAATGCAGTCACGGCTAAGTTGATATAATTGAAAATATAATATAAATATAAATATATTTAGTATCAAAGGGAACGTGTTTACAATTAGTCCGATCCATAAATTCACAACACACTATAGTTTTTTCTACAATATCATTTAAAGTTGGGCAAAAATCATGAAAACGAGTGGCGGCGTTTAGTTGATATCTTCTAGTTTATCTAAATTATTGTACCTCTGATTCTAAACAATCACCAATGGTCTAAACTACAAATCGTCCGTCTCACATTTTCGATTTATCGAGAGGTTTTTTAATTATTATTTCTCAAATTAACACGTTAAATTCCCCATACAAAATTAGTATGGCCGCGCGGCATCAAATAAATATGGACGAAGACATTTCAAATAAAATATATGACACTTGTCACTTACGGACGAGACTGATGCACCAAACCTAGACCTAGAACGTTGAATATTTTTTGGATCCTTTTATGACATAGGCAAGAGATAAGAAGAGATTTTCGAAATTCCCACAGTATAACAAGATACATCATCAAAGATTCGGTTGATCCAGCCATTACAAATTCTGAACCCTAATCTCGGTGGCTGGCACTGAAACGGCAAAATGACTAACTGCCAAACTAACACAAATTACCTGCATTAGTAAATCTCGTTAGAGGCTGCACGAACGAAATGAGACTTTACACCGCGGCCTGATGATCGAATATCGTTCGATCCGCATCTGTTGCAGGTACCTCCACAGAATATTAGATAAGTCAATCATAATTACTCAACTAAATCTATTGGGGTGTTTGCGGAGCGGGCCGCACTGAATAGGCTGCTCTTACTACATGATTATTTACTGATAAAACTAAAATAATAAGTATAATAGTTTGGAAATAGTGTTGAACACTTCTTCCTAAACGCTCGATGGTGCAGTGGTTAATGCGCCTGGTCTGCAAGTGCTGAGGTTAAGCAACATTCGCAAAGGCCGGTCATCGGATAGGTGACCAAAAATTTATTATCTCGAGCTCCTCCGTTCTTCGTAAGGTACGTTAAGCCGTTGATCCCGGTTGCATTAGCAGTCGTTAACAACCACCAATCCGCACTGGGCCCGCGTGGTGGTTTATGGCCTGTTCTCCCTATCTATCCATAGGGAAGGCTCGTGCCCCAGCAGTGGGGACGTATATGAGCTGGCGATGAAGAAAACTCAGATATAAGCTCATTTTGATAGTGCTAACTTGGTAAGAGCCCTTTGGAATGGAACCGTTCAAGAACACAGAGAATTAAATATATTTGTGTCGGTTTCGTTCCGATATGGCGAGCAGTGCAGTGATAAAATACGATGACCAGCTAGCAACATTTTTTGTTGTACTGAAAAGATGGATTACACACAACGAGCCAATGTTGCAAGGCTAGGCGTTTTAAACAGTCATAATAGATGAATGTGTAACTGACATAACACATAACCAAGATGCTCGAACGTCAAGACAAGATGCCAAACAAAAACATGGTACATCCATTAAGTCGCTGACATCACTACATCTCACGGGAGCTACCCCCCACCATCCCCAAAACCCACCTAATTGAAGTTGACAGTTTTCGACGTGTAATAACGACAGCCCGACTTGGAGCAGAATGATTTGTGGCTTCATTGGCTGCTGCTATGGATGCGTGAAATTAAATAATATTAGCATTGATTTTTTGAAACGTGTTCCCCGTAAGAGCAACGGTTGAATATTGATTCGTTTTAGACAGCACTAGTTATCAGGATTGTAAAATAATTAGCAATACCGTCTCCTGTGACTACGGATCTTTTATTCGAAACGTCAGGATACAATAATATCCTATATAAATAAAGTTTAATTTCAACTTATAACAACAAATATAACAACATTTCACTTTACCTAAACAAAAACATACCTACAGAAGTAGTCTAGATTAAAGAAATATACCTAGTAAGCTTTATTTGAGTACCGTTTTTTAATTAACTCATAATGTCCCACAATATTTTTTATGATAAATTATGAAATCATTTTAATTTAAATCACTTTTTATTATTTATAGCCGAAATATCAAAAACAATAGAAACAGCAACAATCACACTAATACCTAACGATGAATGCTCGTAATAGAGAGCTATTAATTCTATTAACTCAATACAAAACACTCCTTCCATTCAAATCTGGAGTCAATGAAACCCACTACCGACCTTTTACTGAAATAAAATTTCAAGCGGGCGCCTATTTGTTCGCGGCTAATGCACGAACGAAGAATAGCACCCATTCGTTTCTATTAAAAAGTTGACAGATGAGCGATTTCACTCAATCGGCCGCACATTCGTTCCCATTCATTCCGAGTGGTTAATTTGATTTGCTATATTTCGGACTAATCGTTATTGAATTGCTATGAGTTTGATTTGGAATGTATTAATCACGTAAAGTTTTATTGAATCGGTCGGAATGAGTGATTCCCTTAATTTTATATGTCATTGACGAAGTGGTTCACATTAGTTTCATTTTTGAATAGTTTGTTCATCTGAAGTAGTTGTCCGAATCAGCGAAGTAAGAAATAGGACTAAAGTAAAATAAATAATGATGTATAATTATTATATTAATGTTAGCCCACCTAGATTAAGTTAATATTATTAACTATGAGATCACGTCAATAGCCTATTAAACCTATAGGGATTGAATCGTTTGAAAAGCATCTATCCGTCGGCTACCTTAGAAAGATTACTGCCGCACTCATAGACGTCAATTATCGTTTATGATTACTTAGCACTTACAATTATTCAGTGTAAAATGTGCTTATAACTTCACTGTTAGAGACTATTTTACGAGACAATTTTAAGTGCTAAGTTAAGTGATAAATTTTAGGTGCTAAGTAATCATTAATGATAATTGACGTCTATGAGTGCGGCCGTTAAGTATTACGCCTAAATACCGATCGATTGCTTCGATCATTGTTATAACTGTCCAAGCATTTGATTACCAACTTGCCTAGTATTGAGTAAGATGTAGTGTAAGGAGTTACATGCTTACAGGAAATGCCTAGTCACTCTTGCCTTGAAGAGACCCTGAAGAGACCCCCTTTTGTTTTAACAACAAGTATATAATAATTCAAAGTTCCTAATTAAATGTGCGTAATTAACGTTACAGTATCGGCGCGTGAGGTCGTAACTCCAACAACGGCCGTGGTTCTATCGGGTAGGGTTACCAAATGTCCGGCCTTATCCGGACATGTCCGGATTTTAAGGCCATGTCCACTCAACTATTTACGTGTCCAACCTTTCCGGCTTTTTGTCTGTGTAAGTGCGCGAGTAAACTGGCGAAACACTAGGTATAGACGTAGACATATACACTTATTTATTCTATACATAAACAGACATAAATACATTTACAGAAAGAGATAACATTTACAATTACAACAAAATAAAAGGCAGGATTAAAACAAAAAGGATAACAACATGACTGCCTATAACTGTCCCACTGCTGGGCAAAGGCTTCCACCATTGAAATCAAGTCATCACTACAATTGATGGGTAATGGCTTAATCACCACGCTTGCCAAATACGGGTTGGTGATCACAAACCCGGGCTATGCATCGAAAAATCCGACACACTTGGAGCCCGACCTGGGAGGTAAGCCTTCGGGTATCAGGCTGAGCGAGCACTTTGCAACTCGGTCACCGAGGTGTTAAACAACATTTTATATACTTGATAGTAAATATTAATAAAAAAAAATTAAAAAAAAAACATACACCCGAATTGAGAACCTCCTCCTTTTTTTGAAGTCGGTTAAAAACTAAACAGGTATCAAGTATATAAAAAAAACACAAATGTTGAAAAAATTTCCACGAGCAGGAACATTTAGTATCAGGTATAAATAAATGCTTTTTATAGTATGTAATCTAATTTTAGCTTTAAACAAATTGTCCGGCGTTGGAGGCCAAAAGTCCGGCTAAACGTTACGTCATGTCCGGTTTTTGAGTTTTATAACCTGGTAACCCTGATCGAGTGACGCACCGTTTATTAGTGCGCCATAAAATATGCGTGCATGGGTACTACCAGCCGGGTGCCACCTGTAAACGTCACGGCTGATTGATGGTGGAAGTAAAGGGGGATTGTGTTGGAGAATTTTATAGCGATACAGCTACAGAGCGCAGAGAAGACACAAGGAAAAAAAAAACAAAATATTTTTTCATGTCTACCTCAGACATGAAAAATATATTTTGTTTTTTTTTTGGGTAGAGATTGCTGATAATGTCACTTTTGGGGTGGTGAGAAACTTTAAGGGTTCTTCAAGCTGCGTGAAACGAAACCCCTATCTAGATTCTCCGAGGGGTTCGGATTGGATCGCATAAATGTAGTAGTCAGTCGAAGTCAGAATGTCCTTATTCAAACAACCTTTGTATCGTCTAAAAATAGTTTTACAAACTACCCACGTATAGGACGTCTTTAAGCTGTGGAGTAAGCGCTAGAAACTGCACAGCTTTTAAAAAAGTAGCGAAATTTTAAAAACTTGTGTCTATACCAAAACGTACAATAAACATTTTCAAGTATTATTTGAAATAGCGTTAAGCTTTCATCTCACCTAATGGGGTGTGTAGAAGGATAAAAGCGGATGTCCACGTTACCCAGAATCCTAAATCACCAAGGAACGGACTATCTTATATCTTACTGATGGAACACATTATTATGTTTGCAAACATTTGGTAGCTCAACAATTCATAATTGCATACCATAGAGGTCTTTTTCTATTTATTTATTTATTCTAGACAGTTTTATAAGAAGAATCATTGAATTTAGTCGACAATAGATTACAAACAAAACCAGATACAATGAACAACTTACCAAGATCACATTACAAAATACTTGACGCAAAAGTTACATTTACACACCCTTCTACATATAATAAAACTAAAGAGGAACATGTCTCATTTCTAACTACAATTGCTGTATTCATGCAATTGTAATTGAAGCTCTTTCACCAAACGATAAGGTTTTAATTCGTACCTCAGGAGTGAGGAACAATGCACTTTATTAGTGCCCCATAAAATATGCGTATCAGGGAGGCGGTTCTCGCCTCTTACGTTGATTGATGGTGGAAATGAATTCTTATATTGTTACGTTATTTTCAGGTCCGCCATGTTACAATCATGTTTGCTTTATTCTTATGGCAGTAACTTGGGTGTTTATTTTTAATTACAACAAATCGATGAAGAGTAGTACTATGAGGGTACGAACGAGTTTGGCAGCTAAAAAAACAGTTTACCGCGCTTGAAGGCATATTGGTTGTTCGTCCTCGATGTGTGACGTATAAAGATTTTGTCGTTAATATAATAATAATTTATTTATTTATATAGACAACAAAGATCCATTTTTGTTAGTAACAACTCAATATATACACTAGTAAAAACTCATTATCATCAGCTCATTTTATGTCCCCACTGTTGGGGCACGAACCTTCCCTGTGGATGGGAACTCCATAGAAAGGATGGGCCGGTGCGGTAGTTGTTAACGACTGCTAATACAGCCGAGACCAACGGCTTTACGTGCCTTCCGAAGCACGGAGGAGATCGAGATGAATAAGTTTATAGTCTACCATCCGACGACCGGCCTCGTTGTTTAACTTTAGCAATAACATGCCGAGCATGTTAACCACTGTGCCATCAAGCTCAAAACCTTTTTGCCAAAGATATATCTAACCTCCAACATCCTGAATGTAACAATGTTTCTTATATTGTTGATAAAACAGCAGACTTAGCAGAAACAGAAATATCCAGCCAGACCTACAAACAACAAAACAAACATGGAGACGAAACGAAAACGTACTAACAAGCTTAATTCAAAGTTTCAAGACAATCTAAAACTTTCTACTAAAGTTGCGTTGCCATAACTCATAGTGAAATACAAAATATTCTCTGACTTCGGTCCCAATTTGAAACTATCTACATAGCCAAAGGATGACAGCAATAAATTTGCAACGTGAAAATTGTAAGACAAGTCTCTGTGCGGAACAAATGCCAGTTCCACAGTGAAAAATGTGCTCGCTACAATATTCCGTACGGATGGAGGGTCGCGCGATATGTCTAACATTTCACCTTGGTAATGTTGAACTAGTTATATGATAATAGATGGCAATTTGTTTTCAATCAATCATTCAGAATCAGTACTGTTTAACCAGCATTTCAAAATTAGACAAAAACATCAGATTTCGATGTTCGACTCTTCATTATGACGATGGCACTAAATGAAGATGAGTTAGGACGTTAGGTTCTAGATTATGCTTAGCGTCTCCTCTTAAGTGTTATATATGCATTTTAAATTAGGAACATCTATGATATTACCCTAGCTAGTGCTTCATAACTGTTTCATACTTTAGAAGATGCATGTTCCGGCATAAGGCAATTTCAAATTTTCTTTTAGTTTAGAACCAAGTTTCAGGCTTCATAAAACTCTTGGCTCGTTTCTGGGTAAATGTGTCGTTTTTTGTGACAAACTTTCACAGAGAGCTGTTGAAATGGTTTTACATAAATTTAAAGTTCATGTCTAAAACCCCTTTATGAACAAAAGCTATGTTGCTGACAATAATAATATATCGAAGTCTAATTCCACGACAAATTAATTGAATCTTAATGACTTAAATTACTGAAATCATGGAGCTGGAGAAAGATATACATAGCTTTTACCAAAGTTTTTGCAGCTTCATCTCAGAACAAAGTCGACTCTGTAGAACTGATAAAGTAATAACTAGCTAATAAATTCGGTAAATATTAAGAATTCGTTATAATTATTATAATTTTATGACGTTCAAAAATACTTCGCTTAAATTTGAACTCGAATAATAAAACTTCTGTATTCCTTCCTTAAAAAATAACATAAAGAAAAAGTAAAGATGTAGAAACTTTAAATTTTTTTTAAATGTTATTTTAAGTGATACACCAACTGAATCAACAACAACACAAAACTGTTATTTTCCAGGTGACCAGCTTTAAAATGTGTAGCGCATTTGTGGAATACTGAAATGGCAACCGCTACGAAAAATAAGTCGAATTAGAATCGAAAGCGCCAAAGTTGCTTGCTCTGCTCAAACCTTGTGCCTAAGTTAAGTCAAGTTTCGGAAGCGGTGTAAGTTACAAAAGACAGGAGCAAAACTGTTAGAGAGACAGTTTTGAGATGTAGTTACAAAAATGACACAAGTTACCTTTAAATAATAGGAGCTAAATGGGAAACTTATATTATTTAACTTTGTGAAAATTAATTAAACAGCCTTTTAGGAATATATTATATGAAACGTTTAATCGCCCGTGTAGAATATTAGTTACACCATTAGTTTTAAGCCCACGGTGAAGGCACATAATACTAGGCTTCGTTGCTGGTAGAAATTGAACTATGTTACAACATAAAACTTTACTAGAAAAACTTTATTGATCTATGTTTTTTGATGAGGTTGTTGAGATGAAAGTCAAGCGAGTTACTTAAATCTAAGTACTTATATACAAATAGGCAAGGTAATGGCTGGGCGATCAGCAAAGCTCCTCCATATTCGGGAAGGCACGTAAAGCCGTTGGTTCCGTACCACCGCACTGGCCTTGCGTTGTGGTTTATGGCCTATGGTGTTTCTACTAAAAGAAAAGCTCGTGCATCAGCAGTGGCGACATGAAATGAGCTGGTGATGATGATTAAAGTGTTGTGATGTTCAAGCGTTCCGCTGACAGCTCAAGCCTCGCATCCAACCTGTTACGTTCAGCAGTTACAGTTGCCGTCCGCATTGTTAGCGTTTCCAGTTTCGCCCGCGAGCCCGATTGCTTACAAAGGGTGTAGTTGACCCGGCTGCGGCGTGCCTGCGATCTACCATTCAATAGCTTCTGTGCTTAATACACTTTTGCAGTTTCTCGTCTCATTATAAAATTATAAATCAAAAATGTAAGTCAAAATAACACTTTCTGGTAATCCACCAGGTTGACTCTATAGTGATATGTTATCTATTTAGATATCTCGCCATAGCATAAATGTTAGTGGCGTTGTTGTGTTCCGTTAGAGATAAGATAGCCTGTTCCTCAATGATTGAGGATTTCGGGTGTAGTGCGCCTCGACCTTCAGCCCTATTGTCACTTACGATAAGGTAAACCATAAACTAATATTATTAGTCTATGGGTAACTAAAGGCTAAGAGGTTACTACTAACTGAAAACTTAAACTCGGTACTTAAAGCAGAACATATTTTTTTCATAAACAATAAATTGGCGAGACATGGTTTTTCTAAAATTTGTAGCCTGTTTATGGTTTTATAGGTGCTGATCTTAGAGCATTAAAAAGGTGCTGATGGATTTTTCAGAAAAGACATGACATAATTTAAATGCGCAATTTTCAGATAAAGGACTTCGGTGCTGGGAACACGACCAAATAGACAGAGTCACCTGGTTATTTATTTATTTATTTATTGAAACATCAACAGCAATATGTACATTAAATGTAAAATATAGGTGGAATAGTACAAGTTCGGTACATTTGTCAATTAAAGGTGTGCACATAATACTTTCATAGAATACAAAATTTAAAAAAATATATAAATTATGATGAATTTCAATTAACAAAATCGATAAAAACAATCAATTAAAATATAATTATAAGTTTAACGTATAAGTACAAGTACAACTAACGGAGATAATATACACTCAAAATTATTGAAATAGCAATTCACAACAAAACAAAACTCAAAAATCTTTTCACCACTTGTGTTGCCAACAATTTGATGCTACCCTTACATTTCTAACGAAAATCAATTTCACAAACAAAAGCGAAGACACCCACATGTCAAAATGGGACTAATTAATTACATTCCCCTCTTTCTCAATCAGGCCTATTGCCTATTCACCCTTGCATTAGCTAATTAAATAAAAAATAAAAACTTTATCCTTGCGCAGAGGACCAACGCGCGTAATCAAACGCGATTGACGAAACGCCCGTACCAGGATTGGCGGGAATCTTATTAAGGGCCCGATCACCTTTATTAGTGTGAATTTCTTTATTCAAATGCGCCGGGTCTCGTCGGTCGTAACTCTTGCGTTCGTGACGAATGCCGAAATAAAACGACAGCCTTGGGGATAGCTTTTGGCGCCGGGTCCAATGTCTTTAGTCTTTAGTATTTAAAGCTTCGGTTGCAACTGAAACAATGATATTACGACGATTTGTTCTAAAGAACTTTTTTTTTTAATCGTTTTTCAAATTTAACGCGAATATGTAGATATTGAAGTATGTAAGAATACACGCTAGGGAAAAGCAATATATCCCTAAAACAATGTGTGTGTGATATGTGCACTTGCCTGAGATCCCATTATGGAGGTTATCAAATTCAATTCCTAACAAGACTTGAATCTGAATATCTTCATCTTACTCCAAATCGTAAAACAGCCATAGCTATATCACACTTTTATTAAAAAGTAGATAAAACCCTTTAACCTTTCAGATCTCTTCAAATAAACCCCGCTCCCCTTTATCATGCGTTATCATTTCTCGAAGTTCTTCAAGCTCCAAGTCATATTGTTATGCGAGACTTTACGAGGTGTCGACTCTTTGCGCCATATAGACGGAATTACAAATGTCCTCATCGCCTCCGAGCGCAATGATGCGTGCTACATTTTGTTTTGTCTATTTTGCGATTCCCGCCTTTATTAAGCGTTTGAATGCGTAATAGGGGGTGAAGAGATGTTGGTGATCCGAGATTCAGTTCTGATTTTCATATCAGTCTGGAGAAAATATCATCGATGATGATAGTCAGCTCATAATATGTCCTACCTGCTGCGCACGAGCCTTCACTATGGATGGATAGGCAGAATGGGCCATAATCCACCGTGAGAAGTGGGAAATGATTTACCCCCTAACCAATCAAGTATCTCAGTAAAGATGTGGGGCTTTACTAAGTCCTCGAGCGGAATTCTTGAGAGAATTTGAAAAGTGATGTTGCACTGTTTTGTTTCATTTGCCAACACTCATGCATACTCACGAACACTAAACGGTTTATTATCCACCATTATTTCACATTAATATTCGACATAACACAAATTTAGGAAAATAAAACAAAACCATGTCTGCACATGACTCTTCACTTTCCCGCCAAGAAGTCCGAGCCGCTACTTTCATGTAAAAAGATATGAGTCTTTTAGTGATGTTTATATGCCTATAATGAACCTAACGATTAAATAGACAGGATCTAGAATAAGTGTCGAATCGGATTTATACAACAAATATTAACGATCACATTTCAGCTGAGTCGTCGTCGTCTATCCTTATTTCTCTGCAACATAATAATAAACGAGCACAGTGAGCCTGTGACCATGAACGGTGCAAGTCAACCGCAACGTAGGCTTAGGCTTCGGCTCGACTTTGGATACATAGGTACGACAAAAATGGGCAAATATGGACATTATTGTAACTCACAACCTATGCACATCACTGCAGATACGACAAATGATAGAAATCCAGGCGTTAAAGATTAAACATCATAAAATGTTCAAATATTTTTTAATGCAAATTTTGTTGCGAACAAGTTACAAAAAAACACAAATGTTGAAAAAATTTCCACGAACAGGATTTGAACCTGCACCCTTCTGACATACCGGGTCAGGTGCTCTTCCAATTGAGCTATCGTGGTTCTAACCAGCCCGCCAAAATTATTCAACACTTTTTACTTCGAAAGCCAAAGGCGCCCATTCAATGTCAACAACTACCGTCACTAACATCCGATCATAATATTTTTACAAATATTAAAGATCAGTTAACAAATAAGCAAGCTATTTATAAAATGTTTAAATAATTTTTAACGCAAATTTTGTTGCGAACAAAATTTAGAAGAGCACTGGAAATTTTTTTAACATTTGTGTTTTTTTAAGATCATAATTAATATCATCATCAGCCTAATACACGTCCACTGCTGGACATAGGCCTCTCCAAGTGCACGCCACCGAGCACGATCCGCATCTACTAAAATAAATAATAATTAATATAATTGATATCAATTTAAGTATTGAAAAGATTTGTCAGAAAAAAGTATGGCAATGATCCACTTTAATCTGGGTACAGCAAATTAAGTTACAATCTGATGAGATTAAAAATTCAGTAAGTCGGATTTTCTTTAAAGGATTGGGAACGAAGGTTTCCATCGATTATGTATTTTAAACGAAATATTGATGATGATAAGAAGAAGTTACTTGCTTTCCTCAAAAAGTTGTTTTCAAAAGTCTTTTCTACTTCTTCAAAAAAAACAAACGATGTTTTTGAACATTCGTCAAGTTTTTACCATGCCACCTACGTAATTTCCTACAATTTGAGAGTCAATGTTTTCGTACATTCCGGAAGTTTCTACCTTGCTATCTATGTAAATTTCTTAAAATGGACTCGAAATTTCTTTACATAATTTCAGTTTATTAATTCATCGTTACATGAAGTGTAAAGGTGAGTCCAGACTACATGAACAAATGTAGCATTATGTTGCATGTTTTATAACATATTACTTAAGGTGGACTTCCCATTATACAGAAAAGCTAGTAGTTTGGTTTTTATAAAATTCTTATATAATTATGAGCTATAAAAAGCATATGAAAATAAACTAAAAGAAATACCGCTGCATTAGGAAAGTCAGCCTGAAGAGTAATTTAGTTATCAAAATATGCAGCTACTAAATTACGAATATTGATGTTATCAATGTATTTGAGTGGTTTCCAAGCATATAAATTAAGTAATTTTGTTGTAATTTCAACAATAATGATTTTCAGTAGTGTTTTCGAAAATAATTATTTAACGCAAATACACGATTGTATGATCGAGTCAATTATACAATCGTGTATTTGCGCTAGCAAATTCAAGATAAAGACATGAATTTACCTATATCGACATTATTCAGATTGAATAGTCATATTATAGTCTTAAACTATTCAACGAAGTTGGTGTATTTTTCAGTGTGTGCGCGCACAAAGTAGTGTAAGATTTCGTATAGTTTAAGTCCGTACACACAGACCTGCACTTTTTACACGAAACGCTATACTTCTAAATTTTATAATAGATAAAATCTAAGTTTATCTAAGCTGAGAGTTTTTTGTTTGAACGCGCTAATCCCGAAAACAACCATCGGATTTAAAAAAATATTTTTGCATTTGACAGGCTGGATTTCTGTGGAAAGCTATAGGCTATTTAACATCACGCTATGACCCTTAAAAAAGTCAGAGAAAACGCTGAGCGAATACGGAGTACTATAGCGCATTTGGGCGAGGCGATGCGACGCGGTGGGTCGGAAAACAGCTTGTATAAGTATAAAGTGTAACATTACATTGTATTTTTCCTAAAATACGGTTAAATTTCGGCCGCTGTTATTAGCTATTTTTATTTCACATTCATTCAAAGTCAAAGTCAAAGCCAAATAAAATAAAATTGTTCAAATAAACTTTAGAAAAGTGGTTTTGAATCGTCCAAACAATTTTTACCTATTACCCATTCACGACGTTAATTTTTTAACTGTGGAGAAGAATGGGCGCAAGAAACTCCACAACTTTAATAGAAGTAACGACATTTACAAAAAAAAGTATGTCGTTACGAAATCATACAATATTTACAATTAAAAACTTTCAAGAGCCCGCTTATACAAATAATGCGTACCTCTACCTATACAATATTACTTAACATTACACTTTATTCTAAAAAACGTACTTAAGCACTATATGTATGTACTAATTCAAAATTATAGAATGACGCTTTATACCTATACGAGTACAGTGTGCGAGAATTGGAGGAATGTCAGTTTTATACATTCTTATCGTGAACATAATCATTTACAATGTAATAGCCCTTTTTAGGGTTCCGTAGCCAAATGGCAGAAAATGGAACCCTTATGGATTCGTCATGACTGTCTGTCTGTCTGTCTGTCTGTCTGTCTGTCTGTCCGTCCGTATATCACAGTCACTTTTTTCCGAAACTATAAGAACTATACTGTTGAAACTTGGTAAGTAGATGTATTCTGTAAACCGCATTAAGATTCCCACACAAAAATAGAAAAAAAACAATAAATTTTGGGGGTTCCCCATTCTTAGAACTGAAACTCAAAAATTTTTTTGCATCAAACCCATACGTGTAGGGTATCTATGGATAGGTCTTCGAAAATGATATTGAGATTTTTAATATAATTGTTAATATTTCTAGTAACATCAAGGTTTGGATGGTGATAAAAAAGTCGACCTGTATACAGACCTTACTACTCTGTAAAATAAAAATGATTTCTATGTCAGCAGCTTTACCCCACGGAAGGATTCCATAAGACCTAACACTGTGGAAGTAACTAAATTAAAATATAATTATATAATATATAGGTAAAATAACTCCAATTCCCAAAGGTATTGTTGATCATGACAAAGTTCAATATCATTATACTTATGTTATACTCGTAGTATGCGTACATACTATAACATAAGTATAACATAACTACTAACTATAACATTATGACGGTTTTCTTGTAACGTTGGGGTCACGTATTTCGGTCGCAGGCCCTACAAAGGCGCGATATGGCTTTAGTGCCGCATAAACTAGTTATAAACAGTGGCTGAAAGGTTTATAGCTGGTTTTATGATTGCCAACTCTTAAAATAGTATATTTGATAAGCGGACCCGAATTTAGGCTTCCGTCGATGTAATGTTTCGTGGTTTGCATAATATATAATATTTTTTGTTAAAATATAACGTCATATTTTAAACAAGTTTTTCTAAATAGTTTAGGCATCATAGACATACCGTTACCGATAGTTTTAAAGCGTATGTAAAATGTTACTTTGTTTAACAGTTATATTTTGGGTAGCAAAACGCTGATCTTGATATAAGACAGTCTTGGGTTTAAGCAAAGTGTGTTACAGCTTTTACGATGAATAGCTCAGGTGGGTTACTCTTGAAACACAATTGCAATAATCAATTTCCAATCCCAAATCTAAAAAATTCAAATGGCACTCTTAAAAGCGATAATAGCGCTACATTGGAATTAAATTGCGTGAAAATTGAGTGAAAAAATTATTATCGATATAGGGCGTTCCGAAATTGCGAAACTTATCTCAATATCGATACATATTAATCACATTGGAATTGTATTGGGACTGAGTTTGCGTCAAGAGTAGGGACCAGGACCAGGTAGCGTAAAGCTACTGCTAGCTAGGTACAACAAATTGGTGTAACATATTTCACAATATTAGATATAACTAGCTGACCCGGCAAACGTCGTTTTGCCATAAAAAATAAAAAAAAAATTTAGGGGTGGACTACCCCTAACATTTAGGGGGATGAAAAATAGATGTTGGCCGATTCTCATAGATACCGGATAAGCACAAAAAATTTCATCAAAATCGGTCAAGCCGTTTCGGAGGAGTATGGCAACGAAAACTGTGACGCGAGAATTTTATATATTAGATTTTACAGTCTTACAAATAAGCAAGGAGTGATTCCCTTTTACTCTAATGATGATGATATAATGACGTTTACATGACAGGAACAAATCACGGAATAACTGTTCGAAGCTTATTATTTGTTTATTTGTAAGACACATAATGTTTTGCGCATAATTTTGATCATTCAAACAATTGGAGATCAAAAAGAAATCAAAGCGAAACTCGTAGGACACCACAAAACCATAATATACTACTCAAAACAAAATAAGGGCCACGAGGTATTTTTTCATTTTGGTGTAAATTATTAAACATTTACATATTGAAAGTAGTAAAATATTGAGTATACAAATTCTTTGATACCTAAACTTTTTAATATTGTAGTATTCATCTAATGCTGGCAACAATTTTAAATAAAATTTGATTTAAAATTATTTTTGAAAATTTTGATTGCATTTTCTTTGACGTTTTGCTTTCCTTAGCTTCTTGGTTTATTAGAAATTATCAGAGTTCATTGATATCTCGAGTCAGAAACATCTTTTGCAATATGCCACAAGCACGCAGGCGTCATATGGACTCGCTGACAGCAACCAGAGCCGTTACAATAATTGAAGAAGGTCATTCGCAGCGATCTGTGGGTTTGTAATTGGGATTTTCTCGAAGAGCTATTCAAAATCTATGGAATCGTTTCCAAGAGACCGGCAGTGTTAGAAGAAGACCTGGTTCGGGCAGAGTTCGCATTACAACAGCTCAAGAGGATCGTTACATTCGATTAAGTGCGCGCCGAGATCGCACAACGACGGCCCGCAAGCTGCAAAATCGTTTACGGCTCACAACGGGTACTCGTGTCAGTGACCAAACTATTCGTAATCGATTGCATGAAGACCAGCAGGCATCAAGAAGGCGAGTTGTCCGTATTCCATTAACCAGAAATCATCGTGCAAATCGTTTAAGATTTTCCCGTCAACATTTGGACTGGGACATAAACCAATGGAGCATGGTGCTCTTCACAGACGAATGCAAAGTTAAATTTTTTAACGACGATCGGCGTATTAGAGTATGGAGAAGACGCGGCGAGAGATTTTCAGAAGCCTGCATCCATGAAGTCGATCGTTTTGGTGGTCCAAATGTAATGATTTGGGGCGGGATAAGCTTACACGGCAAAACTGAGCTCGCTATTTTAAATGAGGGTACTGTTACTGCTCAGCGGTATATTGAGGAAGTCGTCAGACCACATGTGATCCCATTTGCCCAGCGAGCGGGTCCTGGATTCATCTTGATGCAAGACAATGCTCGTGCACACACGGCTCAAGCGACTCGGTTTGTACTGGAAGCGTCTCAAATTCAAGTCTTGCCGTGGCCGGCGAACAGTCCGGACTTAAATCCAATAGAGCACATGTGGGATCAGTTGAAACGAAGAGTTAGAGACGGTGATCAGGAAATCCACAACCAACAGCAACTCATCAACGCTGTTAAAAGAGCCTGGGAAGAGATTCCAATGGAAAATGTCAGGCATTTGATTGAGAGCATGCACTCCAGGCTTCAGGAGTGCGTAACGAAACGAGGGGGGCATACCCGTTACTAAAAGATGAGCATGGAGTATTTTCTTTTGTTTTCAGTAACTTTACATTGTTTTTATTTTTAACCTTAAATGTGTTTTTTCTTTCAAAAGCAAATAAACTTTTTAATCATTATTATTGGAATAAATTTATTGGTCTACACGGTAAAAACAACATTAGTTTTCGTTATGGAGACAAAAAAATTAATATTGGTTTTATTATTTTCATGGTACAGACAAAATACCTCGTGGCCCTTATTTTGTTTTGAGTAGTATATATGAATTAAAAAATAATAACCTCCTATTTACAAACAAAACAACTCCCCCATAACCGCATTGAAACACGAATCGTTGCACCGTCCATAACTAAAGTCAAATCTCCGTACAAATCACTTTAGTAGAACAACTTCAAACTGTAAACACAATGTGCTCAAAATTTAATCTGCAAAGCATTATAAGGCGTACGAGCCCGCTAAACAAGTGAAGCACTTTCAAAAAGATTTACGCAGCCATTAAAGGGGACAAAACAAAAATTCAGCAAGCTAAAGCGACGTATTTCCTAAGAAATATCGCTGCGAAAGTAATATCAACTGCAAACCCTAACCTTTTGTGACCATACACGGACGCTGACTTGCCGTTCAACAGTTACTACTTTAAAAAGAACCGTAAACAGCTAAGGGTTCCTTCTTGACGAGAGTCCAAGAAAAACTGGCATTTGTCCCGGTGTCCAGCGTAATTTGACACTTGTGAGCACGGTGATTTCGGTACTTGCCCGTTTCTCTCGTATACCAGTGGAAGGGTCTGAATAAAATTGATTGTGCTGTATGGTTTACGTGTGAGAAAATTGCACCCCAAGGCCGTTTCAGTTTGAAACGTTGAAGGAAAAATGTGGTTTTCATTTTAAAAGTGCATTTCAGTTTTGATGTTTTTAGGTTGGACGATGGCACTCATAGATTTATGAAATTATTTCCTTTTAAATAGTATGTATCGGCTGCCGGGAAGGCACCCGTTACAGCGACGTGAACTGATGGATTAAGAAGGAATAGGTAGCTGAGGAGGGATGGATGATGAGTAATGGGATATATGGGACTTACTTGACGAGCTGACGTTGACGGCTTGGCCACGACACGACCGTCGCGAAAATGGAGCTGATGCTGGTAGAAGTCGCTTATTTCGCGCACACACACACGCACTTTATGAAGGGGTGTACCGGCCGGTAGGCAATTCACGTGTAGTCAGTGCTTAACGCGACGTCACAGGCGGGCCGATTGTTGAGAACTCAGAGACGAATGAACGCTCAGTGAAGGTCGCGCGGTCCGTCAGCACACTAGCTCGGCCGTCGGCTTGTGCGGCGTATCTTTTATTTGAATGAGTGCAGCGTTGCGTTTATGGCGCGAACATAGTAACTGTTTTATTATCATGATTACCAGCTCATTTTATGTCCCCCACTGTTAAGGCACAAACCTTCCATAAGGAAGGTTTGTGCCTTAACAGTGGTCATAAGGTTTGGTCATAAGGATGAATGGATAGGGAGTACAGGCTATACTTCGACAGTGCGGTCTTGTAGTTGTTAACGACTGCTACTGCAGCTAGGAACGGCTTTACGTGCCATCCGAAGCACGGAAGAGCACGAGAAAAGTTTTTGGTCACTCATCTAACGACAGATCTTTGCAAAAGTTGTTTTCAGCTGCCAATCGAGCCATTATGCGAGTTTCTTTTTTTCGCTAAAAATAGAACCATGGTTCTAAGACAAATTATTGTACTATAAGACATTATGACATTAACGTATAATATCTCACGTCCTTCTTCCAAAAAAGGATAGACAGAGGATAGACGAAGGATACACGCCGTTATCATTCTGCTAACTATATTCATTTCTAATATAAACGAAGTTGGGCTCCCACGTGGAATAGATACCATCAGTGACAGGTTGCTACCGATCGCTTGATGTGCGAGTATCTTGAAACCCTTGTCCTTACTCGGCTCTTACGTCATGCACGGGAAGTTAGTAGTAAGTAGCTGATACATTATTTTCACATCCCCAGACCAGCATAGGACCATAGGACAGTACCTGTAGAATAAATAGGTAAGGTTGTAGACAGTAGCAGAACACAATAAGGTAAGCACAGTGCCTTGATCTCACCTGATGTTAAGTGATAATAAGACCAGCGATGGAAGCGCACTTAATTTGGGATCCTCAACTAGTGCGACACTGGCTATCTTATCTCTAGCTGCCGGAACACAACAATGCTACAAACATTGATGTTATAGCGACAAATTTAGATAAGATAGTGGCAGCTAGCCAGGCGGACAAACAACCCCTACCGAACCGAGTACACAAACATGTACCCCCTCTGGGAATCGAAGCCGGGACCTCAAAGGCGGTTCTGTTATAGAGGTACTTCTATTATTAAAGCAAGCAAACATAATGACATAGCTGGTTAAATTTTCCCTTTGTCTTGCATCAGTTTAGTGTCAAGTAATTCTGTGAAGGGAACTCGTTTCCTACTCGGCAGCTTATTATTCTAACACGGTGTCATTATGAAACACGCTTCAATTTCAAAGGCTTCCGAGTTAATTTAGTTTCGTGTGCAACGGAGATTTTTACTCTTTTACTCGCTTCTTCATAACCTCTTTATGTAAGTACAGTCAAGTTCTTGTACATGTATGTCGCAGGAGGATAGCGTAAAGTAAGTGTGTATGTCATTAAGTGAGTCTGTTACAGTCTTTAATACAATATAAAGGTCACTCCAGATCGCCAAAAGTCCAACCTCGCGGTATGCCAACGAGCTCTGGAGCGTAGTACTGACGGATCGCATCCGAAACGCAAATAACAGACGTAGCTCAACAAGCCGGTCAACTAATGTAGGACTGGGCTGGCCATGTTGCTCAAATGCCGGAAGAATTCTGGGCAAATATTGTCACATCATGGGTCCCAACGTTTGTTGACGACGATAACGTGGAAGTCCCAGACGGCGTAGTGAGTAGACTACCACTTCAAGAATTGGCTCGAACTAGCTCAGGGTAGAGGTAGGTGAAAGGAGGAGGGGAGCATTTGCCCTACAGTGACAAAGTAATGGCTGATATAAAATTTCTTATCACTGAAATCATGTCATGGGTCATTGCCAAATGCGTGGTGATCACGAACCCGGGCTATGAATCGAAAAAGCCGAAACTGGTAGAAAATGCCATTTGGCATTAAGTCCGCCTTTTGTACTTTAAATTTATTGTGCAATAAAGATTTTTTTCTCCGTGCTTCGGAAGGCACGTTAAGCCGTTGGTCCCGGCTGCATTAGCAGTCGTTAACAACCATCAATCCGCACTGGGCCCGCGTGGTGGTTTATGGCCCGTTCTCTCTATCCATCCATAGGGAAGGCTCGTGCCCCAGCAGTGGGGACATAAATGAGCTGATGATGATGAAAGATTTTTTAAAGAAAAACAAAATTTACTTTGGCCGTCTAGGAATTGAACACGTGATCTACGGGTATCGAGCAGAATGCTTTGCACTCGGCCACCGAGGCGTTAGTCTGCTAATAAAAATGTATAAAAAATACATAATATGTTGCATATTTATACATATTAATGTAGTCGACTGTACTTCATTCGGTGATGCCATCATCTACAGGCAACTGCCTTATTCCCGAAAAAGTTATTAATATTAAACGAAGCGTCGGCATTTCGGGAGATGTTCCGGTTGATTGCGAGGAAACGCGGCTTTAGCCACTGGGCCAGTGGTCTAATTTGACGCAGAGATAGTACAGTCGATGACCGAAAGACGTGATGTGTATAAATGTGTGTATGCTACATGTATATACATATAGGTACGTGTAAGTCTTACTTACAGTTGCCACGGCATGCGGCATGCAAATTGGGCTAGCATTTTTTTATTTTTTTTCCTTTATTTATGTATTTATATATGACGTTGTGTATATTTTTAAATGTTGCCTCTGTGTGTTAACTCGAGAGGCTTCTCCTGGAGTAGATATCTAGGAGTGGAGATCTCCAGAAGCACAGTGATTTGGTCTTACCTGATTTTAAGTGATGATAAGGCCAATGATGGAAGGGCACTTTTTCTTCAGCGCAAATCACACTCAGAGTTTTTTAAGAAATGCAAATAAACTTATGTGTCACAGTTCTTTCATGTGAATCCTTACTTTTAAACATGTACACATAAACAAATTTATTTTTCAGTTTAAAAAACGGAAAGTCTTCGATACAACAGATAAGTATCATATAGCCCTAATAATATTGTTTGTAGGACAAGGCAAGGCAATACAATAAGCAATATATATTTTATAGACTTTTCTTATGTTTCATTGTCGAAATGTTGTATGTTGAAAATACAATAAAGTACGTAATATCTTATCTTAATCCAATCTTATAATTACCAACACCAAATTCAGTAAAAACTTGGTTAAACAAAGCGCCAAAACAGGCGCGGTAAGGTCAACATAATCAAACAAAGGCGATAAATTATCGAACCCATACATTAGGGAGGAAAGGGCCTAATCCCGTGTGTTACTTTTGTATATTTCCGGGGTTTTCTTCTAATTACCATCATTAGACTAATTTTTGTTTCACCAACTAACGAACGACTGCACATCAAAACCCAACTTTAACTTTAAGTATTTAACAATAGAGGTCAAAATCGTCTGGGCCAACCGCAAATCTTAGTGGCCATCTTTGTTACTCGACCAATTAAAAGAGGTAGGCTGACGCATCCTTATTTCTTCCGAAATAGAATCTTCTTCAGCGTTTCGGACGTTTATTTAATTTGGTCGGAGAGTGTTTTTCGTGGCCAATTCTCTGGTAACGATTTTTAGGGATCGGTTAATTAATTTGGGTCGCTTGAGAACCTTCGTGTCTAGCCTTGCGTTGTTATGGCTCGAGATTCGTTCCAAGTATAATTAGGTGAAATTCGAGAATTCAAGTGGGCATAGGTGATTGAGTGTGTCCCAGTCTAGCTGGGGAATATAACAAGTGGAAAAATGTGCTAACGAACAATCAATTAATGCAATTTATTTCATAATTAGCTAGTCCAAAATAATAATTAGGTTTATTTTTATTTTTTTTAATTCAACGCCAGGGGTGCTCTAGTTCTTCTTAGTTTTAAAACGTGTTAAACTTTGACGTACAAACAAACTGTGGAAAAAATTATGGTTTTTGACATTTAAGTAGGTACACAAGCAAGGTACACAATACATGTAAGTTCTTCATCTCAATATCCTACTGAGATGATAAACAGCTTCCCAAACATTGTGTAAAAAGTTAATTGTTAAAAAAATTGCTGATTTATTTTTCAAGATTTCAGAGTTGGTCGATGGTGCAGTGGTTAACGCACCCGGTCTGCGAGTGCTGAGGTTAAGCAACGCAAAGGCCGGACATTGGATGGGTGACCAAAAATTTATCATCTCAAGCTCCTCCGTGCTTCGGAAGGCACGTAAAGCCGTTGGTCCCGGCTGCAATAGCAGTCGTTAACAACCACCAATCCGCACTGGGCCCGCGTGGTGATTTATGGCCCATTCTCCCTATCCATCCATAGGGAAGGCTTGTGCCCCAGTAGTGGGGACATAAAATGAGCTGATGATGATGATGATGATGATCAGAGTTGGTCCAATCGTAAAAGTTTTACAAAAAGTAAGAGTAGAGGTCCCTTAAAAAAATACTGACAGAAGAATTAACAGTGTATATGACTCAAAAGTGGTAATGTCTCCATTATTAGTATGAACTCGTCAGCAAGCGAGTTGATACTATACAGCGTTTATGGTTAAAGAAGAGAGCATATTCGCAGACGCCATCAATAACGACCACGTCTCACATCCATAGTAGGTATAGGTATATAATAATGGTAGGTAATGTCTCTATTAAAAATATGAATTCGTCACTGAGCGAGTTGATAGTACCTATACAGCTTTCAAAGCACACATTGTACCTATATGAAGTTTTGAAACGGGGATTAACACAAACTACTTAATATAGGCATACCTTTATTTAACTGATTTTTCTACCGACTCCCAATAGCCGTCGTGACGTATCCATGGTAGAGGTTATGACTTCGTTATAAATACAAACTTGTCTTCGAGCGAGTAGTAATGTCAATGATTCAGCTGAATTCTCGGTCGAAGGTTCTCCCAAAATCCGAACTGGTCGTAGATTCAGTAGTTTAGATTAAATATATTTTTTAGTTTTCTATTTTTTCTTGGATTTTATAGTTTTGACGTCAATAAAAGCCTGTGAAGTTTCGTTCAATTATGTATTAGATTCCCGATGAGCGCTTGAAAACGGTACGCGACTTTAGGGCCACGGAGTCACAATGATGTTTGTGGTGATGACAGTAATTATTTAGTACCTACAAATA
The DNA here is from genome assembly GCA_963082485.1 of Eudonia mercurella. Lineage (NCBI taxonomy): Eukaryota > Metazoa > Arthropoda > Insecta > Lepidoptera > Crambidae > Eudonia > Eudonia mercurella. Next base: position 367,272 of record OY720047.1, on the reverse strand, counting down.
ATTTGCAGCCTTAATTTAATCTTTATATTTAAGATTTAAGGCTCACAGTAAGCTGATGTTGTTAATGCTATCAAATGTTTTTTTCAGATTTTGTTATTCAAAATTTACATGACGTATACCTATACGTATGAGCATCATACCTATGAGCAAACAGAACTACTTTCGAGATACATTTTTGTGCCGAATCCTTTATCTAGTACATAATTGATGAAAGCTGTGAAGATATATTTAATAAATGATTAGATTTCGACTTACTTTGATATTTGAATTTGTGGTATTCGTCTGTAAAGATGAATCTGCATGTCCATCGGTTGCAAATACCTTTGGATAGATGGCACTAATGTCGCTCTAAAGCATTTCAAAAATCTAAAAGCAGTGATAAAATTCAGCGCTTACGTCAGCCTTCCCGGTAGCATAATAGTCAGTGCAGCCGCCCGGATTGCGGAAAACCCAGGTTCGATTCCTGGCTGGGTCGGGCGGGCGTTTAATTTTTTCACTGTATTTTATATAAATATTTACTTTGATAGAAAAGCAAGGTCGCAGTCTCCATCAAACTTAACACACCCGTGGTAGTGGTAATGTCTCCATTATAAATATGAATTCGTCACAGCGAGTTGCCGCTATCTGGAGATACTTGGAGACAGGCGTCGATGATCGATAATCCTGTTTTTGTTAGGGTCTGGCACAATTGAAGGAGGATTATCGCATTAGGAGGATTTAAGACAACTTCTTCGTCAGACTGGGTGGAGCGACGATCATCGCAAGGTGGCTGGTAAGAGCTGAATGAAAGTAGCCGCGGATCATCATCGGTACATGTTTGTGTACTCGGTTTGGTTATTGGTAGTACTTGTTTAACCGTCTGGCTAGCTACCACCATATTTTCTACATACAGGTCGACTTTTTTATCACCATCCAAACCTTCTGAGATGACTCCTGTGATACAAACGAACAACTCTTTCTATGGGACCAACTCCCTAACTCGAAAAAAAAATCAGCTGTTCCATACATTTTGGTCGAATGAATATTATTGATGTTTTGTATGGAACAGCTGATTTTTTTTTCGAGTTAGGAAGTTGGTCCAATAGTAAAAGTTGTTCGTTTGTATCACGGGAAATATCTCAGAAAGTTTGGATAATGATAAAAAAGTCGACCTGTATGTCGCCATACGTCGATGCTAGTAGCGTTGCTGTGTTCCGGCAGCTAGAGATAAGATAGCCAGTGTCGAGAATTTCGAGTGAAGTGCGTTTCCATCTTCGGCTTTAACATCAGGTGAGATGAAGAACAAGTGCTTTGGCAAGGAATTTAAAAACCTTTTCATTCCAAAAAAACTTCTTTTCCTAGCCTAGAGAGTCACAGTCGCGCAGTAAGTGCTGAGTAGCATTAGTTGATACACAACCTTTTTAGACTTGACCTTGGCAGCCACGGAATCATAATTAGTTTGGCCACATAATAATATCAAGTAGTTCTTGAGTGTGAGTCAATATTGTGGGAATGGGGGCCATTGTTGGAGGAAATAAAAGAGTTCACACGATATTGGGGTCGCACGCCGCTCGCCTGTTTATACAGCTTAGCCTAGCCTTATGGCTAGCTGATACTTATCTTAGAATAAGTTCTTTTTTTTAAATATATTTAAGGGTAAGTACAGTGCCTTGATCTCACCTGATGTTAAGTGATGATAAGGCCAATTGGTGGTAGCGCACTTCACCCGGAATCCTCAACTAGTGAGGCACTGGCTATCTTATCTCTAGCTGCTGGAACACAACAATGCTACAAACATTGATGTTATGGCGACATATTTAGATAAGATGGTGGTGACTAGCCAGGCGGACAAACAAGTCCTACCACCAACCAAACCGAGTAGACAAAGATGTACCCCCCGCTGGGAATCGAATCCGGGACCTCTGGGTCTAAACCGGTGGTCTTAGCCACTAGACCACAGAGGCGGTTAAGTTGGCTTTGTCTAAACTAGATAACCTGTTGAAAAGTCCTGCCTGCTTGGTGGTCCCGACCTTCAGTTTGTGAAGACTTGACGCAGAAGAAAAAAATAACTTAACTGGAAATAAAGAAGCTCCTGTTACATTCTCAGTTGCTTACAAAATACTAAAATGTTAACTCTTTTTTATTGCTGACTGTACCAGCTTCAAAAAGATCTGAAAGCCTATGAAACGTTATTTATACGTATCAATGGTTTTGATGGTAGACAATCATTATAGTTGCTTTCTAAAAAAAGTATTATTAGACAACGTCACATACATTGTTCTGATCCCAAGGTAAGTAGCTAAAGCACTCGTTTTATGGAAATCAGAAACAGCGACGGTACCACAACCACCCAGACCCGACACAATATCGAAAAGTTCGTTTTCGACATTGATCCAACCGGGAATCGAACTCGGGACCTCAGGGTTAGCACCACTCAAAGTCACTCGGCTACAGAGGTCGTCCATTCAAAGTCGTCAATCCAAGTGTACGCACAACACATTTAAATCAATTACTATAGAAGAACTACCCGCATTTTTACACATTATCACCTGTACAGAACATGGATATTAAAAAAGAAATAACCCCATTCTAAAGATCCAACCCTCCACTGCACACAACATTAGGGGCACAGCTACACTAACCATTTGCGCTGTAACATACGGGAGGGTTAATTTTAGAGATCGTAAAACTTTATATTTAGCTTTACGATTGTAATAGGCATTAGGCATTTTCTAACGGGCGACGGCGAGGTATTCGGTAGGAAAATTTCTAATGCCGGTAACACTTACACAAGAGTACATGCAAAGAGTTGCGAAACTTGGTACTTAAATGTGTTTAAAATTGCTACTTCCCGTCTAGTAATCTTCCCAATTACACCTATATATTATTTCTAATGAGGAGCTCGATGGCGCAGTGGTTAAAGCGCCCGGTCTGCGAGTGCTGAGGTTAAGCAACATTCGCAAAGGCCGGTCATCGGATAGGAGACCAAAAATGTATCATCTTGAGCTCCTCCTTGCTTCGGAAAATACGTTAAGCGTTTGGTCCCGGCAGCATTAGCAGTCGTTAACAACCACCAATCCGCACTGGGCCCGCGTGGTGGTTTATGGCCCGTTCTCCCTATCCATCCATAGGGAAGGTTCGTGCCCCAGCAGTGGGGACATAAATGAGCTGATGATGAGTCCAAAGTTCAGTATGAAGATGGCACTAAATGAAGATAATGTGATGATTGTTTGTATACGATACACTTAGTTGGCAATAAATACCTTTGACTTTGACTATAATATTATGGCTATTATACTCCCATCATCATCTACATCATCAGCTTATTTTATGTTCACCCTATGAATAGATAGGGAGAACGGGCCATAAACTACCACGCGGGCCCAGTGCGAATTGGGGGTTGGTAACGACCCGGGACCAACGGCTGAACGTGCTTTCCGAAGCACGGAGGAGTTCGAGATGAGATAAATTTTTGGTCACCCATCTGATGACAGGCCTTTGCAAAAGTTGCTTAACTTAAGCAATCGCAGACCGGGCGCGTTAACCACTGTGCCACCGAGCTCCTTTACAGATAAATAAACTCGGAGCTCGTACCATGCACCTCTGGGACGAAGAGCTCGAAAAACAAAAGCTCTGGCATTCCGACAACGATCGACCGGTACCACCGAAACTGTCGAACTGTAAACCGTAAACCCCGCAAAGGGGCGCAGATTACGCGACGAATTTAAATTCGGTGAGGGACGTGAGCCGCGAAATTAGCGGCGGTTTTTTGGAGGCATAAAACGCCATTGTCTGCGCCACCAAGATGTCAAGGTCTGAGGGGGCCCTTACAATGTGTAACACAATAAATGTATAATACCCTGTAAGTGTTAAGAATCGGCGTCAACAGCCAACGATTTTTTTTAAATAAAGAGTTGACAAATGAATAAGCTGATCATGAATGAAATAAATACGGTCAACCAGCCCGCCGACATTATTCAACACTATTCACTTTTGTACTTTAAAAGCCAAAGGCGCCCATTCAATGACAACAACTACCGTCGTTAACATACGATCATAATTTTTTTTTTTTTTTTTTTTTCTCTTTATTAATATTTTTACAAATACTAAAGATCAGTTAAGAAGTAGGCAAGCTATTTATAAAATGTTTTTGTTTTGTTTATATAATTTTAACGCAAATTTTATTGCGAAACAAATTACAAAAACACAACAAACACAACACGGCGGGCTGGTTAGAACCACGATAGCTCAATTGGGAGGGCACCTGACCCGGTATGTCAGAAGGGTGCAGGTTCAAATCCTGCTCGTCGAAATTTTTGTAATTTGTTTCGCAACAAATTTTGCGTTAAAATTATATAAACACAACAAAAACTATATTTTTATTGCTTGAAGTAAGCCTCTATTTTCAAACCCAAACATTTTCAGAGGAATAAAGAGCCATCGTATGCACCACCAAGATGTCAGTGTCAGAGGGGGTGGCAATTAATATACAAGATGTTAAGAGACTATTATTTTCTATAGGTACTAATATTATAAAGAGGAAACCTTTGTATTTTTGTATGTATGTATGTTTGCAACGAATAAACTCAAAAACTACTGGACCGATTTAAAAATATCTTTCACCATTAGAATGCTACATTAGCGCTGAGTAACATAGGCTATATTTAAAAAAATATCCACCCGTGCGAAGCAAGGACCGCTAGTTTAATTTATAAAAGCAATAACGAACAATATTATCTTTCTTACAATTAAAGCCCGATGATACTATCCGAAACGGATTCAAACATCTTTACACCCATATTCATAATATTGTTAATAAAATTAAAAACTGAAATTTTTAAAAATCGGCATACGTGGTGACCTATGTCGCTATCAGAATTCAGTTCGTCGGACGAATAACATATTCGTACACGAATGAATGAGTATTTCGGACGGCGATTTAAATAACACAACCTTTCATTGTAGTAACAAATGGTATTCGGTCCGAGAATTTATGTGCCGCAAAATCGCAAACAAATAATTAAATTATATGAAAAAAAAATGGGGGAAAAAAATTCGTAACAAATCACTTACGATTTTCAATTTTCGGCGTCCGTCGCTTCCTACAGTCGTATTTCAAAAATTATTTTGTTGATTATTTTTTAATTGGAAAATACGGTGCGACGCCTGTTCATGTCGTCATTGTTGTTTGTTGTTGTTTTTACTCACTGCCTAGGGCTGTTTTTTTTTATTATTACCTGTAAACAAAAACAGCGGTGTTATTTAAGGGATAAAATAAACATTTTTTCACATCAAAATGTAAATAGTCTTTAGGAAGAATGTGATTGCGAAGTTTGGAACAAAAATGCGTCGCTCGTTATTTGAGGCACTTGAAATATTTTGAATGAGTAAATGAGAAATAAAAATTATTTGTTTATTTTACACATTTTATAAATAACACACGAATTATCCGACACATATTTTACTTGTTTACGATTAAAGCTGAATCTGTTTTATTGTTGACGGGAAATTGAAGAGTCATGCGGTTTTGTTTTATTTTCTAAAAGTGGCGTTTAATTGAACAAATGGTGAAAATGATCTTCGTGAACGTGCAAAACAGTGAAAGTCACTTTTCAAATTCTCTCAAGAAGTCCGCGTGAGATCTCTATAAAGTTCCTCTTTACTGGTAATATTATTTATTACTAACCGTCTCTGTTATAATTATATGTTTACGAGAAAAGAAGCTAACCAGACGAAGCCACTAATCAAGAAAAAAGCTGAAACGGAGCCGATGCAAATATGGATTTTAAAAAAATATTTGAAAAATTATAAAGTCATTTAAATATTTTAAAGAATACTGGTATGGACAGTAAAAAAGCTTTTGTTTCTTACCTGAAAGGAACAACTTAATAAGAGCTCCGGGCGTCATAATATTGGTCGTAATATCGCTGTTATATACTCGTATATGTTCTCCTTATGGAAATTACATAGAAGAGCTTTCTTAGATAACTTTTATGAGCGTTTAGAGTTAAGATCTCGGTTAGATAAAATAAATGTTGTTGTTGCCACTTGTTATATTTTTTAAATACAAAACCAATGCCTCGGTGGACGAGAAGTAAAGCGGTCAGCCTGATATCCGGAGGTACTGGGTTCAATTCCCGGGAAGTATATTTCGAATTTTTTGAGTCAAGGGTGAAAGAGGAGCATGCCCACTAAAAACTTTTGCACTTCTCACCTGCCAATGTGATTTGCTGGGTTATAAGGACTGCTATCTTACCACAACCACCGGGACTAACGGCTTGACGTGCCTTCCGAAGCGACAACAAGTATTATTATCTCTACTGTGGCATAACGCAGATGAGATAAATTTCTTTATTCATCACCTCATTTTAGACCCCACTGCTGGGGAACGAGCCTTCCCTATCGATTAGTGCAATGCAGACTGGTGTTTGTTAACGCTAATGCAGCCGGGAGCAACGGCTTTACGTGCCTCCCGAAGCACGAGAGCTCGAGATGTAGACTGATCACCCATCTGATGACCGGCCTTTTCGAAGTTGCTTAACTTTAGCAATCGCAGACCGGGCGCGTCAACCACTGCGCCACCGAGCTCTTTTATCATGTACACCTATCTACTCGTAGTAACCCACCGCGGTTCATTTCTTCTATCATTAGATTACAAACAGCACATTTATAAATTCAAAATGGCGGACGACTTACATTCACCTTTCAGTACCAAGATCGAGCATTGATCAAAGCGTAATACTGCTCCAATTAACCTGGAATAATTAATCTCCGTTCAAAAGGCGGATTCATATATTCAATCGGGGGCCGGTGGCACCGAACGGAACTTAACGGAACTATTAGTTAACCTTCCATCGACATAATTTAACCGAACAAAGATGATCAATCGGCGAAAATAATAATCCTTTGTCAATGTTTGAATACCATTTAAATTCACAAAGTTGTAGATCACAAATTAGTTAATGTATTTATTGAGGATCTCATTGGCGTAATTGGACGAGCTTCCGACCCGAATCGTCAGAGGGTGCGGGTTCGGATCCCGCTCATGGATTTATTTTTAATACTTTTCCAGATCTCATTGAAGCAGAAATTTTGATCTCGAATTTTATGCAACTTTCGTAATGTCGGATGTCATCGGATGGGTGACCATGCTGTGAGGGTGTGTAGTTGGTCTCGAAAGTTGTCGTAAGGTGACAGATCTATTATACGATACGTGAAGAATAAACTTTGTACACCCCAAAGCACATTGTGCGATTTGGTACAGTTAAACAGTAAAGTATAAAATTTATGTATAATGTGTATGGTCACGTGGTCAGACAGCCCGTGACCACGGCCGGTGTGACTCGGTCGAAACGTCGGGTGTAAAAAAGGTATGATACCTTTTAGTATAATTTGGCGTTTATCCCCTTATAAATTATTTGATAACCGTGGAACGAAAGTTTAAAAGTGTATGTAGACATTACATCTTATCTACATTGTATATTCTGTGAGTTATTGTCGAATTATCACACTAATATTATAAATGCGAAAGTTTGTGAGTATGTGTGTGTGTGTGTGTGTGTGTGTGGCTTTTTCACGCTGCAACGGATGGGTGGATTTGGATGAAATTCGGTATACAGATAGTTTATAACCTGGATTAACACATAGGATAGTTTTATCCCGATGTTCCCACGGGACACTATAAATATACTAAAAACGACAGTTTAATTTTCCAATACAAAATGATTTGTTTGTTTTGTTGTCATAGGAACCAAGAGAATTTAGGGTATGTTCCGATATACACTGAGAGCACTGTCAAATGCTCTTACTGGTGAGAAATTTGTTCCGTTATGGACTGACAGTATACTGCCGCAGTATCCTAGGGAAATATATAACGTCATAAATAGTCGCCATTTTTGTACTGTAAGCACTGGCATTTTCGAGGTAAGGTGCTCTCAGTACTTTGTTCACGTGATCAACAGCGTCCAGAAATTACATGGATGACATCATGGATGACAGTATACTGGACTGCGTTCCGTTTTAAACAGTAAACAGTAACTAAAAAGGAACGGCTTCGTAGTATACTAAATTGACGTCACACCTTACAGTGCTCGCAGTGCATATCGGAACATACCCTTTGTTATGGAGTAGTGGACTGTATGATGAATTAATTGATGGAAACACGTAGTATTTTGTAAATGTTCAATGTTTATTTCAGTAAATACAACAATTCGTAGCAAAAACAACTTGACAACTAAAAATCCGTCACTAGGAACACTGACATTAAAACATAAAAAAAGGTCTTTTAAAAGGTAAGAAAGGTTTGAACCAGCCAGTCGCCAACACCCTTAATCACTTGATGAAAACTGTCAAAGCGGTACCAAGTCCGCCGGGTCCACTAGTATTCTAATAAAAGAGTAGGCAGCCTTTTTTGTCCGTCCAAAGGTTGTCCGGAAGAGATCACTCTTAGTGATAAGACCGCCCTTTAAAGTTTATTTTTATTGGTGTTTTAAAGGACTCCGTGTTAAAGTAAGGAGGGTATACTTGTAATTTAAGTTAAAGAGGTTTATACCTAAAATGTAACAAAGACGCCTATTCTAAAAGCACGTAGACCTGCATCCTACACCAAAGCCACATCAACCTTAAATCACCACCACCACTGCATTCTAAAACTTATTACAACAGCTTAGAGTAGCTTATTAAGCAGCAACTCCTCCAGAGCAATGCATCAGGCACAATCTGACCACAGTCGCCGCCTGCAAGGAATATTCTACGTAATTAAGCAACGGCATATCGTCTAGAAACAAAATAAGGAGAATCAGAAGGTAAGCTGTATTTATTTAGTCCATCGGCAAGATGGGTTGACGATATTATTTAATCCTTTATTGCACATATAAAACACAAATTAAAACAGACATTACACAAGACATATACAAGAGTGAGCTTATCTAAGGAAGAGATCTCTTTCAGCTAACCCTACCTGTGGTGGGGAACGGAAGTTTGCGGGGACTATTCTACGAACTAATTACTGATACATATACATACTTAAACTAACCGTAATGTATACATATACATGCATACACATACACATATATACCTATATACTATAATTTGAATGTATAATTATATAACGTTACTGATTACCAGTGTTGGAGAGGTAGTTCTTAGTTAGTAGTTAGATCTTTCAACTTATGTTTAAATGATTCTACCGATGGACTCTCACGAATGTCGGCAGGCAATTTATTCCACAGTTTGGCTGCATGGACGGTGAAAGAATCGTGGAAAAATTTGGATTTGGGTTGAGGATAGATAGGGGTTCTAGTGTCACATGAACGCTTGGGGCGGGGAGTGGCAGGAAAGTGCGTAAACCACGAACGCAAATAATGAGAGAGCTGAGGGTAGTGAAGGATTTTGTAAAGGAGGCAGAGGATTACCAAGACCTTGGGTTGCACGTGTCCCAGATTCCCAGATTACGATCGAGGTGAATGACATAAACAAAGAGAGACCTATGCCCAGTAGTGTGTCGAAAGGGGCTGATGCTGATAATGATGATGATGAATTTACGCATATGACTTTGCTCAGAAGAAGAATCAAGATGCGAGGATAGCTACTAGAGCAGGATACTGCCTCACCAACCGTCCTCACGTTGCCGACCAGCAAGTTGCTCCTTCACACATCGTTTAAAGGACCCCATGTTGTAGGAATGAGGAAATACGTGTGTTGGGAGGGAATCCCGTTCTTTGGTGGTGCGACAAAGAAATTAATCACCAAATTTCTTCGTTCGCAATGGAATAGTTGCCACAGAAAACCGCTTAATACATACCGCGTATGTAGACTCTCTCACCGACACGGATCTCAGAACAGCTCGCAACAGTCCGAGCGCTGCTGTTGTGAGACTCCGTGTCCGTGACAGGTTGTCTATGTGTGCGGTGCTAGAACGCGTTTGTACGAAGCTTACCTTCTGCAATCTCCTTATATTATCGTCTATCACTTGTGCACCTGGTATGTTAGTGAATATAATTAACATGCTCTTATCTTTGAAGATATACATCTTGGGAGAGCAGTTAGCATGTTTTAGTTGTCCCTTAAGCAGCGCTTGCAAGGTGTATAGTTTCATTTGTTTTTTATTCTTTACGGATAAGTACTTTGCCTGCATTACAATTTTAAGTGATGATGAAGGTGAAAGGGCACTTCAACCGTAATCCTCAAATTCTGTGGTTCTAGCTACTACATTGATGTTAAATGGTGACATATTTATGTAGATATAAAAATTTTAACTTTCTGGAGTGGAGACCACGATTAGCATTGTTGTGTTCTATCAGTTAGAGTTAGGATAGAGGGAGAATTTATTATGAAGAAAAAATACCATTACAATAACTTAATAAGTCAATCAGTTTAGAAACGATATATAATGAAGAATTCCTAAATTTCTTTCGGTCAAAATCTTTATACTAAGCTGATTAATACTCGGGACAACATACTCCAACCAACTTAGTTGAATTCGGTACAGTACTTTGACAAATCAAATAAATCGCGAAGCAGGTAAACACAGTAACATGTTCCATAAATTACCCTCCCCCCCACCCTTCTTTTTCTAAGCAATGGGCTCCAAACGATTCACAATACAAAATCAATGACTTCTTACGGAATGCGGAGTCGGGTGGTTCGGTTATGGTGGAATTTATGAAAGAGTTGTGCTGTTTCATCAGTGACATGAGTATTGAAATAGGTCCTTCAGTGATGAAACTCTGATACTAAACGGTGGGCATAAATTTATCATCATCTTGAAACCGAATTAATGGTAATTAGTGCTATTCAAAACCGAACGTCATGAGTAATTTTCCTCGACCTTTTTAATTTTCCATCGAAGAGTTCGATGGCGTAGTGGTTGACGCGCCCGGTCTGCGAGTACTGAGGTAAAGCAACTTTCGCAAAGGTCGCTCATCGGATAAATGACCAAAAATGTATCACGTCGAGCCCCTCCGTGCTTCGGAAGGCACTTAAATACGTTGGTCCTGGCTGTATTAGTGGTTGTTAACGATTGCTACCGCACTGAGCCCGCGTGGTGGTTTATGGCCCGTTCTCCCTATCCATCCATAGGGAAGGCTCGTTCCAGCAGTGGGGATGATGATATTTAACGGTGGGGTTAAACTGTTTCTAATACTCTGACTTTGAAAATTTTCCTGAGTGAAAGTTGAGCTGAATAAAACATGTTGAATCCCTTGTATTTCCCCTACAAAATAATTTACACTTGTAAAAGCGACTTCTCCTAGGGTTCCAAACATTTCGCAATACGGGCTAAATGAGTTAACGATTTCCCCATCGAACTTTTCAATTAGTCTTTTATTACGCTGTTTAGCAAGCATTGTTTCATGTTTCATCAATGTATATTTGACCTCACAAATCCACTTTGACCTTTTAAATTTTAACTCTGAATGAGACTATTCAAACGTTTCTTGCCGGTTCTTCTCAGTACCTGCAAGGTCTCCCGCCCAGAGTAGACTTACGAACCGATGGCACAGTGACATTCATAAGAGCTATTTGTAGCCTAAACTGAATAAATGATTTTGAATTTGGAACCAGCCTTGCATAGCCTGGGTTTTTGTGGTGATTACGCTATGACTTAGTTTCAATGATGGAGGCTTCTGCCCAGTTAGACAGTATGGCTATTTCTGTCTATGCTGTATCGAACTAAATCGTAAAAGACAAAATATTAAAAAAACAGCTAGGTTTCAGCGTAAATCACAAAGTACTATAAAAATCCAATGAGTCTTCTGGGGTCTCGGTAGCTCCAAAGATCGATTGTTTGAGTGAGTTCGATTTCCACTCGAACTATCTGAGACTGGTCGATTATTTCTTATAAATATCTAGTAACTATATATAGCATTAAAAAAGCAAAGATTAAAAAAAACTCAACTTAAATGAGTATAACGGTAACCGCTCGCCGCTCCCAACTCGTCCCCCCACCCTCAAATGACATCCAAATGAACGTTATTCAAAAAAGCTCTTTGGGTCTTTAGCAAATCGTTTTATCTTATTTGAGACATCAATTCCCTTAATGCTATACGGCTTACGTATAATTGACGAGCTGGTTTCAGTCGGAACTGACGTGCATGCGAGTCAATTAAAAGGTTTAAAAATTCGCAATAGGAGGAAAGTTTAGGCTTAAGACTTGATGCCAATGTTTTTTATATCTTCGGCGCACTTGGCCTTCATCTCAGCTGATGTTAAGTGATGATAAGGCCGAAGGTGGAAGCGCACTTCATCTGGAATCCTCAACTACTGAGCAACAACTATCTTATCTCAAGCTACCGGAACACAACAACATGCTACAAACATTGAATAAAGCTCCTTTGGTTTACAATGTATAATAAAGTGTTTATAAATTGTCACGGGCAGACAGAGCCACGGTAATCTAATTGGTCAGTAATTCCGTGATCATGGCCCAATCAACTGTGCGGAAATATCGAATACCTACTTACCAATGATAAACATAGTAAGAATCCCGTTAATAATTACTTTATTGCAAGTGACCATAATAGTTATATTTAATTGGTACCACCTGTAGTACGTCAGAGCCTTACAGCCGAAATTAATAACCTATCCTCAGCAAGAGATAGGCCTTTTTCAAGATTTCGTCGCTTAAGTTCTAACACCGCGAAAGTAAAAAATGACAACTTTTCAGGAGAGCAAAAATATCGTATCTTTTTCTATATCGCGATCATAATAATTATGTTTTTGTTTTCAAAATAAAACGCTTCCATTGGTTAAAATCCCTGTTTCAGATTGGTCTAGAGGTGCGTCTTTCTATACTCTATCGAATGACATGCAAAAGTCAAAATGACAAATTTTGGACTTCCGCGGTGTTAGAACTTAGGTGACGATTTGTTGCTTAGTTATTTCTGTTATTTATCGGAAAATAACAGCGGTTGCTAGGTAACTAAACTAAGATAGGCCTATCTCTTACCAGAGATAGGTTGTTAATTTCGGCGGTTAGTGTTTAATGCGGCCGGTCTGCGATAGCTAAGGTTAACCAACTTAGATGAGATAGGTGACCAAAAATTTATTATTTCGATCTCCTCTGTGCTTCGGAAGGTACGTAAAGCTGTTGATCCCGGCTACATTAGCAGTCGTTAACAACCACCGTTCCTCCGGACCGCGTGGTGACTTATAACCCGTTCTCCCTATCCATCCATAGGGAAGGCTCGTGCCCCAGCAGTGAGGATATTAAATCAGCTGGTGAGGTACGTCAGAGCGTGCGGGTTCAAATCCGGCTCGATAAAAAAATTCAACACTTTTTCTATAACGTTTTTTAGGGTTCCGTAGCCAAATGGCAAAAAACGGAACCCTTATGGATTCGTCATGTCTGTCTGTCCGTCCGTATGTCACAGCCACTTTTTTCCGAAACTATAAGAACTATACTATTGAAACTTGGTAAGTAGATGTATTCTGTGAACCGCATTAAGATTTTCACACAAAAATAGAAAAAAAAAAAATTTTGGGGGTTCCCCATACTTAGAACTGAAACTCAATTTTTTTTTTATATATCAAACCCATACGTGTGGGGTATTTATGGATAGGTCTTCAAAAATGATATTGAGGTTTCTAATATCATTTTTTTTAAACTGAATAGTTTACGCAAGAGACACTTCCAAAGTGGTAAAATGTGTCCCCCCCCTCTGTAACTTCTAAAATAAGAGAATGATAAAACTAAAAAAAATATATTATGTACATTACCATGCAAACTTCCACCGAAAATTGGTTTGAACGAGATCTAGTTAGTAGTTTTTTTTTAATACGTCATAAAGTACGGAACCCTTCGTGAGCGAGTCCGACTCGCATTGGCCGGTTTTTTTGTAAAAATAACATAATGTGTAGGTCTATGTGTACATGATAATCCATCACTTGCTAGTTCAAAGTAAGCGTCTGTTGTCTCACCAGCGCGTACTGCTCACGTGCTCACAGACTAAATTAACTTAATTAATGCTCTCTCAAGAACTCCCGACGCTGCGTATATTTAACGCACTTAAATAAATGTGTTGGTGTGCTTAACGCGACCCGCTTTATTAATACAGGACTTGGGGGATATGGAACTGTTTTAAGGTACACAGGTTAGGCAGATAAGATAAGATAAGTTAAATCGGTAAGCTACGAAATATCTATTCGTCCAATATACCGCAGTGTCTCAAGACGAAAGACTTTGACCAGTGTGTGTTGCCAGTGATGACATACGGGACTGAGACGTGGTCGCTCACTATGGGCCTTATCAAAAGGCTCAAGGTCACTCAAAGAGCAATGGAGAGGGCTATGCTCGGGGTTTCTCTGCGAGATCAAATCAGAAATGAGGAGATCCGCAGAAGAACAAAGGTAACCGACATAGCCCGAAGGTTGCAGTGGGCAGGGCACATTGCTCGCAGGACTGATGGCCGCTGGGGCGAAACAGTCGTCGAGTGGCGATCGCGTACCGGAAAACGCAGTGTGGGCAGACCTCCAACAAGGTGGACCGACGATCCGGTGAAGGTCGTGGGAAACCGCTGGATGCGAGCAGCATAAAACCGGTCGTTGTGGAGATCCTTGGGGGAGGCCTTTGTCCAGCAGTGGACGTCTTTTGGCTGAGATGATGATGATGATGATGAAGTTAAATTTATTTTTCATCTTTTGATATTATGTGATGATAAGGCTGACGGTGGTACTGCATTTCACCCAGAATACTATATCTAACAGTCATTGTAGAAGTAGTGGATATAATATTATATATGTATGTATGTTATGTATGTTATGTAAGCAGTTTGTTATTTTTTTGGTAAGAATAAGGTCATGCTATAAAAATCATGCCAAGTTGATTTACCATTTTGGCAACAAAAAAAAAATGTTGACGATATGAAACTGCCTCTATGGTTTCGTTGTTAAACCACTGGTCTCAAACTTCTGGTTCCGGGTTCGATTCTCAGCTGTTCGTTATCATCAACATCATCATCTAAGCCATAAGACGTCTAATGCTGAACAAAGTCATACAACTTGCTGTATTAATAAATAAGATAGCTATTTAATAAGTAAATGAAGATCCGATTCTACCCTAATCTTATCGTTGCATACCCGGTGAGGAGAGCAATCAGCACTCACCCATCGTTATAGTTAAGCAACCGATGAACTACAAATCTCCGGTTACAATAGAGTCATGCAATCAAACGACTATAATTCCCGTGTTTAGTTTTTAACTCCTATAAGATGTTAATTAAAGATTCCCTTTATTAACACCATTGCTTTTCCCACGCATCGTCACAGTTCGATGCTTGTAGACGCTCGCAAAAACCACGTCGGGTCAAACGCCTCGCCCGAAGGTTATAGAGAGTGGAGGAAACAATGGCACCGAATTTCCCACGTTTCTTCCACATAAAACGGCACGCCAATCAAGTTTCACCCATATCCGTTGCGTAATTAAGTCCACAATTGAGTTGGTATACTGGCTCGTTAGACAACGAAGAATTACCACCTTTATAGCGTGAGCGGTATGTTCCCATATCCTTAATGCTGAATAGAAAAACGTGAAGTGTGTTACATGGGAGTTTCAATCTACTTCCTATAGAGATAAGGTTTGTAATTGCGTTGTGTATTGTCACGATTCGTTACGAAATGTGTTTCGTGATAATGCATAGGTTAACGCTTTCTCATAACCAGCGTATTGATAAAGTCTAAAGGAAGGTTTGTAAGATGTTTGTGCAGAATTCGTTTTATCTATATATTAAATTCAAATCGATGCTCAAAGAGACGCAATTCAACCAAATCGGCATTCCTTAGTAGAAACTCCTAACAACTATATTAAGAACATGACAGGACATGTTATATGAAAAAATCGAAGAAAGTACGCGTGGGATGTATTTTTAGATCCTACCAAAAGGAAATTTGTCATCTCTGCCTACACTTTTCAGAAACAGCCATAAGAAAATGTACGAAATGAAAAGTTACATACGAGATATTTGCACGATCACTTATTTCTGATCGTACAGGCTAATTTTTGACGTTACTAAGAAAAAAGTGCCATGTTTCAGTTAGTGACATACCTATGTACAGTCCTTTTTTTAACACGAGTATGTATGTAAGCATCGCTCGCTAGGAATCGAACCTTGGCCCTCAGCATCTGAGACCGGTGTACTAACCAATAGACAACAGGAGAAACTCAACTACCTAAGTTACCTAAACGCGTTACCCAACTCCCCATGTCGAGTCGAGATTCAACTACAGAATTTACTATTACAGCTCTTGTACTTCAGAAAATTGGTCCTCAAATCAAGAGCAAGATGCATGTGAACACACATACCACACACACTCTATACACGATCCGATTCGAACTCTCTGTGGTCTAGTGCCTAGGACCACCGGTGTAGACATAGAGGCTCCTGGTTCGATTCCTAGCGGGGGGTACATGTTTGTGTTCTCGGTTTGGTTGGTGTTAGGGCTTGTTTGTTCGCCTGGCTAGCTACCACTATCTTATCTAAATAAACTTATCGTTAAGTGAGATGAAGGAATATATTTAAAAAAAACCCTCGGAAAGGGGACAGTGCGTGATGCCTTGTCTCAAGAAAACCTCTGACGGTGTTTCGATCACAGGACTTGAGGAACCCTTTAAATTTCTCGCCGCCCTGAAAAAGTCTGGTTACGCTAAAACAGCTGCCCGACAAACAGCAAACTCTCTCCAAAAAAATTAAAGCGTTGCTCAACTCCTCATGTAAACTCGACTACAGAATTTACTTTTACAGCTCTTGTGCTGTAGAAAATTGGTCCTCAAAGCCTGAGTAAGTTGCAAGACTTGCAAGTGAACTACACAGAGTTGCCAAAACCAACTTTCGCACATATTTAATACAAGGCGAAGTTGGCTTCCAGCTTATGAGCAAGATGGATTCGCGGCCATCAGCCTGTTTGCTCAGGGCGTTTGTAAAGGCCGTCGCCTGCACGCCGCTTGTGTAAACGGGAATGGTTTTATTAGGTTTAAGTCTAAGAGATAAGCACTAGCGGAAGTATTTTGGTTATTTTCAAAGAGTAGGAGGTACAGCTAGATCAGATGGCTCACGCATTATGATAATAGAAATTAAATTTCAAGTTAGTGCGTCATTTACTAGCTTTGCCACTTTTAGAAAGAAGGAATAATTATGTCGAACACTACCTTGCTTCAGCCGCTTTGGTAGTTAAAAGAAAAGCGGAGAACGCTCACCAGATCCCATCAGAACAATGCGATCGAAAATATACTCCTAACTTTGGTTAACAGAGTCGTAGATAAGAAGAAACTTACCGCAGGTTCATCTCTGTACCTGATAAAACAGGCGAAAGAACCAGGTTTTCGTATTTGTTTGCGATTACAGTTTTTTGGTACAGAATTGGTGTGTATAAGTAGTGTACCTTGGTATGTATTGGCATCAGAAGCGGAAAAATTTTTATTTATTTATTTCTAAATAACAAGCCCAAACGAATACCTACTTGACGTTCCAGACCCTATTACCTTTTCCCTACAACATGGGATCCTTGTAGGACAGCTAGGAGGCACAATCTTGCTCTACTAGCTGTTTGAGCATCAGGTTGATCGGAGTGATTCTTTTATATTAAAAGACATACGCCTTCGCCTGTGCCATGAACATATTTCCCCGAAAATGTTATTGTAATGTAATGGACGTTAAGCTTCAAGAGGACGTCAGACGTGGAAAAATCCTACGAAATTATACAATATCTTACTGGTGATGCGAGCTGAAAGTAGTCTTTTAAAGTGTCAGCCCGAGGCTTGGTTGGGCGGCTAAATAGGCTGGGATATGGCACTTAGCCTTGGTCTATGTAATCGCGTTTTAGTTCACAGATTAAGTTGAAGTTTTTTAACTCCGGAAACGGGGAAAGCGAATGATGATTTTAGTTCAAATTTGTTACTGTACTTGTATTCCGCTGTCAAATTTCTGGTCACACTATTATTGGAGATCCTTACTTATTAGGGATATAAGATCTATAGTTTTATGATTCTACCATGAAGTGTTACAATGTTAAAGGCTATGGTAACTTGGTGTTGGTATTTTGTTCAGATATTAACGCGATGGTGACCATCAATTTTTTCCTCATCTGTGCGAAACACATCGTATCTGTTTTATTCAGGATGAACTCACTTAAATAAGAATGTCTTGCTATAAGATCAAACTTAAAGACTAACATTTTGTGACTCTTATTGTTGTATCTATTAGTTGGTTGATACTAAATCTCAAATAAATAGGAGTGGAATATGAGCACCAATCAAACGTTATCATTCGTTTTGGAGAATAAATGAAATTTACGAGTTTTGAAAAACCTCTAGTCAGCAGGCAAAAGACTTTTATCTTAACAAAACTTCTTAAAGCCATTTAAAACATTTCCAGGAATGTTGTTGTGAACATTAATATCAAGTGACAATACATTAAGAGCGTGTTGACAGCGTGTCAGAACTTTTGTCACATTAAGACTGTCCAAAAAGTTCGCAAGTTACAAGTTTGAGGAATGAGATGACAACCCTTTTAGGATTCAGTGAGGAGACGAGACTTTTGGGCCAAACTTTTGTGTACCTCTCACAGTTCTTTGCCTAAGCGAATACGTCGAATTGGGTATTCTAATAATGTGACAACGTGCG
Source organism: Eudonia mercurella (assembly GCA_963082485.1). NCBI lineage: Eukaryota > Metazoa > Arthropoda > Insecta > Lepidoptera > Crambidae > Eudonia > Eudonia mercurella. The sequence continues at coordinate 348,680 of OY720047.1, read as the reverse complement.
TCATATTTTCAGATTCGCTCGATTCTACTTCTTCTTATACATGAAGTTGACGTATCAAAAAGGGCTCCTGGCATGTTCTACCACCTTATCGTTAGTTTTAGATCCATAACTAGGTTGTTTCATTTCATACCCTTGTATATCTCTATCTCTATGTATTTTATAAAAGAGAAGTCCTGACCGATTGTTTGTTAGAAGAACGATCAACATCGCACAGTCCAAACCGCTGGAACAAGTACGCTGAAATTTTGCAGGCGACCCTTTCAAAGGATAAGACGGGATTTTCCGAAATGCCCCCGGGATCACTGGATACCAGTGTTTACGTGGACAAAGACAGGGGCTGTCGCTAGTTACGTACCTACGTGTGGGTAATTTTTTTTCTTTTTCTTTTTTTTTTCTTATAGCAGTCACCGTAGCCGACATCGGCCAGGGAGTATATATATATACGTGTGGGGTAGGCAATACATTTATCTAATTAGTTTATATTATTTTCTTTTATCGTGCTTAGTGTGCAGCTGAAAATAGGTCAAGTGCATATGCACTTGACCTATTTTCAGCAGCAGACTGATGATGATGATAATGATGAGTATGATAATAGCCAATAGTCCTTCTTTTACGAAGGTCGACACAATGATCGATCGATACTCTTAGCACCTAAGAATTAAAATTAACATTATGGCAGGACTCCAGTCGCTCGACATGATTGTAAATTAAAAGATGGGGAAAAGTAAAAGCCTCCTGAGTGTCTTTCCAGCTCTTCTCGGTCGTAAGATCTCCCAAAGTCCGAACAAGTGGTAGATTCAGTAGTTAAGTTGTGTAATATTGGATAAATAATTAGAATTTGACTTTGATTTCTTAGAAATTTAAATATTGTAAATCTACGCGACGGAAATTCTGTCACAACACCTAAAGTTTAAACCTTATTCATTTAAACAAACGCACCTGAGTTCAAACAGAGATACACGAAGTGAGTTCCTTTGAGAGCCCAACGCAGCGGTCCAGATTTAATTTATTAGGCATGTTTTTCATTATTTACTTTAGATAGCGGCAACAAAGGCGAGAGGAGGCTTCCTCTTATTAAACCGTTTCAACAAAATGCCTTTTGTTGTTATATAATGGCATCATTTTTCTTGGGCAATATCTGTATTTGGGGGGAAAACAGCAAATTGTTTTGTATTCAAGTGGAATGACCGCAATGATTTAATGTCCCAACAGAGACGTGGATTGAGATGGGCCGCGATATCCTTCGACAATAGCATTGTTTATTGCATTGTTTTATTAATCGACTTTATTATCTGGCTATAAACGTCCCTGTACTGGGCTCAGGTCTTTCCACATGAAATATAGCACATGAAGAGATCGATCCAAGACCACTACGATGGTCTCTATCTTCGTGGGTTAAAATGACTGTCGTCTGGTCAACTGAAGCCTTAGTATTTGAGGATTCCGGGTAAAGTGCGCTTCCACCTTCAGCCTTATTATCATTACTTAACATCAGTTAAATAAAGACAAAGCGCTAAAACCGAAAAATCACTGCAACTATCAGTTTCACGTGCTTTCAGAAGTCACCCATCCGGTTAGCAGACATTACCATTTTGATTTATTCCAGATTGCCTCGCCTTCAGCAAACAGGTTTAAGCTAAAGCTTTCGAGAAACTAGAGAATTGTTATTACGTGAGGGGCACATGGATTCGTAAGTGTTTTTACATTTTGATATCTTAGAAAAATTTTGAAGTTCCAAGTTTTACAACTGAATTTGAGATATTTTTAATTTTAATTTTTTTTTAAATTTTAAACCTTTTAAAAATAATTTTTACTATATATTAATTCTTTTTTGCAAGATCGCAATCCGACACGCTAGCCACTGCGCCTTTATCCACTAAACAAACACTAAAAGCAATATCGGGTAGTCCGTTTCCACTCACCTCAGCTCACTTCATTTAATTTTTTCAGCACTCAGTTATTCGGAAGGGTCCACATTGAAAAAGCGATTCGATCGAACCGATTCCTTTTGTTTACCTACCCTTATTTATCGCAAAGAAGCATGCGCCCCACAAAATGGATACAAGCAAATAGAAACCTTACAGCTCAGGTAATAAGACTAACGCAACGTTGTTTCGGGGTGGTTTAAAATGTTGTGTTGGCGCACATTTTCATATAATTTTTGATTAAATTAAAAAACCTGAGCTATTTTTCTTTATAATGGCTTCGATTTATCGATGCCGTTATCCGGTAGACTCCATGTACATTGTATTCGGTATCGACGTTGATTTGGGCTACACTCTGTTTTATTTTCATTAGGGTTCATGTGTTTTTTTAGTTATTAGTAGATACATAGGTACGTTTTTCAATTTGACATTTGTAATTTCTTTTATGTTTTACAACTTTTTTTGATTGACATACACAAAAGCCCGAACGCTTTCTGGTTGGTCTTTATCTCAACTGATTGTGGTGACGATCAGAAGAAAAATATTGTTCTTTTAAAGAAGCATTATTTTATAAAAAAAACTCGAGATAAAACCGTATAAGAGATATACATAACATAACATTCTTATGAGATATACATAGAAACGTTCAACAAGGTGGACCAACGATATGGTAAAACGGGAAGCCGCTGGATGCGAGCAGCACAAAACCGGTCGTTGTGGAGATCATTAGGCAGGCTTTTGTCCAGCAATGGACGATTTTGGCTGAGATGATGATACAACAAGAAATCCCAGATCCCAAAAGCTGAAAGAAGTAACACCGCTTAGATTCCAACAGAAATTCCACACTAATGTTATGTTAATCTGATATTCTTCCCCCCATTACAAGCGTTGGCCGAATCATTACCCATTTCTGCCATATAAAAGCCAATAAAAAGCCTCTGTAAGGTCACGTCCGCTCCATACATCCGATATTGGATGGAATTTAGACATAATAGTTGGTACGTGATTCTCGACGCGGAAACGATGAGCGAGTATTGTTGCTATCTCTTGTGATACGAATTTTACTTTTCAGTTTCGTGTATTTCTTCTGTGGTTTTGTGTAAGTTACGGTTCATTATCAGCTCATTTTATGTCCCCACTGCTGGGGCACAAGCCTTCCCTATGGATGGATAGGGAGAACGGGCCATAAATCACTACGCGGGCCCAGTGCGGGTTGGTACCAACGGTTTTACGTGCCTTCCGAAGCACGGAGGAGCTCGAGATGATACATTTTTAGTCATCTATCCGATGACCAGTCTTTGCGAAAGTTGCTTAACCTCAGCTCTCGCAGCTCGCAGACCGGGCATGGCCTGATAACCACTGCGACATCCAGCTCCTCGGTTACTTTTTACTTTTTATTTTTAAGTGCTAATTGCTGCACTGAAGCTGAATTACATATTTATAAAATACAATGAAAAAATTAAAAGCCTACCTGACCCAGCCGGGAATTGAACCTGGGTCTTCCGCAATTCGGGCGACTGCACTGACCATTATGCTACCGGGACGGCTGATGTAAGCACTGAATTTTTGAGTGCTTTTTGGCGGCAGAGTGCCATTTATCCAACGGTTATTGCAACCGATGGCTATGCAGATTCATCTTTACTGATGAATTACCACAAATTTGGTAACACAACGCTATTGTAAATTTTACTTTTTATTTTTAAGTGCTAATTGCTGCACTGAAGCTGAATTAAATATTTATGAAATACAGTGAAAAAATGAAATGCCTACCCGACCCAGCCAGGAATGAAACCTTGGTATTCTGCAATCCAGGCGGCTGCACTGACCATTATGCTACCAGGAAGACTGACGTAATCACTGAATTTTTTCACTGCTTTCCTCGGTTGCTGTTGAGGTCACGTAATTGCTCCTTGGATGAGGCTTTTGAAGGTACGGACTCGACTTTAAGACTAGAATCTTCGAGTCGCTTAAGCTTTCTTCTATTCATATTTGAGCATAGCATATCATATCTGAATCATTCTGAAATTTAAATAAACGCAATTTTTGAAATTTATTTTTAACAAACAGTTAAAACTAAAATAGGGCTTCAAATTAAGAACAAGTGCTTCCTTGTAGAATAGGAGAAATATCAAAGGTAAATATTGTCATGTTGAATTCCCAAATCCCACAGACAGTGCAAATACATCATCCCACCGCACATAACCACAATATATGTACAAAGAAGCGCTAGAACAAAATAAATACGAATCGAGATCTGACGAAGATATCCCGTATTTTACTCCCACTATGATTGAAACCGAAGGCCTTTATCGCATCAACTGTACAAACCGACAGCTCCACCAAATTCTTACCTCACCCAACCGCTATAGAACTGAAATTCCTTTGGAGCATTCCCAGATGTATAGAGTTCCCGAAAAATGCTGGCAAAGATGCAATTTGCGGGCAAAATAGACTTTTCGCCAATGTAATAAAGTGTATTATCGTTTAGTTTTACTACATTCGATTTAGGGATTGGCTCGAGAGTGCCAAGTTCTGGCTGCGCGCGAGTTACACTCTATCGCGAAGGTGTTAAGAATGTATTTTGTTTATACGTAAGTAGCGCTAATGTTTGTTGCGTAAATCGTTTTGTTTCTTCAAAATTAGGTCACGTCGCGAGACGAAAGCACGACTGCATCACTATAAATAAAAAGGGAATCAGTAAGTCTAGTTCTAAAGTATAGATCGTTTAAGTACTAATATTAAACAGAATAATAACACACACTGATTGGCAATTATCTGCCGCCAAGCAACTTTGTTTCGTATCGCTGTATTCCGGTTTGAAGGACACTTTTTCTAGTGAAATTACAAAATTACGCAAGCGATCAAAACCACTTTTTCAAATTAGAAGATACATCTTCAGTTATCTACGAAGACCTGGGTTTTATGGCTGCCCTTGTGAGATGTCCGAGCTGTTACCTCACATTATTCAATACACCTGCTTCTTAATTCATGGTTCTCATCTTCATTTCCTTTTATTCATTCAATTTTTTCGTCTTTAATGTAATATTCTTGAGATGCTTCTTAGATAAATTATTTACTGCTGCAATGCCTATGATTTCTCTTCACTTCTTAATGTATTTAAATAAAACCCGAGGAACTCGATGGCGCAGTAACTAATACGCCCGGTCTGCAATTGCTAAGGTTAAGCAACTTTTGCAAGTGCCGGTCATCGGATGGGTGACCAAGAATTCATCTCGAGCTACTCCATGCTTCGGAAGGCCCGTAATGCCATTGGTCCCGGCTGCATTAACAGTCGTTAACAACCAACAATCCGCATTGAGCCGGCGGGCGTGGTGGTTTAATGGCCCTATCTCCATATCCATCCATAGGGAAGGCTCGTGCCCTAGCAGTGGGACATAAACTGAGCTGGTGATGTTGTACCCGCTTTTGTTGGTAGTTGAGTTCGACGATCTGGTGAAGGTCGCGGGAAGCCGCTGGATGCGAGCAGCACAAAACCGGTCGTTGTGGAGATCCTTGGGGGAGGCCTTTGTCCAGCAGTGGACGTCTTTTGGCTGAGATGATGATGATGATGATGATGATGATGATGAGCTTATTTACTACCATCGTGTCTAAGGATGTCGCTTTGACGTTGTGGTTGTCTTCTATAAGTATCTTCTGTGTTTATTTGTAATGGAAAGTGTCCTGCTATGATTTTGCATTTTCCAATATTTTTGACGCTGTAAGGGAGAAAAAAGCTGGACACTTGCTGAGTTTCTTGCCGGTTCTTCTCAGTACAAGTAGACTTACGAACCGATGGCATACTCGTAGCCTAAACTGAATAAAATGATTTTGAATTTGAATTTGATTTAAATTTGAATAACAACAGTGATTTAATTGTATATAGTTTTAGATTAGGTAAACTTTAACATAGTCGCTTATTATTAATCGTGACGTGTACACATGTTTTTAATAGAAATTTAGCTTTTATCACCTATGGGTGTGCTTCGTGGGATACTTTAGGTGTGCTTCGTGTGGGTGTGCTTCGTTTAGGTGTGCTTCGTGGAATACCTCAATTTATCATGCTAAAAAGCATGTTGTTGTTTTTTAATTTTTATCTGTTTTGTGTACCTAATAAATAAATAAATAGATTGTAGCATTGTTGTATTCCGACAAGTAAAGATAAAATTTAGATAGCTAAGTTCGTCAGTAGTTGAGGATTCCTGGTGAAGTGTGCTTTAACCTTCAGCCTTACATCTCATACCATCAAGTCAAATGAAGGTCAAGTGCATTCTTATTGTAAAACTAAAAATACAAAAACAGCAAATCTTTCCAGCGCCTCTCACTGTGTCGGACGGAATCTACTAAATATATTTATAAGTTCCGCATTGATTCGGTCCAAAGGAAAATCACAAACGCAAGGGTAAATGTGTTAACGGACTGTTTGCGATCTCACAAATAAATTAAGTGTGGACCCAACACTGTCCGTCCGCATAATGTATTTTTACAGGTGAGAAGTGTAGCATGCGATTTGCGACGCGACTTAGTTCATTGTGTTCTTTATAGAAAGGTAATAGTACCGTTGACTATGACTGTTGTATTATAACGCGCAATGAATTCGATGTTCACGTGCCGTGTCGCAAGGCGCTTGTGCTCGTGGTTGAGGCCTTAGTTGACTCTTGCTTACGGGAGAGTGAAGAGACATGTATATGTTGTTGTTTCATTTTCTTATTTTTTGTGGAATAATAATATAGTGTAAATAGTGTCATGGCGCCACAAACCAAATACCTACTTTTTTGTTTTCTTAATATTATTTTTAATTTAAATATGGCATCAGCGGAAGACATATGTGAGCGGAAGCCAATTTGGTAAATGCAATATCACTATTGCATTTACCAAATTGGCTTCCGCTCAATATACAAATACAAACTCATATACAAATTCAAAACATAGGAACATCACTGTTCCTATGTTTTGAATTTGTATATGTGGATTTTTTTCTATTTTCTATGATATTATGGTGGATATGGTGGTGAAGGCTTATTTATATGGTATGAGTGTTGACAAATGAAACTAAACAGTGTAAAACGTTACTTTTCAAATACCCTCAAGGAGTCCGCGTAAGGTCTCAGTAAAGTCCCACATGTTTACTGATACTTTTAGGGGAAAATCAACTTTCGTCACTCATCGTTATTTCAAAAGAAAGAGAATAGAGAATTCTAAACTCTAAGACGAGTAGTTGTATTATCTATCTATACGCGGTGATATCATCATCATATTGGGTTCTTACCTATGAAATTGACGTTTTTTTCTCAATTATTAATAAGTGTATTACTTCTATAAGTCAATACCGGTTGTTGATATTATCATACACCTTTAATTAGGATTATGTTACTTAGGCTTTAGTAATAACAGTGATTATTCATTTTGTGTCTTTATGGCTCAATTGTTTTTTTTTAATAGACTTCTTTTTTTTTCGTGAAATTGACTTTTTGTTTCATTGCAGCTTTGAAAGGACTTGATTTTTTTCTTTTCAATCTCTGCTATATTTAGCTAGTGAAACAAACACACTTTCCTTAAATTTTTATAGTATTAACATAAATAGATGCTAAGAAAATAAAAAAAAACACGTTAGTATTAATAATACAATTTCATAAAAAATCTTCATACAAAACGTCAATTTCATAGGTAAGGACCTAATATAATTAGCGGTGTTTGCATAATATTCATACATATACATGTTAGTACATGTAGGTATATTACAATTTATTATACATTATATTCGTTTGGTTATATAATCTTTTTTTTGTGTACATTCGTATATATACCTCGGTGGCCGAGTGGCAAAGTGCTCGACCCAACAACCGAAGGTCCCGGGTTTAATTCCCAGGTCGGGCAAAGTGTTTCGGCTTTACCCATCAATTGTAATGATGACTTGATTTCAATGATGGAGGCTTTTACCCAGCAGCAGCAGTTATAGGCTATTTACCTATTTATACACATATCATATTCGTATGGTCATATAGGAGCTCAATGGCGCAGTGGTTAACGCGCCCGGTCTGCGAGTGTGAAGTTAAGCAACTTTCGCTAAGGCCGGTCATCGGATGGGTGACCAAAAATGTATCATCTCGAGCTCCTCCGTGGTTCGGAAGGCACGTAAAGTCGTTGGTCCCGGCTGCATTAGCAGTCGTTACAACCACCAATCCGCACTGGGCCCGCGTGGTGATTTATGGCTCGTTCGCCCTATCCATCCTTAGGGAAGGCTCGTGCCCCAGTAGTAGGGACATAAGATGAGCTGATGATGATGATTCGTATGGTCAATGTTTTATTATTTTATCCACTGGCATTAATGTATTCAGTCTGCGGGACTGCCTGGTGTCCTGTGATTACAATATGTTCTCTTTAGAAACCTATCTTAGGCGTTAGTCTCTCACAAACATGGACCTTTCAATGTAACTTAGTGCTAAATGTTAGTCCATGTAATTTTTGTAAAGAGAATAATATATTAAAAAAACACAAATGTTGAAAAAACTTCCACGAGCAGGATTTGAACCTGCACCCTTCTAACATTCCGGGTCAGGTGCTCTTCCAATTGAAAAAAAAAAAAAAAAAATTTGCGTTTTAAAAATTATTTGAACATTTAGAATAATACATTATTTATTTATTTATTTTATTTAATAATTTGTCTTCGGAACAGCCCGCGAAACATACATACATTCAGATATAGGTAACAGATGGCCAATAACAGGTCTCCACGTTTAAGAACAGTTTTTGTGGACAATACAACACAAAATAATTAAAAATAATTAAAAAACAAAAAAAAAACTAATGAGTGGGATATAAAGTTCACTTAAAAAAAATATTTACTAAAGTAATCTTGACTTAATAGTCGCCTTGCTGTTGCTATGCTAGAATAAAATAAATCAAAAATGTTTGTTTTAGAAAACTCATTTAGACTTTTGTTAGCTCGCCAAAGAAATTCGTTCTCACGGTAATTTGATGAAACTAACGGTAGATGAATTGGAAAATAATATCTTATTGATCTTTATAGAATAGGACAGAAGCTTAGGAGAATTTATTTTGTTTGTAATTATCTTTAGCAAAAAAGTTATATCTGATAATTCCCTTCGTTTTTGTAAGGGAAGGAGGTGAAACCTTGAACATTATTAATTTTATAATAATAATAATAATAATTAATAATAAAAATGAATTCAATTCGGAAAGTTTTAATTAAATTTTAATTGTTTTAAGTTCTAAATTATTACTATGATGAATTATTTATTGATTTTGATTTTGTTTGTATTATGAGGTTTATTGCTTGTATGTAACCATAGTCCATGTTACAGACGCATTTTATTGGGTTATAGTTAGATCCAATTATTTTAAATTTCCCCAATATTATTGTACTTACTGACTGTAATCTGTTATGTGTTGTAATAAATAAAATAAAATAAAATAATTATTATTATAATACATTCAATATTCATATATGTAATCGGTCAAACATTTTGAAGCCACAGACGACCAACCACTTCGAGGTAATGCCGAACCGTCGAAATTGTTATAGGAAGCCGACAGAACACCCGCGACAAAGATTAAACCACCGTCCCTTTATATGTTAAACCGGTTCGGATAAAAAAAGCCGGAGTCAAATTTAAAAAGACAATTTTCTCCGCTCCCCGCCCCTTACCATAAAAACTCGCACGCAATTCGTTTCTCGCCCTTATCTCGCGCGCGATGATTCATTTCGGCACGTTTGCTACGTAATCGCTTTATCTCGGACTGGGGGTGGCTGAATGTCTTGCGTTTTATTGTTTCGTCTGGACATAATGAGTTGTCAGTGAGAAAGGGTCATAACTTAGGGGTTGCTGTAAAAAAAAATGCTCTTTTATAATTTTTTTGCGAAAAAATGTAATGTTTCATTTGTGTAATTTAAATGAAGTCTTACCTACAAAAGCAGCGATATAGGTATTATATATTTAAATGAAACAACTTTTAAGGATCTAATTAATTACCCCCATATTTATAAAAACTATTTAAGCATAATTTAGTTAATCATTGCTTTGTCTCTTTTTCTCAAATTCAAAATGGCGTTTGTGTGACGTTGACAAAATAATATTTAACAAAATAATGCTAAAATAGTTTTTATGAATAAGGGGGTTAATGTTTATCCTGTCGTTTCGAACCCTTTGCAGAGTCCGTGGTCAGAAAGAGACTGAGGTGTTGGTTGTAACACCATACTGCCAGACTAAAAGATATTGTAAGCTCTATCTGCGTAAAACGGAACGCACTTGATTAAATTTAAATGAGGGTATACAAGCTACTAAGTAATTATGAGACGACCAACACCTCAGTCTCCCTGTGACCACGGACCCTACAAAGGTTGTTCGAAGCGTCAGGATAAACATTAATTAAAAGTAATGTTTAAAATAAACGCGAGTAGATCCGTAAAAGTTGTTTCATTTGAATGTGCAGTGTTCGCGTAAACTTTAGAAAACAATATTATTTATCTATTTATTTATTTTATTAGGTCTGCCAACATTTTTTACGCTTAAACAAACGAACAATACATTTCCATAATTAAAAATAGGTACAGTGAAAAACAATTACAGGCAAACACAGCATGAATTTCTAATTTAAATTTTTTCTTTCTTTCTTTCTAAATTATATTTTTTTTATTTAATTTTTATATAAAGTAAACTTATCTTGTAATTCCCCAATGACGTACAGAACAAATCAATATATAGGCATTACTATCTTCAAAGTCTAAGCTTTGAATAGTTAAGCAGTGATATGTTCATGCCATTCAAATACAATTTTGAATCGTATGCAAAAATAATTAATTACTATTCCAAGCTTTGCTATTGCCTTTTCATCAGTCAAAATCAAGTTAAAATATTTTTTTAGGTATTACATTATTCTTCTACACAATAAAATATGGTATGAATCCCGATAACAATTGCAAAAGTGGTTAACTCACATCCAAAGAATAATTTGTTTTAAAAAAATATTTTTCACATTTGAATGAAAAGTGTTTACCGTCTCTCCGTAGTACAGGTAAGCACGCAAGCTAAAAACTAAGCTTTCTTTATAAGACTAAAGAGTGTTTTCCTACACTCCCTCGTACAGGTAAGCACAGCAGCTCAAAAGCAAACAATTAAGCTTCCTTAACATGACAAAGAGTGCTTACCTACTCTTCCTAATATAGGTAATTTGTTTTACCCATTTTTGTTGTTTTCTTAAAAATACAAAGAGTATTTAAAATGGAGGAGCTCGATGGCGCAGTGGTTAACGCGCCCAGTCTGCGAGTGCTGAGGTTAAGCAACTTTCGCAAAGGCCGGTCGTCGGATGGGTGACCAAAAATGTATCATCTGGAGCTCCTCCGCGCTTCGGAAGGCACGTAAAGCCGTTGGTCCCGGCTACATTAGCAGTCGTTAACAACCACCAATCCGCACTGGACCCGCGTAGTGACAAATGGCTCGTTCTCCCTATCCATCCATAGGGAAGGCTCGTGCCCCAGCAGTGGGGACATAACAATGAGCTGGTGATGATGATTATTTAAAATGAAATGAAATATATTTATTAGAACACACAGTATAAACGTATGTAGATCAAAACAAAAAAAATACTTACCCTCGTACAGATAACCACAAAAGCTAAAAATTTAGATTTTTTAAGAAGGCGAAGAGAGTTTATAGACTTTGCTTAGTACAGATAAGCACCAAAGCTAAAAATTAAGCTTTCTTTACAAACCTAAGAGTGTTTTCCTATACTCCCTAGTACAGGTAAGTACAAAAGCGTATCACGCGGCAGACTCTGCCTTGGCGCGCAGTCCTAATGTTGCCATAACCTTATCTTTATGGGATTACCGTGGGTTGTCGATGAGAGCCCGATTGAGTTATAGTTCGGACCAGATTACTGGGATTTATCGCCCCCTACAATTTGCGCTAAACTATAAAGAAAGAGGCTTTGCTGCTGTGCCCGCCATTGTAGGGACGTGGTGAGGGGTTGGCACAAAGGCGTCTAATGTTGGTATGATTGGGCGAATTGCCACTGTTGTCCAGTGGGTAGACCGACCGTCTTAGATTTAGAAGTACCGGGTTCGATTTTCTGCGGTTAAATATTACTTCCGATTACGAACGAGTATGTTCATACACTAGTGCGGTTCGTCATCTTTTTTCCGATCTTATCCGAACCCTTCGGAGAATCTAGTAGGGCACGGGGACGCGCACTAGTGCGCGATGCCGTTCCCTCTAGAAAACCTCCGAAGGTGATTCGTTTCACACGGCTTGAGGGACCCTTTACGTTCCTCGCCGCCCTCAAAAACGCCCGGTGAAGCTGAAAATGACGTCTGAGGCAATCAGCAATCTCTCTCCAAAAAATCATCTTTTTTTTAAATTATGTTTCCACAGCATTAATTGCACAGAAAATCTTCTTTTTTCCTGCCTTGGTCCCATGTTACTTGGGGTCAGCGCAAAATGTCAGTTTCTTCTACTTTTCTCTACCAGTCGTCACCTGTACAGTCGCTCCCATAACATTCATGTCATCGATCACACAATCCATCCATCCTTTCTTTGGTCTCTCTTATTAATTGCACAGAAAATATACAACCGAATTTTACTTAATTAAACCAATTAAAACAAACATTAGGCTACTTAATAATATTAACATGTGTTAAAACACACAAACACGTGTGTGTTATGTCGTGGTTGGTTTACATGGACGCTCGAAATAAAATGAAGTAAAAGATGATCACTAAACTTGTTATGTGCTTAGGACTAAGTTTAATCATTTTTATGAACTGCAGATTTAAAACAATCTTAGTTCTAAAGTCATTGTTATGAAAATTTGAGGTTTTTTATCCTGCAACCTTGTGACATTATAAAGCATCGTATAGTACTTCAATAACATTTAAGGATGCCCGGTCGCATCGATTTGCATCGAGTTGCCGATCCAGCATCGGAGCAGTCGCTAAAACGCGCGATTCCGATACCGCGTCCGAACCGAACGCATGAAGTCGCGAAATCGCGATGCTACATCGATAAGAATCTCACGATTTTACTGCGATCGAACGCAGAGAGTCGCCAAAACGTGATACAGCATCGATACAATCGCAAAATCACCGATCGCCGATGCTAAAAGTAGCATGTCTGCGGTGGCGCATAGGTACGAAAAGGCGACGCGCGCGATGCTCGCGATGCGATGCACACAGAGATAAGAACATTCAGACGTACAATTAAATTGATATTTATTGTTGTATAAAAGTAAAATGGGTCAAATTATCAAAAGCCGTAGAACAAATGTTGTTGTTTATGATATTAGCTACCTAGTCTTGCAAGGTTGTTGATGTTTTACAAATAACCCTGTATAAAAAAATTAAGGGTCAGTGGAAACAAAGGTACATACGATTCCGCCGACAGTACTTAAGGGGCGCGTCAGCAATAAAGATAAACCCAGTTAGCACCCTCAAATAACTTAAGGGGACGTATTGCTGATGCGACAGATTGACGGGTTTCGGCAGGGAGCTCTGCAACTCTGCAATTTGCATACATTTTTATTTATTTTTAAAAGTTTTACATTGTACAGATGTTTATGCAAAAAAGTTTTTATTTAATAACATTTTATTTAAAATACGCCAACCCGCTCATAACATCATCTTGTAGTTTTTTAGTTTATATTTATTAGTCTTTTATAGAATGTCTAATTATAATGATGGAATGATTTTATTTTGTTTAGGATTTTTCGATGCATAGCCCGGGTTTGTGATCACCAACCCACATTTGGCTAGCTGGTAAATAAGCCAATACCCATCATTATTGTAGTGATGACTTGATTTCAATGATAGAGGCCTTTGCTTAGCAGTGGGACAATATTAAACTATTTACTTACTTACTTACTTAGTTAAACCAACCCGGATTAAACCAGCTTGATAGGTTACGGCACACATATATTTTTAGTTACATATGACTTAAAAATATATGTGTGCTTGTTTGGAACGTTTACAGACCGACGAAAGTTTTCCGTGTTCCAAACTTTTTAAGTCTCACTAACACTTTCAAACGAATCATGCCAATAAATCAGATTGTACTTACGTAACAGAGTGACTCCATAAAAGCGATAACACTAACATATAATGAACCCGAAACTTGCGAGCGGGACAGATGTATAGTTGTTTAGTGCGTCAGAGGGGGAGGGAATGAATCGCGAAATCCAGGGTTATGGTCCGAAGACCCGATAAAGGCAGTCTCATTGTTCAAATAATGTCGTATCGTGAAATATTTTCAAGCTGCGGAGGGGACGAGGTGTTCGAAGGGGAATGGGCAGGGGAACCGGAAAAAACAGTGAGTGTAGGTTGTTAGAACAAGAATCTAGTTAAATATATTGTTTTCCAAAGGTATGTCCACATTAAGTAACATTTTACATAACTTTCAAAACGTCAGGATAAACAATAAATAAAACTAATGTATAAAATAAACGCGAGTAGATCTAACTATGCTAATAACAATGTTACAAAATAAAAAGTACTAGTGGTCGCCCAGTGGTCGAAATTCGACCGTAATTTTATTAAGGCTGCACGGATTGTATCCTAAGCAATGAGAAATTAAAAAAGATAGAATGTGAGTTTGAATCGGCATTGACAGATGTCGGCTGGATTAAGACAAACAATACGTGTGTGTCAAAAATGTACATATGCGTGTGTGTCAAATTCATGGTATTGTGTGTAGTGTTGTTTTTGTTGATTTAATGTATTTTTTATGCTTAATTAAAAAAAAAAATTAACATTTGTATAACCTTCTCTATATAAACTTTATGTGTGCGAAATTTCATACTCCTCCGTCCCACGCAAGTTTCGTTAAAACGGGTACAAACTTTTTGCTTCACGTATTAATATATACATATAGATAAAAATGAGTCCTCATTAAGTCACATGTTTTATAACTTATGCTATACGACATGACAAACTAAAAGTATAACTATGCTATAATATCTTAATTAATATCATAATGCATTAAGTATAGTAGAAAAAAAAGGTTGCGAATCCCTACCAGGGCTCATGTTATGGTACGTAAGAAATACGAAATGTACACCATTTTTACCACATGAATTTATTGCGAAAATACCTTTAACTTTGACTTTGAATTTGACTTTGACTATGTATATAGTCTAGACGCACCTTAGGGCTTATGTCAACACTACGTATTAAAGCAAAACACTTTTTACAAAATTTCTCTGGTTTTATTTTACATATTTTTTTATTACAATGACGTTTCAAACTCTATATTTAAGTTCAAAAGAATCTATGTTAAATAAAGTGTTCAGTATACCTCCAAGTCAAGCAATGCTTATAGAAGTAACTGTTAATATAAAACAATAGGTAGATCGCTAGATAATACTAATAATTTTATCTACTGGTAATAGACGTCTAACTTTGGAAACACATTTTAAAATAAGGAATTTCAAAAAGTATTTATTTATTAGTGTACACAACACATATGAATGAGAGTAGCCGCAGATCGTGCTCAGTGGCGTGCGCTTGGAGAGGCCTGTGTCCAGCAGTGGACTAGTATAAGCCGATGAAGATGATGACAACACATATGAACGCTGCATTAAGTACATTATAATATATTAGTATTATGATCATCATCATCATCATCATCATCATCATCAGCTCATTTAACGCACGTGCCGGGGACGGCGCGTCCTGGCACTGCTGCGGCCGACTCTTGCGCCTAACATAGTCTCAATTGTGTCTCTTTCATTTTCACTCTTTTTTTTTTTTTTTCCATGTATGTTTTCACCTGTTTTTTTCTATTCCTTGCATGCTTTGCATGTAATTTGATATTAAATTCTGATATTAAATCATTGAGATTAAATTGTTTGTCGTGAATGAACGGGATGACGTCAAAATTCAATTTCTTGTATGATGGTTCTCGTTATGATTTAGTCAATGTCAAGTCAATGTCTAGTGTAGTATGGCAAAGATAATGTTTTTTGTTTCTTACTTTTTAAATTATTGTGTTAGTTAAGTTAAGTTTATTATTAGTTTCGCTCTGTTTTACTCATAATTAAGTTAGATTTTTATAAGTATGTTAATTCTAAATGTTATTTAAGTATGTTATATTAGGTAGTGTGTTATTGTCCTTTGTATCTTGTGCCAAGTTGGGTCCCACCAGAATACCAGCGTTGCAGCGACTTGCATGTCGTTGCAGCACAAGCTGAGGTTGGGACCTAATTGGCCACATGCACGTAATTTAACTTTTAATTTTTTGTTTTCATTTGTTTTCGCCTTTTTTTAATCTTATTTTTTCTCATATGTGTCCTCTGTGTTATATGTTAATTGGTGCTTGTGGTCAATAAATGTTTGTTTCTGTTTCTGTTTCTGTTTCTGTTTCTTAATGTCCCCACTGCTGGGGCACGAGCCTTCCCTATGGATGGATAGAGAGAACGGGCTATAAACCACTACGCGGGCCCAGTGCGGATTGATGATTGCTATGATGATGATGAACGACTGCTAATGCAGCCGGGACCAACGGCTTTACGTGCCTTCCGAAGCACGGAGGAGCTCGAGATGATAAATTTTTGGTCACCCATCCGATGACCGGCCTTGGCGAAAGTTGCTTAACCTCAGCACTCGCAGACCGGGCGAGTTAACCACTGCGCCATCGAGCTCCTCAGTTCCCCAGGTCCTCAGTATTATGATAAACTGATTATATTACAGTTACAATAAGTAGAATATCGGTTTCTATGAGAATTTGGCAGTCGTAAAATAAATATATTTTTAGAAGCAACTTTTAAACTCAGACACTTAGCCACTCGATCCGAAATAGAACATTATTACTTAACTCAAGTCTCGGATTTAGAATATAAATTTGGTTGTTGAAAATTGCGGAAACAATTTCCACTCATTGGAAATACTATAAGCTGGATATATCCCTTACACTTTGTCATATTTTAAGAGTTAAAAAATGGAATGCGACCTTTTTAACTTAATGCAAATATATTTTTTTTA
The DNA here is from genome assembly GCA_963082485.1 of Eudonia mercurella. Classification (NCBI taxonomy): domain Eukaryota; kingdom Metazoa; phylum Arthropoda; class Insecta; order Lepidoptera; family Crambidae; genus Eudonia; species Eudonia mercurella. The sequence goes on along the minus strand of OY720047.1, from coordinate 331,769 downwards.
ATATAATTTTTTTATATGTTAATAATCAAAATATAGCTTGCCTAATTCACACTTTGACAGCCGATCACGTACTGGGTACGGGTGGGTGGGATAGTCTCAGGACGCTTGATCACGTCCTCTGTACGGCATTGACTTTCTTAGCGTTTGTTTTAAAATGACGTTCGTGGTACGTGATTTGCGTGTAACCCCGGAGTAATTAATAAAAAAAAATACAGATGTATTACAAATAGTTTTTATTTTATAAATCTTACAATATCGGCAAAAAATTGCCGGCGTATCATGAAAGGCGCGCTTTAAAATAGTCGGCTGTGAAAGTGTTAACTGATCTTTCAATATTTGTAAAAATATTAAGATCGAATGTTGATGTCGTAGTTGTCGATATTGAATAGGGCTCCTTTGGCTTACCTACAAAGTAAGAGTAGATAGTGTTGATTAATTTCAGCGAGTTGGATTGAGCCACAATAGCATAGTTGGTAGTGCACCTGACCCGGCATGTCACGGGGTGCAGGTTCGAATCCCGATCGTAGAACTTTTTCAACACTTTGTCTTTTTACTAGCTTTTATTATTTCAATTTGTAATTTGTTAACAACAAAATTTGCGTAAAATTATATGTAAATAAACAAAAAGAAAGCTCGACGCTATCTTTAAAGAAAAAAAGCTAAAGAGCAAGCTAAGTAGACAGTTAAATAAGCTACGTTAAAAAAATATGAAAAAAAAACCTGTTCGTTAAGGTTTAACAATGTATCGATATTAGGTTCTATTTATATTAGTAAAGTAAGTAAGCTAGTAAGTTTATAAAAAGTATATACTGCCTTGCTATGAACATACTGCCACGCAGCCATGGAAAGTGTTATCACATTTTTAAACATTTTAGAACATTTTGAGGAAATAGAGTACTAAAACATGCATTTCAAACGATTTCATAATTAACTTCACCTTTTGCCGTTCGGACAGGGTGTTTTCACATATTGTATAACGTAGGAGGTGTAGATGGAAGCAGACATTGAAATAAATACAAAACTTTGCTGAGAAAGATTTCTATCGAGACATCTAGATCCAGCGCAGTCGGTGCCTTCCAACAGAAAGCATTTCTGTGCTCGAGTTAGACGCGTGAGGGGAGGAGAATTTCTCACAACGATATCGTTGCATTCCATCTGCGCTGTAACACGACAGGACAAAATAAGAAGACCCAGAAGGTAATCTTAATACACACCATCATCATCATCATCAGCTCATTATATGTCCCACTGCTGTTGGATAGGAAGAACGCGCCGTAAACAAAACGTGGGCCCAGTGCGGATTGGTGGTTGTTAACGACTGCTAATGCAGCCGGGACTAACGGCTTTACGTGCCTTCCGAAGCACGAGATGATAAATTTTGGTCACCATCCGATGACCGGCCTTTGCGAAAGCTGTTTAACCTCAGCACTCGCAGACCGGGCGCGTTAACCACTGCGCCATCGAGCAACTTACACATAGACCCTTGCACTAACACGGATCTCGAAATAGCTCGGAACACTCCGAGGGAAAGCTGCTGCGAGATTCCGCATTCGTGAGAGGTTGTCTACTTATGTGTGCGATTGTAAGCTTGCCTTCTGCAGTGTCCTTATCTTGTGACGGTAGGGAGGCGACATTTGCCGTCTGTCGTCGCAAAAAGTAATATTACATTTTAAGTTTACCGTTTGACAGCTAGATTGCCGCAAAATATTGATTTGTATGCGTTTGGGATAAGATTGGAAAACATTGAAAAATCATTACTGCATGCTTGGTAAGCGCTGGCCGACCACCTGCAAGATGGATGGAAAACCTGGATGCGATTACTTCAAAACCGAAGGGAATGGCGTAACATGGAGGAGGTCTTTGCCCAGCAGTGGGTAGATACAGGCCGTAAACGATGATGATGCTTGTTAAAGGCTTTAGATCATCAGTCTAAAACGAAAGGTTGTGGGTTGATTTCCAAAAAGGTTACTCAGAATTATCATGCATACAGGGTCCACCCGTGTTCTTAAAAAGCCTGGGGACGACCAAGAGGCCGTCTAATATACTTAATTTGAACTTGTATCATCATTACCAGTTCATTAATATGCCCACTGCTGGGGCACGAGCCTTACCTATAGATAAATAGGGGGAAATGGCTAAAAACCACCACACTGGCCCAAAATTAATAAACGGTATTCCCTCCTTGTGAATAGGCCTTTGTCCAGCAGTGGACGTCTTTTGGCTGAGATGATGATGATGATGATGATGATGATGATGATGATGATGATGATGATGATGATGATTCTTTGTTACAAGGAGCTTATGAAAAGAATTACAAATTACTACTTAGGTATATGTGAAAAATTGTATCCTAAACTCCTAAGTTTACTTTTTAACATCAAAAATCGTTCGCTTATTTCAAGCTTTACTAACTATTCAATGTACATGCACTCTGTTTGGTACAATGTTTCTACTGTTATCCTTGCTTTCCACATGGCCAACTACTCAGCATAGTAAGCCAGACTTAAATAAAATTGTGTTAAAAATATCACGTTACAAAATGTCACAGGTATTTTGCAACTGCTCCGAAAAGTATTAGTGACAGTTAAAACTTTTTTGTGCGGCCATCTTGACATTTATTACGCATTAATAATGTTTCGTAGCGACGCAATATGGAGAAATGGAAAGGGCATTTCCCTTTAGTTTTATAAGTGTAAATAAAATGGGGAAATACGATTATAAATGTCACTTATGGCAGTATTACGCGCAAATTTTTTATGTCTTTCGCTTTCTCGAAATCGTCGTGTTTTATTTATTTGACAGACGAGTTTACGATTGACGCACGTCACTCTTGCACACACTCCAAAAATTGTTTCATTTTTAGAACCCAGTAAGCATAAGCATTGGTAGACTTTTGGCGGGAAAGTGAAGAGTTACGTCTGCTGTTTTGTTTAGTTTTTTATTTGTTTTATATCGAATATTAATGTATAATGGTGGATTATTAACCGTTAAGTGTTCGTGAACGTACACGAGTGCAACGTCACTTTTCAAATTCTCTAAAGAAGTCAGCGTGAGGTTTCCGTAAAGCCCTACATCTTTACTGAGATGGACAACATGGGGTTCGGGGGATATGTTTTTAAATACTACTCATTACTATTATTATTCATCATCATCATACAAAACGGAAATATTGTCTATTATGTATAACTTGTAAGAACATTTTACAGAACAGGATTTTAAAATATATAAATATTATTATTATTAATAAAATAAAGTGATCGAGGAGCTCGATGGCGCAGTGGTTAACGCGCCCGGTCTGCGAGTGCTGAGGTTAAGCAATATTCTCAAAGGCCGGTCATCGGATGGGTGACCAAAAATTTATTATCTCGAGCTCCTCCGTGCTTCGGAAGGCACGTTAAGCCGTTGGTCCTGGCTGCATTAGCAGTCGTTAACAACCACCGCACCGCACTGGGCCCGCGTGGTGGTTTACGGCCCGTTCTCCCTATCCATCCATAGGGAAGGCTCGTGCTCCAGCAGTGGGGACATAATTGAGCTAATGATGATGATGATGAAAGTGATCAAAGTAAATGCGAAAAGTACAACCAATATTAGCTACAAATGCATATTAAACGTGTTGATTGCGATCCTTTAACTTTTCACATCGAAAATCGCAGAGAAAATGGACATTAAACCGCGAATTTCGATTATAGAAGGGCAGGAAGGGCTTAGTCTCACCCTTTCGATGTAGAAAGCCTCCGAAAGTTTTGTCGAAAATTTAAAGCCATCGAAGGGCATCAGTCGGCTCGAATTTAACGCCTGTCCGAGTTCGCGGAAACTTTTGAGAGAGGAATTACATTCTATGGCAGTTGCTTGGAACGGGAGAGGTGATAAAAATAGCCAGTGATCCGTTGAATTAATAATGCGCTGAAATTAAACACTTTGAAGAATCTACTCAAGTATACCGTCTTCGTCAGGTAAAATCTATTACAGGGCTTGATGCCTTTACCAAATTCCCACTATAAATACCGATCATCATCATGATCATCTCAGCCAAAAAGACGTCCACTGGCTGGACAAAGGCTTCCCCCAAGGATTAATCATTTTGAGGGGAATATGTCATAATCGCCACGCTTGGCAGGTGAGCACAATCACAGAGAGACGCTGAAGAAGGCGAAGGTTATAGAAGGCGACTATGGGTCCAGAGGATGGACAGCAACCTTTAGATAGGTTCCATAGTCGTCTTCTACGACACCCTCGGGAAGAGATGGGGTGGTGCAATTCTTTATCCCCGGCACCACACTTAATTATCAGTAAGTAACGTTATTTCTATCAAGGTAATATGGTACCGGTAATGCAGGTAATGTTATCTAGTAAAGTATCGATACTTTTTTCGTTACCCTAAGCGCTTTAGCCAATTCGCGTAGAGCGGTTAGTTAATTTACGGGTAAAAATGCCGGCAACGATACCAAGCATACCGGCAATTTTTTTAACCAGTATTTTATTTCACAGAAGTAGGTATCGTTAACAATTTTTTAACGGTATTCAAAGCCCTATTCTATTATGTCTGGCTTCATCTATTGTACTGTAGGTACACTTAACATCATCACTTAACATCAGGTGAGATCAAGGCACTGTGCTTACCCGTAAAATATATTTAAAAAAAAACCTATACGAGTACTTCTATGTATAATATCGCCATGTTTGAGAGATTTTTAAAATAAGAAAGTGACACGTCTTAACTTAGTAAAAAAAATCTTGATAGTGAATTCTCTCATTGCAATAAAAAGCAACAACTAAACTAATGTAAAGTAAAGAAGAGAAACTAACCCAATGAAAGATGGTGAAATTTGTTTGTTCCTTCCTACTGAATGCCGCGAAGTTTTCTCAACTCCAGGTACAGCCCGCTTGCTTCCGCAATTAGCCCGAGAACGCCCGGAGAATCGGGAACTAGCTTCGGGGTCTACAGATGTTTCTTTTACACCTTTTGATTTCAATCTATCCAGTGTAGTTTTTTTCATAGACTATCGGTTTTAAACGCACAGGTATGGAGTTCCTTTACCAGCGGATGGTGATTATTATTTATTAAATATATAAAATAGAGGAGCTCGATGCCACAGCAGTGGTTAACGCGCCCGGTATGCGTATGCTGAAGTAAAGCAGCTTTCGCAAAAAGCCGGTCATCGGATGGGTAACCAAAAATTTAGTAGGAACAAAAACACAATTTTTTACAGGGTCATATTAAGGGACTACTTATAATATTGTAGATCTGTACTCAATATTCAATACTTTATTGCATTCCATAATGTTTACCCAAAAAGATGGTAGGTTATTTTTATAGACTATACCGACATGATATAATAAATATATCTACAATAAGAAAGAATTAAATCTAAGAAACAAACAAAAAAACCACAAACTCTAAAACATATAAAATTTTGGCTATGACTATGTTTTAAAATTTTTGAAGGTACTTACTTGATTTTATATTAATCAAGTTTATACCCTATTCTTAAACAAAGTTTCTTTTATGAACGCTGTACGAACCAGTTGGGTGTCCGAATAAATTAATGAAGTAAAAAGCAATTTGGTAACTAGACAATACAAATCCCGAAAACAATCTGAAACAAATCAGTACGAATATTGCAGACGACAGGCGCGTAAAATTAACACCATAACTCCATGGATTGGGGAGGGTGGCAGAACGAAAACAATAACTGGGGCCGAGGGTCGAGGTTCGAGTCCCGGTGAACCAGACTGAGACAATTCGATTTGAGAGGGCGGTTAGGGATTGGGCGCACTGTCAGATATGAGGGGAACGTTGGAGCAATTATGTTTTTAATGCAGTTTTGTAGGAAAACTCTGTTTTGTTGACTTATACGTGTATGATAAAACCTATTATATATGTGGTCTAGTGGTTAAAACCACCGGTGTGAGACCCAGAGTTTCCAGGTTCCATTCCTAACGGAGAGTACGTGTTTGTACTCGGTTTGGTTGGTGGTGGTTGTTTGTCCGCCTAGCTAGCTATTACCATCATATAATTAAGTCGCCATAACATCAATGTTTGTAGCATTGTTGTGTTCCGGCAGCTAGAGGTAAGAAAGCCAGTGCCGCAGTCAGGCCCTTCTTTACCATTGGGCACTCTGGGCAAGTGTCCAGGGCCCCACAATCGATGGGGCTCAGATCACTAACCGATAATTGAAATTACCGATAAATATATTTGTTTTGCGAAACAAGAATTACTAACTTATCGACTTATTTTGCTTTTTAATTCAAATAAACCAGGAGCCTGACACTGGCAACTCTATCTGGCTGCAAATAAATAAAAATACCAGTTGAGTAAATGTAGAGTTTTGCTTATCTACTCCTTTTGCCTGTTTTACTATAATCTAGCGTAGCATAAGGACCCCATTATCCGTAAGTGCCTAGGGCCTCCACTAGGTCCAATTGGACCGCAGTTGTTGAGGATCCCGGGTGAAGAGCGCCTTATCATCACTGGACATCAGGTGAGATAAAGGCCTTGTTAACGCGTAAAATATCGTCATCATCATCATCATCTCAGCCAAAAGACGTCCACTGCTGGACAAAGGCCTCCCCCAAGGATCTCCACAACGACCGCTTTTGTGCTGCTCGCATCCAGAAAACATATATTTAAATAATACTAAAGATAGGTTTCGCTATCTCGCTTTGAACACAAGCATAATTAGTTTTCTTGGTAACTCATTTATTATTATAAGAGTACAACTCAATGTAAGCGTACGCTTTTCTCGTTGGACAAAATTAATTTACCTAAACTAAAATTAATTACTAAAATTACAATACGAGTAGGTAGTTCATTTGTAATTTGATTTTAAAGCGTTTTGTTAACGACTTTATAATAACAAAGTGGAAACGAATTAAGTTAAGGGTCTCTAAATATCGCTTAAAGCTTTCCCTGTCGAATTTTTCGAGTGTTCGTTTAAATACTCAATTAGTTGGTCTAGTTCCGTCAATGTTTAATGTACACCTTAAACATTCGAAATAACTACGCCTCGTTGGCCAAGTGGCAGAGCTCTCAGCCCGAAACCCGAAGGTCCAGGGTCAACTCCCAGGTCGGGCATGTATTTTGGATTTTTCGATACATAGCCCGAGTTTGTAATCACCAACCCGCATTTGGCAAGCCATCAATTGTAGCCATAACTTGATTTCAATGATGGAGACCTTTGCCCAACAGTGGGACAATTATAGGCTGGTTACTTATTACTCGAAGTAGTTTTCATTGTAATTGGTTTGGATGGTAGTATGGCTTGTTTTAAGTCCACCTGGCTAGTTACCACTATCTTATCTAAATATGTTGCCCTAACTTTAATGTAATAACATTGTTGTGTTCCGACAGTTAGAGATAATTATATTATAGCCAGTTTCTCAGTAGTTCAAGATTTTGATTGAAGTGGGATTCCATCTCCGGCTTATTACCACTTAACATCAAGGGAGTAAAAGGTCAAGTGTTTTTTTATTATAGTTTTTATCTTCTTACTAAATAATAGTACAGTCAGCCTCAAAAATATCTGAACATTTGACAAAAATCAACCTTATCTCAAGACGTAGTAATAACATTGAATGAAAGTACATCTTTCAGGTATTGGGCTAAGAGTGATTTTTGTCAAACGTTCAGATATTTTTGGTAGGTTTGAACGCTCAGATTATTATGAAGCTGACCGTACCTAAAACGTTTTATCTACTATTACATTATAACTATTAAGTACATATTTAATTTAATAGGTCGAGTGGTTTCCCGTAAGAAAAAGACAATCATAAATTAAATCTCATATTAGATAAAAAATTAAAATAAATAACAAGAAAGAACTTGAGAAGATGTACTATTTTAAAAGTATATCTTTGTCTGGAGTTGCGGCTTTAGCTCACCATTTGCACCAACCGGATAGCTGGCACATTAAAAGGCCGTCCGGACCTGACAGCCGGAAAACGCGGTTTGACCGGAACACAGCCATCTGCTGCGTCGAACTGTGCAAACCATAGATTAGGCAGAGCAAGTCGCTTAGCGTCTGATCGAGAAGTTCAAGTTCAAGTTCAAGTTATTTATTTGCAAATTAAGTGTACATAAGGTCTTAAAGTTAATGTCGTGCTTACAACTTAATTACCCTTCTCGAGTATAACAAATCTTTTACTAAATATAAAAACTTAGTATACTAAATATAAAAACATGCGTTCAAAATTTCAAGCAAATAAGTGTCCACATAAAACAATAATAAAAAGAAGTAAAAATTTAAAAACATACAATATAAAAACATGCGTTCTAATCTAATAAATGTCCAGATAAAACTATTACTATTAAACAAAAGTGAAAATTTTATTAAAATTGTATTTAGGATTATGATGTCAATTTATTATTATTATTATTATTATTATTATTGTGTAGCAGTTAGATTAGATTAGGTTAGCTTCATTTACTATAATATTCATCTATAGAGTAATAACAATTCTCAATTAGGAAATTCTTAAGTTGCAAATTATATAAAGCTAATTTTCATCCCACCATCTCGGAAAGAGTATTTTTGCTCTTCGATATCTGAGTGCAAAAGCCGTTTTTATCCCCTAGAGGATAAAGTAAATTGAATTTAGAACATCGTGTGCACTAAGTTTGTGAATTCAAAACATCATTAAACCTATTTGCTTCTACCTCCATGGTGCCCAATTTATCAGTACTGTAGCAACCGAGCCTCCTTGCTCGGGCATACTTACTGGCAGCCACCGTGGCCTGCATTAAAATATAGTAGAAGAGAAAAAAGAAGAACATCGCGGACTCGGTGACGGGTCGCGCGCGACGACGAATTGATTGTTATTATTTCATGTTGAAAGTAATATAAATATTTAAAGCTATAAAGCATTATTATTCGATACAACCCCCCGTTCCTTAAGTAACGACCCAGCGGGGTGTTACAGTACACAAGTTACTAACACCAACATTACAGTACCTAACAAAAATATTACACTTAGTAACTGTAGCAACGTTACTTTCAATTTTTCTTAATTATACCTTAGTATTGTTTCTTATAATTTAAAGATTATTCTGTAATACTTACCTTTCATAATGTAGTAGTTAATACCTAAACTGAAATAAAAGTATCTTGTGATTGTAAATGTTTTTTTTGCATTTAGTCATTTCCTCGCTGAGGTGGGATGAAAAGTTAGGTGTTGCACTCGAGTGCAAAGATTTTTCACCTGGTGCTCTTTTGATTCCCTCGCTAACGCTCAGGATTCTAATTTCTGAATCACTCGCTGCGCTCGTGATTCAATTTTAGAATCCTTCGCTTGCTCGGTCATCAAAATTGAGCACGCGGTTAAAAAACAACTTTGCACTCTTGTATAACAAATAACTATTCTTTTCATTTTTGATGTCCAGAGGTAACTTATTAAATATTTTCACTGCCATGTAATGGGGACTTTCATTTAACATTTTTATCCTAGAAGGGGGTAGGAACAGTCTGCCTTTGTGCCGGGTATTAATACTATGTGTCTCATGGACTTTTTTAAATTGATCAATATGCTTAATCACAAATGTACATATATCGAATATGTAAATACAAGGTAGTGTGAGCAATTTATATTTTTTGAAAAATGGTTTGCAACTTTGTGTGTTATCTATTTTTGCAAGTATCCTAATGAGTTTTTTTGCATTATGAATAAATCATGTGAATTTACGCTGTTTCCCCATAGCATCACCCCATATCGTAGCCAAGAATAAGCATAGGCATAATAAGTAGACAAAGCTGTCTCTAAGTTTGTGATATTTCTAATTTCAAATAATGCATAACTAAATTTTGATAATTTAGATTTTATATATTCAATGTGGTTTTTCCAATTTAAATTTGAGTCAATATTTATACCTAGCAAGTTATACGTGTCCACAGTTTCCATATTTATGTTATTGTGGTTTATATTGTAATTAATACTGTAGTTTAGAGATAATGAAATTAAAGATTAATTAAAGATTGTGTTTTCCGTTTTTAACCGCCTTCAAAAAAAGAGGCTCACAATTCATCTCTAATTAAGTCTGACCCACTGCTGGGCAAACGCCTCCATCATTGAAATCAAGTCATCGCTACAATTGATGGGTAATGGCCTAGTCATCACGTTTGCCAAATACGGGTTGGTGATTACAAACCCGGGCTATGCATCAAAAAGTCCAAACACACTTTGACCGACCTGGGAATCAAACCCAGGCGCTTCGGTATTGGGCTGAGCGCTTTACCACTCAGCCACTAGTTGTTCCTTTCTGTGAATATATTTATTTTTTTATGTATTTTCGCGCATATCTCCTACCATTTATAAATACACCGATTTCTATGCTCTTTTGGATCAAAAAAGTCTTTATAATTAAAAAAGTACACAGAATAGACACTACAATAAAAGGGCGAAAACATATTGTAAGTCCATTTTCTGAGGCTTTTGCCCAGCACCGACAACAGCACATTATTGCCGACGAATCCACTCGTATTTAAATTAACGAGCATTATATTTCATTTCATGCTGATGCTGATGATTTCTCCTTAGAGATTACTAAACCACACTACTATTGTTGCTTCCACTCCACCTTGGGTTAGCTGGAAGAGATCTCTTTTAGAGATAATTCCACCTTTGCTCACCATTGTTGTAGACTGTTTCTGTTTGTGTATGTGTAATAAAGAATATTTATACATAGTATAAAATAAAGTCCCTGGAACACTGTTTGTTAGGACATTCTAATCTCAGGACGAGTTTTGATGCGGTTTTTTCTATAAGATAGAGCGTCTTTCGAGGGTGTAATGTAAATAAAACAACAATATAGAGTAACTGTTGAGACTTGGCCGTTCAAGCCCTTTCTCGGCTTACGCTTCAAAACCGTTATTTTTTTTTAACATTTTCGTATTGGAATCCGCTCCCGAGCGGAGCTGGGCCAGGTCGCTAGTATATAATAATCTAGAACACTGTAAGTATCATAATTCCAGTAATTCGACACCTTGTCGTATACCAATTTAAAACAATTAAAAGTTATAATAAATAAAGCTTATCATTTCTCAGTACAATGCATAACTAAGCGCTCTTAATCTTCTCAAAGTGGCTCTTCTAAAGACTTACGATAGGCAAATAAAATTAATAGGAGTCGTGTAAGAGGGAGCGAAGTCGGAGGGGCATTATCGTCTACGAAACCACCTAATAAATAGGTACAGAAGGGCAGCTCCAAACAAACAAGCGATAAGCTGGGTTTTCACTACGCCTAGCAGCGTTGCCGGGCCAGTAAAATTGCCGGAAGGGCTTGTGGCTGTACAACTTATGGAAGATATGGATATTGATGGATATGGAGCTGTTTACGTAATTTTCCCAGACCCGCGCCGCCGGCATAACACCATCCTCCGTCTCATCAACATCTCCCCAAAATCTCTGCATGCGTCTTTTTCTTTGGCGGTCTCCCACCAATCTCGAAAATAGTAGTCGACATCGTCCCTCTAACGCTTTCTTGGTTGTCCTCTACGCCGATGTCAAAGAGAGAGAGAAAGAGAGTAACCCAAGAGTAGCCAAACTTGCCTGTCTCTCCAGATACATTCAGCTAACGTGGCACGCCCAATACTACCCTATCCTTAAATATTAAACTTACAAATCACAAAATATTGTAGGCGTCGACCCTAGCGCTTCGACCGAGCGTAGGTAATCAAAAGCGCATCGGCCGGGGTCGCCCTTCTGTACCTATTTGTTTTGTGCCAAAACGCCGCGAATTCCCGTCCCACCCTCGGCAATACATCTATATCCCTTACGGCTCTATTATAGCATCAGTGATACATTACTGGTTGGTGATTTCTTTTCTACAAAGTATCTGTACTGATAAGCGACCCTTATGTCTCATTTAACAGCGATATTTTTTGATATATTTTGTATAGTCAGCGTGTTTTGAATCGGAATGAAACTATATAATTTTTTTTTAAATATTAATAATAAATTACATACTCTTAAAATGTAAAAAAAAACACATAATACTATGAAAACAAAAAATACAATTTCAAAACTGTTCTTAGATCTAGGTGAAAGCCAGAGAAAACTATGTGATTTTTATGTAATGCCTAGGTGATGCCTATATGATATCTAGGTGATACTTACCTAGAAACTATCACCCTTTCTAACCGACGATACCTTAGTTTTAGGGACCCCTAAACAGTTTAAGGTGACAGTTCCTGAAGTAAAAGTTCAGGCTTTTTTTATGTAAATATATAATTTAGCAATTATGTGTTCTAAGAATTTACTTAAAATGCCCTCTTCTACTTTATAGTTAGATAAATATTTCGATTATGAGGTGTTTCATTTGCTAATTAGCTAATGAGTTTGGGTTGTAATCATGCAAGTTAAGTTGCTATCGCAGCGATAGTTGCCTAAATGGGTGAGAAAATTAAAATATCTCAAGCTCCTTTTCTCTTAAGTGCTAAAACTGCCCGTTGTAGACTTGGTTGTTATCGTAAAATGGCCCTTAATGCTTGGTAACTCGCATTAGACCAGTATGGCGCGTCGCATTGAAGAAGGCTTTATTGTAATGGCACCAGAGTTCGAACTCGGTTTTTTTTTACCAAAAAATAATATAGAATTACGTTAAAAAATTCTAGATGACAGCAGTAGTAAGCAGGTGGTCTTTTTTATGATTTTTTAAACGCGGTATGCTCACTCAAACGCTCGCGGATCGCTCAAAAGCCTATTAACATCCTAGGGTAGTGTGGCAACAAAGTTTGGCAGGAACCTTTTGGTAACAATTATTTCATTATAGATAATATAAAAATATATTATTTGCACATTATTGTGTCTTAAACGATGATGTCACGTGATTCCTCATTTACACACAAGAACACATATAAAAAAGGTTTTCATTCGGTAATGAAAACTTTTTTATTATGCTACATATCAAATGTAGCATTGTTGTTGTGTTTCAACAGTTAGATACTTAACTCAATAGTTAACGATTCCGGATGAAACTTTCACTCTTCTTATTTTTACAATTTTGTTTAATTTTTACTGTGTCGTTATGTCCTGTGTATTGCCTGCCTTATGTATTTTGTATATCATGTATATGTGTCTGTTTACTAATAAATGTTTCTTAAATTCTTTTTCTTTATCATCCCTTGTAAGGAATAAAAATAAAAGAAAAAATCATGTGTCACCGCTTTTCATTAGACTCGTTTGCCGAAGAGTCGAGTAACATAAAAAATATCACCAACCTGATTTATCAGCGAGTGTGAGTCCGGTTTCAAATTACGTTCATCACCAGGAAAGAGCAATGGCGAAACTCGAATTTCAAAAGATCATGTTCCGCATTTAGGAAACACTCCAACCACACTCGTTATATTGCTTAAATACGACACCCCATTGTCAATAAAGATAAGTGTCTTAACCGTTTTTTTGTAGAAAACATCGCAGCATTTTCTTTATATTGCCTCTTTGTAAGAGAGTTGACTCAAAACTTTGGACGCGAGGCTGCAATGTATAACGCGGAAAAAGATAAAGTCGTCTCGCTAGAACTGCTGACTCGCTGACGCAGCCACTCGATACTATTGTGACAACACGAAATAAGGAAACTGCAGAAAGCAAACTTCATACATGACACGGAATTTCGCAACAGCTCGCAACAGTCGTAGCGCAGCTGTCGCGAGATCCCATGTCCGTGAGAGGTGGTCTAAGCGTGCGTTGCTGGAGCGCGTTTATAAGAAACTTATATTCTGCATTCTCCTTACTTTGTGGTGACGATAAATGGTATCTTTTGTCGATTCGGATGTGGTTTTTTCTCGTTATGCGAAAGGGGTCGTCTTGTGGTTCGTGCGAATTGTGGATTTATGCGTCGCTTATTTTTTTCGCTGACTGTATAATGTGATTATGGGTTCGGGTCGGAGAATAACAAAGCTTATATCAAAGATATATTATTTTACATAACTAGTTTGGCGTAGCGAATATTATAGATACACTTATATATGAAATCAGAAATTAGTGGTGATACAGATAAAGTATCGAAAAACTTCAGTGGACTAGCTTCTGTTGTCTAAGAAGTGAATTATCTATCGCTTTCTTAAGTTGAACGTGAACACTATCATTTAAATAACCAGACCTGACACGGACCCTGCAAAGGGTTCGAATCGTCAAATTAAAACGATATAAAAATCAATGTGTAAAATAAACGCGAGTAGATCCGTAAAAGTTGTTTTATTTACTCATTATTTAAAAAAAAAATGTATGTTTAGTTTAGGCTACAATAATTGTCACTACGCTTTTACTTGAAAGTCTACAGAGCGGGAGACGTGCTGAGAAGATCTGGCAACAAACTCAGCAAGGGCTTTTCTTCCTTAAAGCGACCATACAGGAAAATGGCCTCCTTATCAACGAAAGACACTTCCGTGGTGGAAGTCTTTTAAATACATCTCAAGATTAAGTACTATTTTAGCTTTTTTAAATCTCTACGAAACTAATAACAGAATGACATACCACGAAAGTAGCTTACACATTAAGGTAACAACACAAACACATCCAAGACTCGAACCCCAGAAGGGAAACAGCATTTCCTGAGCATTAAGCTGAGAAAGTATCCCGACAATTAACTAAGATATAAATCCGCTGGAGGGCGCTTGGGAGAGGGGGGGCGTCCCCACAAATCACCTCGGACGACTCCTGATTTTGCACTTGCAAGAATTTATTCCATTTGTTAGCAGCTCAGTGCTTAAATACTTTTAAGTTCGTGAATTGTGAGTGGTTTGGTTGTGACTCTCGTTAGGACTGGAGATAAGTGTATGGATGGTCGTATTATTTTGTAGTTATGTCAAAGTTTATTTGTTTTCCTATCTGGTAAGTACATGGCCTTCATCTAGCCTGCGTAAGTGATGATAAGATCGAAGGTGGAAGAGTCTTCAGCCAATGAGTAACTGGCTATCTTACAACAATGCTATGAACATCACACTAATAATACTATAAATGCAAAACTTTGTGTGTATATTTGTTGCTTCTTCACGCTGCAACGGATGGATGGATTTGGATGAAACTCGGCATACAGATAGTTTATAACTTAGATTAACACATAGAATACTTTTTATCTCGATATTCCCACCGGAACGGGAACCACGCGGGTGAAACTGCAAGCAGCTGCTAGTTATTAATAAGGCGATATATTCAGATAAGATGGTGGTAGCTAGCCAGGCGGACTTAAACAATCCCTACCACCAACCTAACTGATTACAGCCATGTACCCCAATCTGGGAATCAAACCCGAATCCGAATTCAAATCGTCCTCTGGATCTGAAACTATGTGAAATAGCAAAAATACAAAATGGAGTTTCGGGGTCTTTTTGATAAATAAAATTTTTTCCTTGAAATGAAACAACTTTTACGGATCTACTCGCGTTTATTTTTTACATTAGTTTTAATTGATGTTTATCCTGACGTTTCGAACTCTTTGCAGGGTCCGTGGTTACAGGGAGACTGAGGGACTGTCTCAGTACCCCTGTATAAAATGAACGCGAGTAGATCCGTAAAAGTTGTTTCATTTCAATGTGTTGTGTTCGCGTAAACTTTAGAAAACAATATTTTTTCAGTCTTACAATCGAACCTACTTTCAAATCGCAGCGTAAGGAAAAAATTGAACTTTGTAAAGAATATTTAAAACTAGTTCACACACGTTCCGAGCAAGTCACCACGCCGCGAGGCCATCGCATCAGGTGTAAGGAGGTCGGACGTGAGTTCATTCCCCGCTGCCAATACTGAGTGGAACATGAGAGCTGGTGACATCACGTGCCCTGAGCTGGGAAGTATTAATACTGTTATATAGTCATAGGCGTTTATTTCGTAAATAATTTACATTTTAACGGAAATAAAAAAATAATAGATTTTGGCAAAAATACATTTATGATTATTTACATACAATTTTACGCAAATTCTGTTGCGAAAAAAATACAATTTGAAAAAAGACAAAGTATTAAAAAATTCCACGAACGGGAATCGACATGCCGGGTCAGGTGCAGTACCAACTATGCCACGCTAGCATAAGATAGCTTTAAAAAAATTAACTACACATTAAAAATAAATTAATATTATACACCGAGACATTTTAGTAGTTGTTTACCCGCAGGTAGGTAGATCAGACCATGAAACTGAACAACTTTCCCCAAGAAACATAGGTCAAAAAACGAGAAATTTTTTAACTTTCCTTTACAAACCATGCTCGGTCAATACTTTTGGCAAGGCTTTGTATAGAAAAGTGAAAAAAATGATCTCGTTTTTTGACCTATGATTCTTGGGGAAAGTTGTTCAGGTTCATGGTCTACCCACCTGCGGGAAAACAACCACTAAAATGTCTCGGTGTATAGTATAGTAGCATGGTTGGTAGGGAGGCCTTTGTCCAGCAGTGGACGTCTTTTTGGCTGAGATGATGATGGTTGGTAGTGCACCTAACATGGCATGTCATGTGGTGCGGGTTCGGATCCCGCTCGTGGAACTCTTACAACACTTTTATTTATAAATTAATACTAGCTGTGCCCCGCGGTTTCACCCGCGTTAATTAGAGAACAATTCGCAACATTTTTCATTGCTGCTCCACTCCTATTAGTCATAGCGCGATGTAATTGTCTATAGCCTTCCACAATAAATGGACTATTCAACACAAAAATAATTTTACAATTCGAACCAGTAGTTACTGAGATTAGCGCGTTCAACCAAATAAACAAACAAACAAACAAACTCTTCAGCTTTATAATATTAAGTATAGATAGATTAACAACTAATAACAAACTGCCTCAAACATACATTTGAGATTAAAAGTTTCCTTCTATGATAGAAAGAACATTTTAACGAATAATGGAGAAAAGAAAAGCCATTGCTGATTTTGCTGACAACCGGTCCAGCACGAATCTAATGATTGTAATAAAATGATCGTGTGATTGTCACAGACTGAACAGAAGTTTTTATTTTAATTCAAAATGACAGGTGAATGACAGCTTCTACATTTAGCAACTAGATGTCGCTAGTTGTCTTGTAACATGGTATTTCAATATTATTTTAACAGATTGTAACGTAAATTAATTTATTTTTAATTGTTTCTAGAAAATTACAAAATTAATTAGAATATAATAACCTAAAGTAACTAAAACAAAACTAAAATATGGCGTCAAAAAATTCCTAATTAATTAATTTTCTAGAAAATTCCAACTAATAACTAATTTTACTTTTTTATTGCAACATAGCCAGGGTTTGTCACCAACGAAATCCGAAAGACACTTTGCCCGACCTGGGAATTGAACCTGGGAGTTTGTGGTATCGGGCCGAGCGCTATGCCTAAAACATAACAAAAAGTTATTTAAAGTTCACAGTATGGTACTCGCTTCCGTACTCCATGACCAAACATGCCCAGCATTATCCATGTCCATTTTTGTTTTTACTTTATAAAGCTTCTAAAAGTCACTACGTCTTCGAACCAGCAAAACACAGTAAAGGCGTGTCTTTGCTCCCTTTCTATACAGCGTCAGAATATAGCCCTATTGCTGAAGGGCACTTTCCCGAATAACCGAATACAAAAAAAAACTATTTAAATAAATCTAGCTTCTTCACTAATATTTTGTAAAAAGTTTATTTTTAATAAAAAAGTATTAATTTTGTTGTTGATAATAAATTGGTTTTAAAATAGACAACAGACAACATGAGCATTTAACAAAATTACTAGTAACAAACTATATTATCATACATTTATGCGTCAATTCAAGCGTATGTACATGAACAATGCAGGCACAACAATTCTAACAAGTGCATATTAAATTGTAATACTACCCTACACCACCCTCGATACCACTTAAGGCCCCTATCAACGCGGGGCCACGAGTGGCGTTTCTTGGCCTTAGGGCAGGCCTAAGAGCTTTTAATCCGATCTATAGCAAGATTGATGGCAGCTGCGTAGGGAGACACGCTTGCAACCAGATAGGGCAGATGGCTGTTATAGAAACAATCGTTGAGATATAGCCCTAAAATTTGTTGAAGATGAGTGGGCGGTCTTCTCTCGCATGGGAGACGACAGCCATTTTGATTTGTTATTTTTTTTATTCGGTTATTTGTATTTATATTTGCTTTTATGTCGTCTTATATTATATATTATTTTAGTTGTCACTATTTAAAAAAAAATGTACACTATTTTTGGTGTTTTTTAAACTTTAAAGTGTGTCCATGGGCGGCGGTGATTACTCTCCATCAGGTGGTCCGCCTGCTCGTTTGCCTCCTTCTTTTATATAAAAAAAAAGTCACAAATATGGGTTTGAAACACTACGATGAAGACCTTGTACCGAGGAGAAGCCGCAATAAACTCTCCAAAGGCTATATTTTCTTTCTTCGGTTTTCCATATCTAATAATGTTTTTATTCTTCTAGTTGTCTTTCAAAGAAGCGATTTAATTCTTAAATTTATAATTTTACAATTTATTTATTTTTAATTTTTATTATTGTGATTAGAAATAAATAAATGTAAATCACCAGTTATATTGACTAGCTTGATACAAAATGTTACCGTAGCACCGGACTCCATTGTAGTGCTATGCGCCTTGCCGTAGCAGTGACTACGAGGGACTGCTACGAAACAGTGTAGTGCCGCCTGCTACGGTGACAATTTTCCATTGCCTACATACGATTAAGGCGCGGTCCCATCATCGAGAGCTATTTACTAGAGTGGCTAGAAGCTATTTTGTAGTTTAAGTGTGTGTCTAAACAGTTTTAACTACAAGGTGAGACAGAAATGGCAGTACTCGAATACAGCAAAATTGGAATTTTAGTAGCTAATAATGTGACCCGAAAACTAGATAACTATTATATTGTAATTTCTGCCTAGACCTATAGATCAAATTACAGTTTAGTTCTGCTTGAATTACAAAATAGCTCTTAGCTACTAGTTAATATCTCTCAATAGGACCGTATCCTTATGCTTTGACAGCGAATAATAAAAGGTTTAATTTTGTTCGTTAATATTTTAATTAATACAAAATCTTATAATAAAATAAATATCAACATTGAAAGTACCACTTGTAGCCTAGATGTAGTATGCAATAGACTTTTAAAGGCGTTAAAGAGTTATATTATTCTAAGGCGTAAAAAACCTTTTAAAAAGCCACAATGTTTTTTTACTGAGAAGAACCACCGAATAAAGCATTTCTTTTGATATGTTTTTTAAAGCATTAATACAGAAAAAGTGTTCGATCAATCACTGAAGCTTACAATGAAAGTTATTAAAGAAAGGTATTGACTACATTTGCGCACGATAACTCTTGAATAGGGCATTTTACCGGAATTTCTGTCTTTGAAATACTTTAATAGGTTTTCTGTATATTTTGCAATAGACAGTTCTATTGCACTGCTAATATTTACCTTTTTTCTATTTATTTCTGATACCATTGTCATTATACAAGTACCCTCAGATTTGCCTTATTATTGCTACATTTCTCACGTGTGCACATAATCTTCATAGTGGTAGTGACGAGAACACTAGCTATTTGACATCAATATTGCGCTCTGTCATGATATAAGGACACCTTGACCCTATTTACTACATCATTCACCTACGGACTACTACCCCAAACACTACGAATAGTGATTGGGATAATCGTAGTAGACTACGAACACTAACGGTTTGATATCGACAGTACTCTCTGACATGCTACGAGATATTCACTTTAGCTTTATAACTGCTACATCACTCACATTTGCACATTGCCTTCGTAGTGGTTAGGGTCGTCGTTTGACTACGAACTCTAGCAGTTTTACATCAAAGGTGTGCTCTGATATATTACAATACATTCAGCTTTTACGAATAACTGCTATAACACTCACTTATGCATAACTTTCGTAGAGATTAAGGTAGTCGTAGTCGACATTGAACACTAGCTGTTTGTTATCGACAGTAAGCTCTAACATACTACCCACGAAGTTTTTTACCTGGCTCTATTATGAAACATGACTTACCTATGCACGTCTACCTTTATAACACAACGTGGAATAAGCCAAGTTGCCTCCGTAACGTCATGGAGCAACTTGGTAACGCAATTAATTTGCGCTGTTAAAACTTTGTGTCCCTTCTATTTGGTTTATAGCCTTGTTGTTAGAGGCTCGGGTTCGAAATTTGAGATTAACTCTCTTGACCTTGTCTTACCTTAATCGGTATAAGAATGCCTGTAGTAAAGAAAATATAATATACGTGGAAGTAAATATGTTATATGAATATATACATACATATATACATATGTGTGTATATATGTATGGATGTAGTGTACATATACATGTATGTATTGAGTAATTTATGATTTTTATATATTTTTTATGTTATATATTAGAATGTATCAACATTATTTTTTTACGCCATAAGCAATTAATTATGTTAAGGGAAAACTGTAATTAGCTTTACCTATTGTTTAAGTACTATGTCAAAAAGTATTGTATTGTTACGTAGTTGGTTTTCTTAATAAAGCTAAAAAAAAATTTTTACTCGTAATTCGACCTTATTTTACGTCTTAATAAATAATTATTGTTAATTGGATTTTTATTTTACTATGTAGGGTAAAAAGCGGAATAAAGATTTTTATATACAAATAGTTTATGTCAAATTACAAAAAAATCTATAATCCAATCATTAAAATACACAAAGCATTTATCGACAAAAAAATCAACTACAAACAATTACAATTATTTTGCGATTACTTTCATTTTAATTTATTTCTTTCTTTAACTCCGTTCGTGCCTTTCTACACAAATGCTTTCAATAACAAAATAACCTTTTACTTCAAAAGGCGCCATTCTTTATTTAAGTGCTAGTGCTGTGGTGAATTAATTTATTTCTAAATAGTTACCAGGCACGCTTTATTGAAGTCAAGTTAGAAATTCTTTAAGTGTTTTCTAAAATTTCTCAAAAAATTACTTAAGACTTTTCTGAGAACACTTTCCTTCCACAAAGGATTACAAAAGTGCGAATACAAAACCAATACAAAGTAGTGGAACAGTTTTATTGGTGAGTTGAATAGAAGAACAACTTTGTAATGAAACATTTCATTCTTATCTTGTAGCGTTTATTTCGCATATTTATGATCCTAAGCCGGCAAAGGAGCAAATGGTCCGCCAAATGATAAGCGACCATAGACGTTCGAGGATTGGACTTTCTAGGAATGGACCTTCGAGGATTGGACGTTCGAAGATCTTACGTTTGGAGAAATTGACCTTCGAGGATTCCTTCGACGTCGGAAGTTTGAGGAACTGGACGTTAGAGGCCAGACCCACTGCGTGGTGCCATTCCATATATTAAACAGTGTGTTACGTATATTGTACTATGTCTATGTTTTTATGTATGTATTAACCATTTTGAGTAAGAACGGTCTGTACCATTTTCATAATTGTAGGTACTCCTACATATTTTTAAAGATGAAGTATATTAAAACACCGATCTTCATCTTAGGTGCCTGAAAGGTTTCAGGCATTTATGGAAGGATCTATTTATGATTTAATTTGTATGTAGGTACCTACATAGCATTAAGTCAATAGCCGTAGGCTTACAGTAGACTTACTGTTGTACTATTTATAAAATAATATAATTAGTAAATATACTGTATATTGTAACCTATATACTGTCCCACTGATGGGAAAAGGCCTCTATCATTGAAATCAAGTCATCACTACAATATGGATGGATAGTTGTTGTATCACTCGTCATCTAGCTATGTATCTCGTATGTAGCTCGAGCTATGTATCGAATAATCCAAAACACACTTTGTTCGTCCCGGTAATTGAACCCAGGACAGTTAAAAGAATATAATATCATCACAACTAGATAATTAGTAGTCAACGCCGCCATCAGTTCCGTAATAAAAGCTATTCCCACCTCTATTCCACTCAGAAGCCATTCCCATACATCAAGTGAGACGTAGTGCTTACAAACACTACCGGCCGTTCAATTACAGGGATTATGGGACGGAACCCGCAGACGTCTCCTGGGATTTGGGCGGTAACTGGAGATGGCGGTGTGAGACGGTCGGGGAGGGCTTGTCGCATCTATTTATAATTATAATTATTCAATAGGTACACTAGCGGAGTACCCACTTGTTTTATAATAGAATGTTACAATCAATTACATAAAATAAGTGTGAAAAAACATTGTCAAAAATAAGCGGTAAACAATCTAGGAAAAATTATGCAGACTTCGAAAGAATTATTTACCTAATAATCATAGACCTGTTTTTGGTATCATTCAGTATATCCAATATGTCTCGGCATAGTTATGCCCGGTGGTGCTCTGAAGAATTCGATGGCGCAGTGGTGAATGCAGTCGCTATTGCTAAAGTCAAGCTACCCTCGCATAGGCCGGTCATCGGACGGGTGACCAAGAATTTATCATCTCAAGCTCCTCCGTGCTTAGGAAGGCACGTAAAGCCTTTGGTCCGGGTGCGTTAGTGCCGTTAACAACCACTGCACCACACTGGGCCCGCTAGTACTATGTGGTGTTTCCATCCATAGGGAGCTTGAGCCCCAGCAGTGGGGACATCAAATGAACCATCCATGAATGAAAAATGCTTTCTAAGTTTTTACCTTTCAACAGCAAGTCATGTTAAACCACAATTTGCTGGTCTCAAAAAGCGATCGCCATCAAGCAAACCACAACAGCTGACTACTGCCCGGACACAAACGCCGAATCATCGTCAAATATTTGTTTTGGACGCACAAAGGCGTTCCGTAGGTCACGCACGTAGAAAATTGCCAGAATCTGTAATATTTGGCAAATTTAATATATTATAGAACATATGAATCGTTCGTATTTTTGGTCCCGGGGGGTACGCGATAATGTATTGCGTGTGTAGTGTCGGCAAAACAAGTTTTATAACGTACATTGCATTTCTTTTTCAATAAAGAGCTTTTGCTTTTGGTCGCAAAAGTAGTCGGTAAATAATGTCGGTGAGTAATAAATATGTATTTGATAACGATTTTTATAATTGCATATCAAAAATACTAAGAAGCTTTCGTTTTAGGTACATCACTAGAAAAAGCCCTTATGTATAATTAACGTACCATAACGATTATTGGTTTGTTTTTTGATTTGGGTATTTTTATCCCATAACATGAATGATTACCGACATACCTTATTCGATTCGATCGATCCACTCGATATTTTGTTATATAACGTATTTAGACAGTAAACACGGATATAGTTAAATACAATTTTTTATATATGTTAACAAGTCCTATAGCATAAAAAGCTACAAAATGTCTTAATAAAAATGACAAACAAATTGTTAAACAATGAAATTCAAAGTTACCATCTAGCTACTAAGCCCTTTGAAACAGAATTGCAGCGAATGCAAAGTTAACAAAGATTCCAGCGAAAATACTTTTGAAAGCTCTTATTTCAATGTGAACGCCATAATTTCCATTTAAAGTTTTTAAATGCTACTTACTTTGAAAGTTGCACAGAAGTTTTTATAGGATCTCGCGTCTTAGAATTAAATTGTGGGTGGGTAAGTGTGTAAACTTTTTCGCAGAGCTGTAATTCGTGTGTAACAAAATAACTTTACATTTAAAAAGCTTTTTTAAAGGCACATTTAAGTTTTCAATAAAATGGGTGCTTTTCCTCCTATGGTTTAAAAAATTGATGCGTCGATAAATAATTTTCTCTCAGTAAATATTATCATTATGTAAAATAAAATAAAGTAAAATATAATAATATTGCCAACTGCTTTCACATCTGCATGTTTTGCTGTGTGTACACGTTCAATGTCAGTATTTCACTGTACTATTTGAATTTTTATTTTGTGTTAATATTAACTACCATATGCAATAAATAAAAGTATTAAAAACAAAAAACAAAATTTTTTTTTGGTTTTTTTTTTCAAAAATACAATATCTTAAAATCGCATAATATTTAGTAGTTCTTCTGCTACCAGTCCACAGTGTGCGCGTACGTGAAACCGAAAGCAAAATTGGGCACTCATTTCACAAATTGCAGGGACCCCACTTCGCCATTATTAAATCTAGCGAATATTCACCCAATTTGTCCGGAGAATTATTTAAATTCGCTCCATATCGGTGATCTCGAGCAATCTTCCGGGTGGCGTCCGTGTGATGTTAAATTGCTTTTAAATTGAGTTACACCTTAAAATAATTTCGATAAATAAAAAATAAATTTGTAATATTTTAAGGCAGAAGATTTTTTCTTGAGATTGATGAAATGATGCAAAGTTTTCAAACGTTTTTGTTTTATTTCTTAAAGTAAGATGTAAATAAGGTTTATCAAAATATCATAGGAGCTCGATGGCGCAGTGGATAACGCGCTAAGCAACTTTCGCAAAGGCCGATCATCGGATGGGTGACCAAAAATGTATCATCTCGAGCTCCTCCGTGCTTTGGAAGGCACGTAAAGCCGTTGGTCTCAGCTGCATTAGCAGTCGTTAGCAACCATCAATCCGCACTGGGCCCGCGTGGTGGTTTATGGCCCGTTCTAGGGTATGTTCGTGCCCCAGCAGTGGGGACATAAAAATGAGCTGATGATGATGAAAATATCATTTATTATATTTTTTTATGATTGCAATAAATGTTTTTTATATTTTATTCTTTAAATTAATAATTTGCGTTTAAACCTAGGTACTGTCACACTGTGCTTCCATCATTAAAATGAAGTTATTGCTTTTATATTTGCTATTGAGTACAGCCTTGCCACCACGCTTGCTAAATATCAATCATGGCTATACATCTGATCACAATCCGCATCGAATCGCAACGCATCGAAAAATCTAAAAAACTTTGCCCGACGTGGGGTTCGAACCTGGATATCGAGCTAGGCGCTTTGAAACTGAGTAGTCCACATTGTTTTTAATTATTAAAATACCCTAAATCGCAAGTGGCGGGTCTTATCGACCGTGTAGTAATTGCCAACCCTACGACACCGGGTTAAAGGTCATAGATCGGGATACTAAATACGAGTTAGCGGTCCTTTGTCCGGTATGTCCATTAGAGAACGCATACCATACGTTATTAGTTTTTATTAATTCAATCTATATTTCTACGAGTCAAATAAAAAAACAAGATAGGTACTTTACTAAAATTATTATTAACCAAGTATTTAATTAACAAAATACCTGTCAATTGTAGAAATAACTTGATTTCTGACACAAGCTGAGGCGGGGTCCTGATAGACAATGATTGTCTTGTGTGTGTTATGTTTGTTTTTTTATATGTGTGTCAATGAATGTTTCCTCTCTCTTTCGCTCTCTCTCTCTCTCTGTTTCATTTCTATGATGGATGCTGTTACACTTAGGGTATATTTATACTTTTTATTTTTTTAATCAAATGTCTTTTGTTTTTCTTCTCGCTTGTTGTCGTCGTCGAGTTGATCATGAAGATGTAGAAAAATCTTCATAACGATGATTGTAATTTGAATTAATCAAGGAATTAAAGTTTATTTGCCACAAATAAACAACAACATACACAAATAAGTACTTTAAAAAACAAATCCAAATCGTGGTTTTATAATAATAATAATAATAATATGGTTTATTGATTTAAATCTTCTTTAAATGACTATACACGTTTTACAGGTGTTTGCCCAGCAATGGGACAGTAGGTGTAAAGAGTTATTACTACTACTACTAGCTTAGTTATAACTTAATCATAACTAGGACTCAATTAAAAGTTAATTTAAGTACATCCAACGGCCGCGTTGCTTGTCATAATCGCTATTATCATTGTCAGTTGGGAGTTTATTCGCGCGTGCTATTGTTAGTTAATTAGTTTTCAGTGGGTTTCTTTCAGTTTCAGCTCACCGGCAAAATTGGGGGGTTGTTTATAAAAGTTCCCAACTCCCCAGCTTTGGGTAATAGCTTTGCGAGCGAAATTGAAAGAGGCTACCGCGAGATTAACTAAAGTCGACTCTGTAAGTGTTTTATAGTTTTATTAAGCTTGTTTATTAACGCTAGATGTCGCTGTTCTGTATTTTGCTGAATGGCGGTATACAGAGTTGTGTACTGGCTCTTCAGAAAAGGGGTGATAAAGTTTTTACAGGGTTGGTAACGTGTGAATGATACCATTAGTAAAATAAACGTCCCTATACTGAAACCACTTCTAGGTAAAAAAAGCTGATCGCGATTGTGTCTTGCTGATAAAAATCAGTCTTATACAACGTGTAACAGAAAGGTGTGGTCAAAATGAAAAGATCCAAAGTGTATCCGAACTAGATCTTGTATGCAGAGTTACTAAGACATGATTATTAACTTTAATGTGTTATACAATTTTTAATTTAATAATTCTATTGTGACGTCACCTCAAAATTAACAAGTCTCAGCCCTAGTGGTTTAGTAACCTCTGTGTATTTATGATCACTGCGGCTTGAGTATGCACGCCTGACGCGCATCACTTCACAAATATAAATATTTCATGAACCATTGCATGACAAATTAATTTTAATAATTATGTCTTAATAACAACAACACATACAAGTTCTGGATCGGATACACTTTGGATCTCTTCATTTTGACCACACATTTTTGTTACATGTTTAATAATCAGATTAAACAAAAAAAAAACAAAACCGGTCGTTGTGGAGATCCTTGGGGGAGGCCTTTGTCCAGCAGTGGACGACTTTTGGCTGAGTTGATGATGATAATGATATTCAGATTGGAATCATCATCTTCATCAGCAGCTCAATTTATGTCCCTTCTGCTGGGGCATCAACCCCTAAACCACTACGCGGGCCCAGTGCGGATTGGTGGACCGCCAGGATAGCCGGGACCAAACAATCAGTAGCTGATACACTTTTAAACTTTTGCGTTCCATAGTTATCAAAGAATTAAAACGAGGGTTAACGCAAACTAATTAGAAAAAATAATAAAAACTCCGGGTATAAAGAAAGTATAAAACCTTTTACTAATAACTTTGCGTTAATTCCCGTTTAAATTCTTTGATAATCAGTAGCTGGCTTCAGGTCAAGTACATTTCTCATTTCCGGAGAAAAACCTAAGTTGTTTAATGTCTATATTTAAACTTGTTTAGAGCGCTGCCTTTGACCACTATAGGTACTCTGGCTCAAATTAAAGCCAGAAAAAAATGTTTAAGCTAGAATAATTAACTTGGCGATAGTAAAACGTGCAGCGTACCAGCACTAACCATTAAATGGTAACTGCATTTCGATCAGCTAACAGCTGAGGGCTAATTAAATCCGTCAGCGAGCGGTTGTTTTAAATATTCAACAGCAGTGGATTCGCAACCCACCGTGAGAAACGGATACACACCAACAATCACTGTGTTATATACATACATACACTACAGTATAGTGCCTATATTGTGTATAACCACTTTTGAAATACAATAACAAAATACTTTATTTATTATGTATATTTAATTGTTTTAGAGCGATCTTGTGTAAAAAATACATGAGCAAAATCTAAAAAAGTCTGAAAAAAATGACTAAACTATTTTATGTAAGAAGTCGTGATTTTTTTTTGTAATATCGCTTTCTCTTCCTTTCAAAATGTTAGTCGTCTCTGTTCTCATGGTCTTGTCAATCAGTCAGCTACAAGACAAAACAGTTTGCAACAGGTTTGGAATAAAAACAAACGGAAAATAATAATCAACACTACCTACGTACTTTTTTTTAAAGTACTGTTTTGTTTAGTTTGTACTATCATCAAATATCAAGCTATATTTGTACGAGTATAAAAATTTTCTCTTGCCCTTCAACTAGAAATACGTACGTACCAAATTATAATAAACTAGTACTTTGCTCGGGACTTTGCCTGGGCCTGCGTTGATTTCGTATTTCGTTTTTAGAAATAGTATATATAAAAAGAATAGGACCATTAAGTTCCAGAGATTCTCAAGCAAACAAAGTCACAAAACTTGATCTCTTTATTAATAGTATATATATAGATTATTGATCATCGATTACAATTATGAGAGTAAACCAAACGCAGCCTTTCCATGGCAAAATGTTATGTCATCAACCACACACATTTTATTCGTTTTTGTAACGAAAAAAGCTGGCCCAGATATCCAGCGACCTACACATTAAGCTCGCGTGCACACTGAAAGCCGGTTTTATTTGCAACATAAAATATTAGAAATGATCTGTCATGCTTTGAAACATGAAAAGTGTGGATCTTTGCATTCATTACGACATCACCCTAGATCTGTGATTTTTTTTGGTGATTAAGTCATGACGAAAGTAGTAGTATAGAAGAGTTTAAATCATCATGATACCACCCAACTTTTGTGATCCAACGATTTAAAGTAACAAATTCATTTTTTTTTAATAACTTGGTATATGCATGTAATTTAAAAGGTGACGATTATAAAACAATCATGACATCTTCATACATAAAGCGGAAGAAACGAACAATAAAAATTAAATTAAATTACATTGTTTTGCCAAAAAAATACTTATGGCTACAAAAATAACAACAACATATCCATCGAAATCGATTTCGTTTTTTTTAATTATGACTTGAGGTCCAAACGAGGCGTGAAGAGAACCTCGAGGGCTGGCGAGATGAGTTATCTTCGCGTCTGTACTTCATTTCCACTAAACATCAGCCCTAGACAAGTGGCAAAACGCTAATAGAATAGAAATCAAATAGAATTAATATTGTACCAAATTGACATAAGTCACGTATAAATTTAAACGAGCACTATATGTATACAACCTGTAACAGGTTAAGTGCACACCCAGAACGCAGTTTATCATAAATCGGCTTCTCAATCGATTAAAAATATTTAAAATAGAGAAATAATAAACTGATCCACAAAAAAATAGTAGGTTAGCACCTAAAATGCTAAGTTAGCATCTAAATAGTAGTAACTTTGTATTTTTAGGTGCTAACTTTTTGTGGGTTAGGTTAGGTTAGTTTGGTGATCGATTAAATACAACCCTTTAAAATATAGGTAATTCTTTTCCCAAAATTATTAAAACTTATTGAAATCACAGTCACTCCTTTGTTAAATAGTTAAAACCAACGAAAATAAAACGTAAGTCAATGCAATAAGGGGCTTTATAAAATGCGGTAGGTCGGTAGGCTAAAGCGCTAATATGCTCATACTGTTTGCCGTCGATGAGTATAACTAATAACTTAAATAAACCAATTTAATTAAATAAAATTATTTTGCATGCTTTTTTATTATAATTAAATATTCTAATTGGGCTGTCTGAGAATGTGCGTTCATTTTGTGACATGTTAATCTGAATCTCGGAAACGGCTCCAACGATTTTTATGAAATTTAGTATGCAGGAGGTTTCGGGGGCGACAAATCGATCTAGCTAGGTTTTATTTTTAGAAAACGTCGTTTTATCGATAAAAAACACCGACCGAGCACAGCTGTTGCGAGCTTCCGTGTCCGTGAGAAGTTGCATATGCGTGCGTTACTCGAGCACGATTGTATGAAGCTTGCCTTCTGCTGGCTCCTTATTTAGTGGGCCTATGGCCTGCACCCACCCAGGTTTACACATGACCGTTCCCCTTTTAATCTCCTGTCGCGTATTGAATATCTGTGAAATTAGGCGAGCTTATCAAACTGTGGAAATGGGCGGACGCCGGACAATTTGCCGGGGGTATTGGCGATGTAGGTGTTGCGAACTCTTTTGAATGCAACCTTTTTTTTAAACTGATACAGTGCTTCTTTTTTCTTTATGTCTCTCGGTAATCATCGCATTTCTGAATAGTAATAATTTACTTCATAATTGATAGAAATCCGACGACAGCCGAAACACGAAGTTTGCCGAGAGTCATTAAGAAAATAGGTGCACTGTAAGTGAAAACTCTTTTGTATGAAACATGTTTTTTAAACTGGCTACATGAGTGTTGCAAACTCTTTACCTTCTATTTCCTAGACGTTAGACAAAAACATATAAATAGCTGAGCATAGTTTAAGTGCTCCTTAATTTACTGTGTAAGTAATTTTGTTTCTAACCAGACCACTTAATTGCATTTCAGGTCAGGTGGGTTACTCTTGAAACACAATTGCAATAATCAATTTCCAATCCCAAATCTAAAAAATTCAAATGGCACTCTTAAAAGCGATAATAGCGCTACATTGGAATTAAATTGCGTGGAAATTGAGTAAACAAATTATTATCGAGATGGGGCGTTCCGAAATTGCTAAACTTATCCCAATATCGATACATATTAATCGCATTGGAATTGTATTGAGATTGAGTTTGCGTCAAGAGTAGCCTACCAGGTTTTAACATGGTCCTTCGAGCCAGATAAACTCACTATTTTTTACTACATTTACCTATTTTTGAAGATATCGTGTTCGCATTTGTGTTGCGTATACTGAGCTGTGCACAGTGTTGGCATCACATAACAGGGCACATGTAAATTGTTACTATTTTTATTTATATTTTTTGTTATATGTTGTATGTTTAATTGTGTGTTTTGTTATGTGATACCAATAAATGTCTTTTATTCTTTTTTTATTCTTTTATTTATTTAGACTTTTCTACTACTAACTATACCTGTAGACTTTATCCATTAGCCACACGACAAACTTGAGGCTTTTTTATTGGCTTGATAGATGGGCAATTTTTCCCCGGTATGGAACTGTTACGGCACCGGGGCACAGTCCGCAGTGTACGGGTGTCACGGAGCGCACGACACTAAAAAATCCCCGAAACCTTTTAAGCCGACATCACGGTGGCGGTTTCAATCAGCCGACGCCACAGAGTTGCGCTTGAAACGCTCTGATACGCTAAGAGCATCGATGAAGTTTTTGTAGTGTGTTAAAAAAATCAAACACAGAATATCGGCGAATATTTGTGTTTCAGGGTGAGCTGTGACCCAATCTCCTAGGGTTATTATTTTTGTTTATGGCCTATGATGATGATGACCTTACTCATTATTAGGGAACAGTCACAATAATTCCAATAAAAAGCATAGGCCAATAGTTCTAAAAAAGTAATTGATACAAAACTTAAAATCTACGCCAACAACGATGACTTCTTGTTATTTATATGTGTGGTGTATTGTACCAAATATATATTTTTTAATATTTCTATTAAATGTTTGCTTCAATATTTCAAGTATTATAATAGCGTTAGCATCAAGAATATCATATGTAAGATATATACAGATATTATAATAACAATCTACAAATAAAATTCAAGATTGTGCAATGGCGGCATGAAGCTTTTTTTCTTTTTTAAACGCGGCGTTTAGCCCGCCACTCCGTGGGGCCTAAACAGTCTAGTCCAGGCTTTTTGTGTAGCGCCTGTATATTTCGCTATTTTAGTTTTTGCTTTGACTACAGCACGAGTTTATGTTAAACCCCTTTGTGTTGGTAAAATAAAAGGAAAGTTCTCTTTTGCTTCTACGTAATCGAAAATAAAAGCGGCCTTCATTAAGTTCTCAATGTTTTACTTCGAGCAATTATTGTGGAGGCTCTAGAATGCACAGTGGAATCGTTCTAACTAAGAGTTTTGTTTCACAAATATTTTTGAAAACAATGTTGAAAAGTTCTTTTTTTCTAATACTCAACTAAAAGATTATATTGTTTTGCTTAGGCGAAATTGAAAATATAATCCCATCAAAAACAATACTTGTCAAAAAAAACCAAGTCTCGCAACTCAGTTGTTCTGCGGTAAAAAGTTGTGAGATCCATGTAATACCAAGTCGGTTATTAATTTATTCAGTCTCTACTTAAGCGACTTTCTGTCTTAATACGTCCAGTCTCTAAGACCACGATCGTGGTCCATAACATTCTTTAATGTTTTATATAAATATATTGAGACTTGGCCATCGCACTAAATAATTGAATTTACATGTGTTTTCAGGCGATTGAATTTACACGTGTTTTCAGGCGATGGCCAAGTCTCAATATATTTATATAAAACATTAAAGAATGTTATGGACCACGATGGTGGTCTAAGAGACTGGACGTATTAAGACAGAAAGTCGCTTAAGTAGAGACTGAATAAATTAATAACCGACTTGGTATTACATGGATCTCACAACTTTTTACCGCAGAACAACTGAGTTGCGAGACTTGGTTTTTTTTGACAAGTATTGTTTTTGATGGGATCTCATTTCTTTTTGTATTTTGTAGAGACAGTTCTACTTTTTTCCTTTCGATTTGGCAGGGGCACTACCATGCGCCTATATTTATATGGGACTAGCTTAAACCCGCGGCTTCGCACGCAATAATAATAATTGCCGTAAAATAAATAAAATAAAACATCGTTACGAATAAAGCCAATATTGAAAAATTTAACTGAACCTATTATTCCATTATATTATACATGAATCAGTGGATTCATTAACTGCACATGTAACTTTGTAATCCTATAAATTTATATGGGATTACAAAGCTATTTATGCAGTTGGTGTATCTAGAAAACTGGACCGAAATTGCAAAATATTTTAGTTTTTCCTTGATTCATACACCAAACACTACTTATATTCCAAATTTGAAGCTTCTAGGTCTGCTAGAAGTGCCTTAGAATTTTGATGATCGGTGAGTCAGTCAGTGAGTGACAAAATTAAGAAATTTGACCCGTTATAATTCTTAAAATACTGGTTCAAATTGAATGAAATTTGAAATATACGTGTCTTTACAATGCCTGTATGGTTACTGAAAATTTCAGTCTTCTAGTTTTATCCACAACGAAGTTACAGGGGGTCGAAAATGTTCTGAATTGCTTCGAGAAAAGGATGGTACGGCCGTGACGCTTTTTTGCTCGACTTGGTGGGGGCACGGCCGTGCCCCCAGATAGTTTTTTGATGTACAAAGCGAGAAGAAAGATTATATGGCATTTTATTTTAACCTGACAGTAGGAGCCCTACGCAGGCGCCCTGGATATGAGTTAATAATAGTTGGAGTGAAGTCGTTTAAAAATGTAAGAAAGCACTGAAATCGTTTGAAACTTTTGTTCAGATGAAGTTTCATAAATAATAATGCGCGAACATTTTTCTGCATTTTATGTTTTTCTTTTGCATGTTTGTGTTGGCCGAGTCTCGGCCCAATACCCGACGGTTCCGGGTTCAGTTCGCAGGTCGGGCAAAGTGTGCTTCGATGTGTTCGATGCATAGCCCGGGTTTGTAATCACCAACCCGCATTTGATTTGATTCAAAAGTGGTAAGCCATTACGCATCAATTGTAACAATGACTCGATTTCAATGATGGAGGCCTTTGCCCAGCAGTGGGATGGGACAGTCATAGACTATTTACTTTACTACTTCACTTTTTGTGTTGGATCTGACACTAAGTTATTTTCATAGTTTGCATGTTATTTGCTATTTTAGGTAGTTCTATTAAATGTTGTGGTATTTTTCGATGTGATCCTCGTTCTCTGCTTTCACTTAGTAATATAATATATTCTTTTCAATAACAATTTAAATGGTTACAAAAACACAAATGTTGAAAAAATTTCCACGAGCAGGATTTGAACCTGCACCCTTCTGACATTTTTTCAACATTTGTGTTTTTGTAATTTGTTCGCAACAAAATTTGCGTTAAAAATTATTTAAAACAATTTAAATGGTTGTTAATTAATTACAATTGATTTAAAACCAAATCATGTTGATGTAAAAATAAGATTTATGATTACAACATTTTGTATGACCTATCATTTTGTGTATTGTGTATAGTGTGTATAGTGTGAGTAGCAGTGTTTTATGTCTATTTTACAAGCTTTTATTTAGTTTTATAGTTTTATTTTAGTTTAGTTTTAGTCTGGGCATCTTCGGAAGACCAGCTCGTGGCATCACTAAAGTGCTTTGACATATGCTGAGACGATGCCCTTTCAGTATCAGTGCTTGGATGACCGAGCTTTACTCGATATTTTTTTACGGATAAAACGACGTTTTCTAAAAATGAAACCTAGCTAAATCGATTTATCGCTCCCGAAAACCCCTGCATACTAAATTTCATGAAAATCGCTGGAGCTGTTTCCGAGATTCAGACTATATTTATATAACACTAGTGGCCCGCTCCGGCTTCGCACGGGTGTACTTTTATTTTTAAACATTTTTTATTTTAATATCACCTATGTTACTCAGCGCTAATGTAGCATTGGTGAAAGAATTTTTTAAATCGGTCCAGTAGTTTTTTAATTTATTCGTTGCAAACATACATATGTACATACAAAAATACAAAGGTTTCCACTTTATAATATTAGTATAGATAAATATATATACAAGGATTGCGCGTTTAAAGGTATTAGATAGATATACTGTTTATTATGAATATTTTATTTGTAAAATATCTGAACTTCTAAAGACGACCTCCGTAGCCAAGTGGCTTGCACGCTGGACTTTGAGCGGCGCTAACAGGTACCGGGTTCAACGGGTCAATGTCGAAAACGAACTTTTCGATATTGTGTCGAGTCTGGGTGGTTGTGGTACAGCCGTTGGTTCTGATTTCCATAAAACGAGTGCTTTAGCTACTCACTTAGGATCAGAACAATGTATTTGATTTTGTCTAATATTTTTTATTTGTATGAATGTGTTATTTTGTGGTACTGAACAAATGTTATTTCTATTTTTATAACTTTATCTATTATTTATATTTCTAATGATAATGAATTGTTTATCATTGAAGGTCGGGGGCACAGGACGAACGCTTCCGAATCAGTGTGGTATCACTACCGCAAAATGAAACTATGTCAATACCAAACGTTTAATTAGTTCGTTTCAATTTGTAGTGAACTCATTACGTTAAACAGATTCTGATACACTATTATGTCGTGAATCTTTTGGCGAACTAATGTAATAACGAGTAATAACGTTTCTGTGCGTTTATTTTGTGAACTAATCACAAAGTATTACATTCAAACCTTATTTGAAAAGTATTAAAACAAACATTTTGATTTAATTGTGTAGTATTCGCGTAAACTTTAGAAATCAATCAATCGACCACTAGATCTTAGAGAAGATATTTAATTATGTACGTTATGGTTTTGCAAGGAGCTCGATGGCGCAGTGGTTAACGCGCTCGGCCTGCGAGTTCGCTAAGGCCGGTTATCGGATGGGTGACAAAAATGTATCATCTCGAGTTCCTCCGTGCTTCGGAAGGCACGTAAAGCCGTCTGCATTAACAATCGTTATCAACCACCAATCCGTACTGGGCGCGCGTGGTGGTGTATGGCCCGTTCTTCCTACCCATCCTTAGGGAAGGCTCGTGCCTCAGCAGTGAGGACATAAAAATGAGCTGATAATGATGATGATGGTTCTGCAATTAACAATTAAGTATTGAAGAGATAACTTAAATTCAACCGTTTATTTCTAATAGCCGTCACTCACACGGTAAGGCATGTGAATCATGAGCGGTAAAAGAAACTGAAAGTAAAAAAATATAATTAAAGGGCATTTCTTTTTCCCTCTCTTTTACCGCTGTAAAGGTATAATTTTTTTTTAAATGTCATCCCTATCTTAAAACAATACTTTCAATAAATTAAATGTAGTCATCTTTTTAAATCTGCCCTCAGACTAGGTGGAGCGACGATCTCCGCTAGGTTGGCAAGATCTGGATGAGAGTAGCCGCTGATCCTGCTCAGTGGCGTGCACAAGGAGAGACCTATGCCCAGCAGTGGACCAACGTAGGCTGATGATGATGAATCATCTTTTCATGGCACTAATACACATAAAACTAGGATTCAGCTACATTTATCATCAGTAATAACTGCACTGACTGTACTTTAACTTTTCCTTACACAAATGAAGGCTTGAGGGCTTTTTTCCACAAGTATGGAAAACAGCACATATAGTGCCCATCCACAAAAAAGGCACTAAATCAGCGATTGAGAACTACCGCCCGATCTCAATATTAAAC
This sequence comes from Eudonia mercurella, assembly GCA_963082485.1. Lineage (NCBI taxonomy): Eukaryota > Metazoa > Arthropoda > Insecta > Lepidoptera > Crambidae > Eudonia > Eudonia mercurella. The sequence continues at coordinate 295,986 of OY720047.1, read as the reverse complement.
ACTTTAAGCAAAGTACTGGAAAAGGTGGCGCACTATCATCTGTATCCGATTATCTGCAAAGGTATCCCATCCCAACAGCACGGCTTCATTAAGGGACGATCCACTAACACCAATTTGGCCATATTCACAGATTATGTTCTAAAAAGAATGGATGGTGGGTCGCAAGTGGATGTGATCTACACGGATTTCGAAAAAGCCTTCGACCGTGTAGATCACACCATACTTTTACGGAAGTTATGTGAGCTTGGGATCTGTGGGGATCTTTTGAGATGGGTGGAGTCATACCTTCAAAATCGTTGCCAGGCTGTAGTCGTAGGTGGACATCGGTCCGACTTTGTGGCGATACCCTCCGGTGTCCCACAGGGTTCTGTGCTGTCGCCTCTGCTTTACGCGGCCTACTTATACGACGTGGGAGAGTGCTTTCACTTTGCTGACTATCTCATGTACGCAGACGACACAAAAATCTATCTTTCTGTTAAAGACGTAATTGACTGTCATGATCTCCAACAAGACTTAGACCGTCTAAGCAGATATTATGCAGACAACAAAATTACAATTAATACAAACAAGTGTGTGTACATGACCTTTACTAGGAAGAGAAAACCCATTATCTTTGACTACCAAATAGACCATATTTCTATAAAGAAAGCACAGTCAGTCAAAGATCTTGGTATCACCCTCGATCATAAGCTCTCTTTTAATGAGCACATCTCTGAAATAGTCAGCAGAGCATATAAGAACTTAGGCTTTATCCTACGCGTGAGTAGGCCATTCGCCGATACCAACTGCTTGAAAGTAATATATTTTGCATATGTCAGGAGTATTCTTGAATACTGTAGCAATATCTGGAGTGCACAATATGTTATGTACAAGCAGGATATCGAAAAGATACAAACAAAATTTGTAAAACACCTGAATTACCGGTCGAAACTCAAATACTCGGGTGAGTATAAAGAGCTGTGTTCCTCTCATAAGCTTTTAACATTGGAAGATAGAAGAAAAGTGCTGGACATGCTCTTTCTACATAATGTCTGCCATAATGCTATAGATAACACCGAGCTCACGGAACTGTTCTTAAGGCTGCAAGCTCCTAAGGTCCGTACTAGACATACGTCTTTGTTTCACGTACCGCTTGCACATACAAATTACTATCAAAACTCTGTCGTCTGTCGTACGCAAAATTTTTATAATAAACACTTTTGCTCAGTGGACCTATTCCATAATAATAATAAAGGTACATTTAAAAAATTAATTGTTGATATACTTAATAACAAGTGAAAAGGTAGAATAAAGTATAATATAAGTTATAATTAAATATTCAGACTCACACACACACACACACTCACACACACATTCCCTCACACACACACACACACACATCACTCACACCAAGCACACGGATATAAACTGCTCTCAATTAATTTAAACAAAGTAAAACTGTAATTGGCTGTATTATTTAGAATTAAGTCTATTTATGTTATAAAAGAGCTGTGGTTTTTGTTAAATAAATAAAATAAAATAAATGTTGTATACATGAGTGTTTGTGATGAGAAAATAAAGTTTATTTTATTATTATTATATTTTTATTATTAATTAAGTACTTTCTTACTAAAACAAACATTTTACTGTAATTAAAGCAAACAATACCTCTTTCGCAGTGAACGCGCTGCCACCCGATGACAGCCACCACGGCAACTGTCAGAAGTGCCCTCAGCGCCATCTTGATGTGTCACTGTCACTGTCACTGTCACTTCATACCATCACACACACTGTGTATCACTTAACCGGAAAGCGACACTGCTGTGTTACAGCATGTCGGGTCGAGGGTCGTTTGAGCTATCTGAAACAAGCGAAGATATATTTTATTTATCATGTCGCATCATTGTTTAAAACCATGTTACTAGGAATTGTCTAATAAAATGAATAGAATATAATAAAAATATATATATTAGACAACATTGCATACATTGCTTGTATTGTACCATATACATTACTAGTATACATTACTTGTGTTGTACCATAACCACCGAGACTCGAGAAAATATAGAAAAAGTTCGGTTTTCTACATTGACCTAACCGGTAATCGAACCCGGGATATCAGAGATGGCAACACCAGAACTAGCGCTCGAGCCACTCGACTACAGAGGTCGTCAAAACCGAATAGAATACAATACTTTATTATAAACAAAAAAATACAAAGACGTCATAATTAGAACCGTTTTGAAGTCGTACAAAGGGCGGCCTTACCACTAAAAGCGATATGTTGCAGGCAAAAAAAATATAACATTTTTGAAAGGCAGTTAAATGGTATTTATAACTTAGATAACTTAGATCGACTATTTGCTGAACAATTTTAGTTTTAAATAACATATTTTATTAACACTTCATCAGCTCACGATATTTTGAAATGGTCAAACAAAAATTTATAATATTTATGTAGATTTAGAGAATCTAGTGGGGAAAGGAGACTCGCTTGCGTGATGCCATTTCCTCTAGAAACCCACTGACGGGGTTTCGATCGCACGGCGCGAGGAACCCTTTAAGTTACTCGCCGCCCCTAAAAAAAGTTCGGGACAGTAAAAAGTACGCCTGAAGCAATAGCAAACTCTCTACAAAACTAGAACAAAAGCTAAACGCTTTATTATCATGTCATGATAACTTTGATAGCAGTTTATTAGGCGCCTGTTACATTCTTTAGTTACTTTGGCAAAGTGGTAAAATCTTTAGCTTATTTTGATGCCGACTGTACCAATGTAACTTGAACACTTGAATGTGACTACCACACCCTTAGAACTCAAAAAATACGATTTGTGGGAAATATTTGCAAAATTAGAAAAATATACAATAATAATTAAATGAAATGAAAACGCACATAAATTTCACTTAAGACCGTCAAGTAGTTACATAAAAAAATATTATGCATAAATAATAAAATAAACGTTAAAAAAAAATACAATACATATGATTAATTAGAGTATTATCAAAGAGAATCTTATTATGTTAATTATTTTTTAATATCCTCAAAAATAGTTAAAGACCACCGGTTTAGACCCAGAGGTCCAGGGTTCGATTCCCAGCGGGGGGTACATGTTTGTGTACTCGGTTTGGTTGGTGGTAGGACTTGTTTGTCCGCCTGGCTAGCTACCACCATCTTATCTAAATAGGTCGCCATAACATCAATGTGTATAGCATTGTTGTGTTCCAGCTAGAGATAAGATAGCCAGTGCCTCACTAGTTGAGGATCCCAGGTGAAGTTCGCTTCCACCAAATGGCCTTATCATCACTTACTATCAGGTGAGATCAAAGCACTGTGCTTACCCGTAAATATTTAAAAAAAACTTTTCTGTTCAATGTTGTATAAGTAATTTCCCATAATCATCTTTTTAAGTTATATCACTTTAGTTGTAAGCACGCAACTTGAATGCGAGATGGAGTCTTCAAGTTGCGTATAAGTCAACATATGTTTCCGGTAGTTTAAGCAGCGTCTCCACAACTTTTAATTGTTTGGAAGCCGCGAGCACAAACTAAGATGAAATATGTTTGCCAGCCATTTCTGCCGGCCATATATCTTGTTGCAAAGATAACTTCAACTAATAATTGTACGTAATGAGATTCGTATCTGTTTGTAAGTAATTCTAAAATTCGTTAAGTTATTGAAGTTAATATTTTAATTAAAAATTTATTAAACGTATATTAATACCTAGAGTAGCTCAATGGCGCATTGGTTAACGCGCCCGGTCTGCGATTGCTAAGGTAAGCAACTTTCGCAAAGGCCGGCCATCGGATGGGTGACCAAAAATGTATCATCTCGAGCTCCTCCGTGCTTCGGAAGGTAAGTAAAGCCGTTAGTCCCGGCTGCATTAGCAGTCGTTAACAACTACTAATCCGCACTGGGCCCGCGTGGTGGTTTATGGCCCGTTCTCCCTATTCATCCATAGGTAAAGCTCGTCCCTCAGCTGTGGGGACGTTGATGAGCTGATGATGATGATATACCTACAGCTTTCTTTTATGAAGATCCTCAAAGCATTAGGAAGTACGATGATTGCCTAGAATGGAAGTGTAGGTTTTGAAATTGTTGTAAGTGCAAAAAAAATTTTAAAGCTTTTTCTCAAATATATTTGCCCCAAAAGTGTGTATAAGTTTGAATAGTCTTTCTGTCTGCAGCAAATATTTAACTTGCCATTTCCAAATTATTCATATCGTAACTCAACTTCAACTCATGACAGCAATAAATGATTGAATTGAATTGAATTGAATTAATAATACTTTTTGACATTTGCTTTTTTATATTACTGTTTTTTTATAATATTCGTGGCAAATGCGTTAATTTAAAAAAAATATAAGTTTTATGTGGAGAGACGATCTCCGCAAGGTGGCTGGCAAGAGTTGGGTGAGAGCTCGGATCGTGCTCGGTGACGTGCACAAGGAGAGGCCTATGTCCAGCGGTGGACTAGTGTAGGCTGATGATGATTATGATGATGATGAAAATGATGATGATGATGATGATGATGATGATTCGTTTTAGATTAAATTATTACAACTAAAGTATGCAACATTGTCAGAAGGTTCAAAAGCCGCTCCTCGAAATTTCTTTAGAAGTTATATTTAATTAAGCTCACTCTCTTGTTATGCTATTTCAACGCTCATTCAAATGCAAAGCTCTGACCTTTAAAGTGACGTAATACATCTCCCAATTAATCCGTATAATGCATGTGAGCTTTATCTCCGATACATTTAATGAAGCTATAAATATAAACTCTTGCTACGCCAATATCCACAACGCTGGTCTTATTTCTTCACAGTGTATTGGGTAATCAGTACGGCCACTTGTAATGTTAGCATCATATTAATCGATTCAACATAACTACTTAATCTAAGGAAACAACCAGCATTATTAATAATTGTAAAAGTAACGTCAAGTGAAGTAACAAGCCTCCATCATCGCAATCAAGTCATTGCTAAACTTGGTCTAAGCAAAATCAACACTTTCGGATAAATACGGATTGTTAATAAAAAACCAGGGCAATACATGGAAAAATCTATGCTATATAATATGCTAAACCTGACGTAGGAATTGAACGCAGAGCCTCCAGGTTGTGGGTCAAGCGATTTGTCACTCGGCCCACAAAAAACCCAAAACCATATGAAAAACTATTTAGAGTATCATGGTCACTTGTATTAGATTATTAGCGGAATTCTTACCATGTCAAAGTAATTATTAAAGGGGTAAGAATCTTGTGAATAATTGCTCTATATATGAAGAACTGTAGTTTTCTAAGGGTTGTACGCAAACACTGGACAATGATACTCGCGTTAATTTGACATTTATAATATCCTGACAATACAAACTCTTTGCAATACTTTTTAAGACGACAAACACTTCAAACTTCCTGTGACCATGCAATTTAAAGTTATTAATTTCATAAGGAAATTTGAAATTACTCTACTGTGCCCCACTTTAATACTCGTAGTTCTATATTAAGATGGAATTAAAGCATCTTTTCCAATAACCGTGGTGCTTGAGACGTTTAGACTCCAACCACTTATTACTGATTACCGTTCAAATGTTTGAGGAGTAGCTACTGTTCATAAATCATGTGTACATTGTGCGATCGTATCGTCAATAACTTGGATTGATGAAACTCTACTGTTAATTGTTTTTTGTATCGGCTAGAGATATTATAGTTTGTGTATTATCCAGTACAAGCAAGGATAAGGATATAATGTGTATCTCTTTCCACGTACAATATTGATATAAGATTGGATTGATGATTTTAGCAATAATTTTGGGTTTTCTTACAATAATTGTTTGCACGCTTTATTTCAAACTAGCTGAACCTGATTTTTTTACCATTGAAAATGGTTATCAGATGCAAATCTCCTGAGACGTATTTTTGGCCATAGCTCCAAGGATTTTAGAAGAATCGAAATAAAAATAATACCAAAAGTTGAGGAATTTATCGAGACACGTGTGAGCGTTTGAATTTTGAAAATCGGCTGAAAACTTTTTTTGGAATTTTGAAAAATGTAAAAAAATCGGGTTTTTTTGGGGGTGATTGTATACTAAATTGTAAATATTTAAAAAAACCGACTTAAGAAAAAATTTAAAAAGGGTACCCTAGGACCCTTTTTAAATTTAGCTACAAAATGGCGAAAAATTTTTGAAAATCGATTAATAATTGTGACCTGTAGGTGGTCCCTTTAGATTTGGCATTGTAGAAAAACTGGTATTTCCGTATATAAAAAGTGATGTAGCTTCTTTGATTATTGACCGACCGTCATGGAAATGGTGTTAAAAGATGCGGATGCAAGCGATAAGTGCATTCAAGTTAGAATTGTGTTATTTAAAATAAAATGGTTATTTTTTCGTACATTGTTGTATTCATTTTCAATGCTCCGATTCTTGCGGGGATTGCGAAATCTGTGAATTTTTTAAATATAGCCTGTGTTACTCAGCGCTAATGTAGCATTCTAATGGTGAAAGAATTTTTTAAATCGGTGCAGTAGTTTTTGAGTTTATTCGTTGCAGACATATATACAAAAATACAAAGCTTTCCTTTTTATAATAATTAGTATAAGTAGATAAATTGGGTAGGCACAAAATAATTTTTAAACTTATTAACTCAACTTCACATTTACTCCTTTCGCCACATCATCTTTATCCATCCATCTTTTACTGGATCACATGATGAATCACCTAACGGTAACAATTTCTACCTATTAGCTATAATTATGTGATTTACACCGCCCAGCAACGGCAGCCTTGTCGTTTTTCGGTTTGGCGTGTAATAGATCCAGTAAATTAACTGTGCATATTACTAACGTCTTATGTTAGTAACACGCAAGAACTAACACAGTTTATTTTCAACTCTACCATAGACGTAGAAGCTTTGGGTAACGAACTCGTTAATATAATAACTCTTGAGTTGTTAAATTAGTGTAAGTAATTAATTGGTATTAAAGAAAGGATTGAGGAACTCTGTGGCGCAGTAAAACGCGCCCGGTCTGTGATTGCCAAGGTTAAACCATTTTCGCAAAGGCCGGTCATCGGATGGGTGACCAAATCCTATCCTATCCAGACGTAAAGCCTTTGGTCCCGCTGAATTAGCAGTCGCTAAAAACCACCAATGGCCCGCGTAGTTATGGCGTGGTTTATGGCCCGTTTTTCCTAACCCTCCGTAAGGAAGGCTCGTGGCCAGAAGTGAGGACTTTTAAAAAAAATAAAAAAGATTAAAAAAGACAGGTCTAGGTCTATTTAGGTACAACCACGAGCATCAATGTGTCATCATAGGACAAATTGTCCTCTTAGTTATGTTGCAATTATAACTAAACTTTTGTTGTTTTTTTATAAGATGAGCTGTCATATTATTTTTTGTGACATGCATGATTAATCTCAATACGTTTTCGATGATCGAACACTCGATATCCAAAGTAGGACCCCAGGATGTCCCGTCAGCTCGAATATTTCGCACGTATATTGACATAGAGCGGCGCGAAAGCATGCGCCTGCGCCGACGCCGTTTATTTATACCGCGCGTCGCACCGCGGATATTTCGGTCACGGAAGATTTACTTGCTACGGGCTTGCCGGCTTTGTTTGCTGTTATGTCATGTATAAATATAAATGTAACACACGATGCTCATGAATTCACGCTTGTTGCTTTCGTTTTGTAAAATAATTATAAAGATATATGTTACATGTTACTACTTAAATAAAAAAGTTCTTAAGTTTTTATTAAAGAGACAAGTTTACTTCAGCTTTAAATTATAAATCAAAAAAATATGTTATTTTTTTCAACTTTATACTTTTCATTGTTTACTGTTATACTTATATCGATGTTAACATTGTTTGTTTATGATAAAATTAACTAAGAAGATAAATAAATGAAAAAATAAAAGAGTGGACCATTTTTTTTATATGTGGAGATCGTTTTGTTCCACGTATTTATTTCACAAACAAATATAAGTATATACTTTATATATTCCACAGATAGAATAACCTACTCATAAGAAAGCTCTAAGTGCCTATAACTCGACAAATTTATTTTGGCTAGTTTAGGAAATAAGAAAGGTTTTCTGAAAACAGAAAACCAAAAAATCTAAAAACTTTTTTCAGAATTCTTAGAAAAGGATCATTAATAATGCGGTATTAACACAATATGTATGTTAATGAAACTTCTTGGTATAAAAAAGAAATGTTCTTTTTTATTTGACAACGTCAAGTGTCCTTTGATTTTTTCTCTATTCTATCACATCTATAAAAATGTATTAATGTTTAAAATTCCTTTATTAAAACATCTTTTAACTAACATATTGGTCCCCACCTCGATAGCTAAATGCTTCATTGCAAGTAATGGGTTAACGTCAGTAAGTCTAACGGAGCAGAACGAAGCTATGGCGATTGACCCACGATTTGTCATATTCAACCCAAGCAACTCATTCGGTTACCGAAGAACGCCCCAAAAACATATTCCTACCAAATTCCCTACTCAGAAATCTCAAATGTTTCTTATTCTTATTATTCTTACTCGCAAATTATGTTCCAATAAAAATAATATATATGTATATGCCCGTCCATAACCACACCATGTGTTTCAACATATAAAACCGTCCGTCGGCCTACACGTCGAAGTGCGATAGACGACTGACGTGCGGAAAGCGAAAATACTCATCGAAGCACAGCAACTGAGCTAAAATGGTTACCACAACAAATGAGGATTATATCTATGATACAAACTGAATCTTGACAGCGACCTTATTGCTATGTGTATAAGTAGAAAAATCGCTTGTTAACTCCATTGTTTTTTTTATTATGGTGATTCTGCATGTATTATAATTCGTCTAGCGGGCGTGGGACTGCGGCGTGCGCGCATCTTTCAAATCGCACTGCCAATACAGTAACTGTTGTAACCCAAAAATACTGAAAATTTATATTTAACCGTACTGTTACTGTTAGGGACACCCTAACACAAGTATTTGGATTACTCTCTGGGGTTGTGTTCCTACAATCTACAGTGTATTTTCTTAATGTCTCTTAGTAATCTTTTCATGTCCATTAATTATAATATTAATCATGTATAAAATTTGAATTTAGAACATCGTACTTTATTGTCGTTTTGTTTTGATGTTCACGTGAACTAACATCAAAACAAACGAGCGAGCGACAAACGAGAATATAGAGCTGTAAAACTATAAATCGTTAATCAATTACGTATAACACAATACAGTATTTCCCTTTATTCTAAAACAAAATAGTAATAAGTAAAAGGAGTAATATCAACTCTATATAGGTACTTAATAACTGATAGACATCCGAAGACAGCCGAAACACGAAGTTTTTCGAAAGTCATTAAGCGCCACCGCAGACATGCTACTTTTAGCATCGGCGATCGGCGATTTTGAGATTGTATCGATGCTGAATCACGTTTTGGCGACTCTCTGCGTTCGATCGCTGTAAAATCATGAGATTCTTATCGATGCAGCATCGCGATTTCGCGACTTCATGCGTTCGGTTTGGACGCGGTATCATAATCGCGCGTTTTAGCGACTGCTCCGATGCTGGATCGGCAACTCAATGCAAATCGATGCGACCGGGCATCCGAATGTGTGCGGAGTGTAACGATCAGAAGCTGTGTCGAGCTTCCCAAAAGCGACTCAATCGCCGCGTTTGGCGTCTTTAAGTGTGCGGTGTGGAATGTGTGGTCGCTGCATTCAGCTTCTAGAAAGCGACTGAATCGCCGATCGCCGACGCTAAAAATAGCATGTCTGCGGTGGCCCTAAGAAAATAGATGTTCTGTAAACCTGTATTTTATTGGAAAATATAAAACTTAATTTTTTACTACAAATACACAATTGTTGAAAAAAAATTTACGAGCAGGATTTGAACCTGCACCCTTCTGACATACCGGGTCAGAAAAATTTGCAAAAAAATTTGTGTTAAAATTATATAAACAAAACAAAAACATTTTATAAATAGCTTGCCTACTTCTTAACTGATCTTTAGTATTTGTAAAAATATTATGATCGGATGTTATCGACGGTAGTTGTTGACATTGAATGGGCGCCTTTGGCTTTCAAAGTAAAAAAGTAAATAGTGTTGAATAACTTCGGCGGGCTGGTTAGAACCACTATAGCTTAATTGGGAGAGCACCTGACCCAGTATGTCAGAAGGGTGCAGATTCAAATCCTGCTCGTGGAAATTTTTTCAACATTTGTGTTTTTGTAATATGTTTCGCAAAAAAATTTGCGTTAAAATTATATAAAGAAAATAAAAAAAAAATGTTTTTACTGTTTTTTTTTATAAAATGTAAAATCTCAAATACCTGGATATTTTTAGTTACAACAGTATTGTGTTGGTAGTGAGAAATCTCCGGTGTACTGAACTTTGGCTTCACATTTTTTGTGTTGTTGACTCATTTTAAAGTGTAGTGTTTTGATACTGCTCGTCATGGTGAGCCACAAATTGGCACTGTAATTTTTTGATCTTCAACATCATACTCTTTAAATATCCGTGTGTAATGTCCACGTAGAAATATTATTGTACTACGTTTTTGTTTTATGTCACTGAGTCAGTAGGTAAGTGAGGAACTCGATTACTAAAACTTTTACTCGGTCTACGATTACTAAAGTAAAGCAGCTTTCGCAAAAGCCGGTTATCGGATGAGTGACCAAAACATCTTAAGGTCTTCCGTGCTTTGGAAAGCATGCCGCCGTAGGTTCTGGCAGCATTAGCAGTCGTTAACAGCCACCGCACCGCACTGGGCCCGCGTGGTGGTTCATGGACCGTTCTCCCTGTGTTTCCATCCATATGGGAAGGTCAGAATCATCAGTATCACATTCATCACCATCAGCTTATATGTCCCCACTGCTGGGGCACGAGCCTTCCCTATGGATGGATAGGAGAACGGGCCATAAACCACTCCGCGGGCCTAGTGCGGATTGGTGGTCGTTAACGACAGCACGGAGGAGCTTGAGATGTTTTGGTCACCCATCCGATGACCGGCCTTTGCGAAAGTTGCTTACTTTCGCAAAGGCCGGTCTGCGCCGGGCTCCTCACATTGGTTAAACGGTAAAAACGGTTATAATAGGGTGGTCGCATTATAAATAGATACCCTACTACCACGCATAAAAATATATTAAGTCATTTCTTATTTTTTCAGCACTTTTATAACATGCTAAGCGTATTCGAACCCCAATAAAAGGTCTCAGAATAAACATACAACCTCCGTTACACATTCAAACTGACCAGTTCTAACAATACAACAATTCTGATAATAATAGCATTATTTTTCTTTGACCGCTACTTCCAGGAGATGCCATTTGAACCATAACTTTGTAGATAAACAAAAGAAAGTGCGGTTTGGTTTACATTCGGCTACAATAAGGAGCTCGATGGCGCAGTGGTTACGCTCCCGGTATGCGATAGCTGAATTCAAGCAACTTTCGCAAAGGATTGTCATCGGATGGGTGTTCAACACGTTTCGAGCTACTACCTGCTTCGGATGGCACCTAAAGCAACGGCTTTAGGTGCCATCCGAAGCAGGTAGTAGCTCCAAGCAACCAACGGGTTGCGGCTGCATTAGCATCGCATTGGGATCACAACCCGTTTTCTCTGTGGTGTATACAACCATAAAGGAAGGCTCGTGCCCAAGCAGTGAAATAGAGACGTCCTGAATAGGTAGTGGGTAAAAAATTGTTCGGACGATTCAGAAGCACTATTCTTAAGTTTATTTGAATAAAAAAAAATGAAAATATGACTTAAATATTTGCATACTCGTTATGGGTATACTATTGTAACTTAAATGTACTGCATCCTCAACTGCAAATTTTACACAGTTTAAGCAATGAGCTCGATGGCACAGTGGTTAACGCGCCCGGTCTTCGAGTGCTGAGTTTATGCAACTTTCGCAAAGTCCGGTCATAGGATGGGTGACTAAAAATATATCATCTCGAGCTCTTCTGTGCTTCGAAAGGCACGTTAAGCCGTTGGTCCCGGCTGCGTTAGTAGTCGTTAACAATCACCAATCCGCAGTGGGCCCGCGTGGTGGTTTATGGCCCGTTCTCCCTATCCATCCATAGGGAAGGGTCGTGCCCCAGCAGTGGAGACATAAAACGAGCTGATGATAATGATGATAATGAAGCAATAAACTATATTCTATTCTTTTCTATTCTATTCTATTCTATTCTATTATATCCTTTGACTTCGATTTTCGAGGGGACATAATAATAAGTTAGTGACGGCTACACCGACAATATATCCTACGCCGCATCATCACTTTCCATCAAATGACATCGCAGTAAAATACTTGCCTCAAATGAATTAGAGAATAGTAATCAATAAATCACAAGAACTTTTATGAACACGTCCATACAAGTCCTCAGCATCATCAAGAATATGTTCATTTCCGTTTATTTTTGTTGTGAAAAGTAATTCTTTTATTTCAAGTTTATTTGTAACTTTTATGTATTATATTTTCATGTTTGTCCTGTGTTTAAAATCCGAATAAATGTGTATTATTATTATTCTCTTCATTAAATACAATATAAAATATTATAAAAAACTTAACCTAGGTTGCCACCGGCAGCGGTATTATTATTATTATCATCAAGAATATGAACAGTTTAAAACCACACGCAGAAGTGGCTAAAAATCAAGATATGAATTAAAAGGTCCCGTGTCACACACAGCCGCGCGGGCGTCGTCGCTACATAACGGTGATATCTCGATATTACCTCCCTTTGTAGTCGTTTTGACATGTTGTTGACATGGTTCGAGTTTTGAGGGACATATAATCTGAGGATGATTTTTTAATTACCGAAGATTATTAACATACGTCTACAACATGTATCAGATAGGTGTGGTCATAATAAAAAGAGTTCTGTATGTAGAGTTACTTAGATATAATTAAGACATAACTTTACAGATCTACAGAAATGTTTTCCTAGTAGGTATTAAGGATTTTTTTTATTTGATGAGAGCAGTACAGAACCGGTCGTTGTGCAGATCTTTGGACAAGGCCTATGTCCAGCAGTGGACATCTTTTGACTGAAATGATGATAATGAGAATGTAGGATATTTTAAAATATAAATCTTTAATGTAATGATTTAGTTTAATTCTTAATTTAATTATTTGATGTGATAATATTTCTTGCTAAAATTTATGTGTATTAATTATGTGAAAATGTGTACACTTAAGTTGTTTTAATTATGACTATTGTTTAAATATTTCTTATTAATTAAAATTTATTAATTTAATAAGTGAGGAGCTCGATGGCGCAGTGGTTAATGCGCCCGGTCCGCGAGTGCTGTGGTTAAGCAACTTTCGCAAAGGCCGGTCATCGGATAGGTGACCAAACATTTATCATCTCGAGCTCCTCCGTGCTTCGGAAGGTACTTAAAGCCGTTCGTCCCGGCTGCATTAGCAGTCGTTAACAACCACCAATCCGCACTGGGCCCGCGTGGTGGTTTATGGCCCGTTCTTCCCTATCCATCCATAGGGAAGGTTCGTGCCCCAGCAGTGGGGACATAAAATGAGCTGATGATGGTGATGATAAATTTAATATTGATGTAACTCTAATGGTTAGCTAATTAAGTTTAAATGAATTTTTATTATTCGGTTGCAGTGCCTATACTGTATGAATGAATGAAATGAATTGAACTGAAAATATAAGAATAAATTAAATAAGTATGTATATTAGTGACGTCATGTGCGTTAATGCTCGGAAGAAATGCTTTTAGCGATGTGGCCGCCATTTGTATCACTATTTGTACGAGTAATGTCTTCTGTATGTCTTTTTGTATGGTGTACAATAAAAAATATTTTCATTTCATTTCATTTTAACAATTTTCTTTTCATCAGTGATTGATAAGTTTAAAGTAATGTTATTAATGTAAAACTGATGAATTGAATTGTTTTATTATACTTTAGCGTCTCGCTGAGCCGTTGTACATTAGGGATGCTGAAGGCCCAGCTTTCTTGACTTACACCAACCACTAATAGAAAGGGAAGCGTAAGACCAATGCGAGGGTATGACAGGTGTGTTCGGTCCAAATTGTTTTGCCTCCCCTCCACTGGAGCCGGCCAGGCGTGAACAGAGCCTGCATGCATGCCGTGGGAAGCTGGCAATGTCAGGGTTTTTGTGGTAGGGTAAGATTCGATTGCCCTTGTAAGGTATGTAGATCAGATTCAATGAAGACATGGTAATCGCCGCCTCTGTAGTTTAGCTCTTAAGACTACCGGTCTCAGATCCAGAGGTCGCAAGTTCGATGCCCAGCGGGAATAAATCTTTGTGTACTCGATTTGATTGGTAGTAGGGGCTTGTTTGTTCGCCTGGCTAGCTACCACCATCTTAACTAATGTCGCTTTAACATCAATGTTTGTAGCATTGTTGTGTTCCGGCAGATAGAGATAAGATAGCCAGTGCCTCAGTAGTTGAGGATCCCGGGTGAAGTGCGCTTCCACCATTCGCCTTATCATCACTTAACATCAGGTGAGATGAACGCCTAGTGCTAACCCGTAAGAAAACAAAATATACGCATGGAGGCTTCAATACTGTTCATTAATGTTCTAATAAAAACAGGAAAAATAGCAAGCCTGGTGTTTTTCCTTTTTCTGTGAATCGAATCGCTTAAATAAAATATTGATAAGGTTTTGAAAAACGTTTTATTATGTCAAAAGCATGTAAGTACTACAATTTTTTTCATTCGGTCTGCCAAAGATTGATTAATTCTCGTTAAACTTGTATTTTTTGTAAGCGTTAACTAGTTTCTTAAGAATGGCATTATGCTCTATAAACAGAATATTTATTGAATAAAATGTTTGTAGCAATTTTTTAAGCAATATCAAAACAACTTTTTCAGACTTGTAATTTGTAAAACCCGTTCAGGATTAGGTAAGTCGTATATTAATCAAAAAGTACTAGTTATGCAAGTTTTAATAATTTAGAGAATACCATTTTAGAAATTTGTTGTTAGGAATGTTATCAATTAAATTTTAATAATTACTAACATAGTCTTAAGTTATACTTATAATATAATGATAATAATGATAAACATGTAATGACAATATAAATGCATATTTATATAAACCTACTTAGCAATAATATTAGTCTCAGGTAGGTAAGTAGCGGATATTGGCAGTTTTGCAGCAGGACGGGGTTAATCGGAAAGGTAGAATTTTTTCACGAGCTCTTTTAATAAGTGAATGGATTTCGCACGCCTGATCGCAACTGGAAGCGAATTCCAGAGACGAACAGCTTGGGCGGTAAAAGAATAATCATAAAAGGTGGTGCTGTGTGGGGGTGTTTTAAGGCTTAAGTTTTTTGATGACCGTAATGAGCGCGAACCTGAACAATTAAGAAAACTGAAACGTTATTTAAGATAAGAAGGATAGGTGGGATTAAACAATATGTTATAAAGAAGGGAGAGTATATGAGTATTCCGGCGAAGACGAATAGGAAGCCACTTGAGTTTTAAGCAGTACTCAGAAACTTGGTCATATTTGCGCAAGCCGAATATGAACCGAATACAAACATTTTGAAGACGCTCAAGTTTATTTAGCTGGTCCTCTGTGAGATCAAGATAGCAGGCGTCCGCATAATCTAGAACTGGATAATATGTATTTATATTACAAACATTTTGCATCGATATCAACTTCTTTGTGCACTTTTAGACTTTTGCGTTCCATTTCAATTTAAGTTTTATAACGGGAATTAGCAGAAACTACTATGTAACGGTATCATAGACATACTTTTATACTCAATAATAATAATAATAAAAAGAATTTATTTCAGAATAATTCCCTAGACTTATTGTGCCTGACCAATGTCATTGTGAATGTCGGAGTCACCGCTGTACTGTCTCCAACATTCTATCGCGCACAATGCAATTTGGTGACGCGTTTCTTTGTCGCACTTCCAAAAGATAAAAATAGTCTACCAGCACACGTTTTCTTCTCTTATGACATGGGGTCCTTCAAACGAGGCGTGAAGAGGCACCTTGTGGGCCGGCAGGGTGAGGGTAACTGATGCAGCGTTGTTTTCACGCTGCACCAGTTGTCCTCGCGTCAGGACTCCGTTTCCACTTAACATCAGGTGGAGTGGAGTCATTTACCGAGCTATGAATAAAAAAAAATGAAAAATTGTCAATGTCTTTATTTTCATAGACACTGCAAATTGAATTTTAATGATTGATAGGTAATTCTGTTTTTAATGTAATTAACACAAATTCATTATAACAAAGTTATTTTTGATATTAATAATGAATCAAGGGACAAAGCAAATTTATAATAGCATTAATATTATTTAAGATAGTAGGTACACTTTGGACATCCAAAGATTTTCATCGTAATTTCCAATTTCAGCGTTCCAAGATTGATGAGTTTACTCTCAATTAACCAAGTTTCTGGACCTAAAGAGTAATAATTCATTAAAGGAATCATTGCGATATAAACTTCGGGAACTTAATAATTATACTAAATTGACAAAACAGAGTTTTGAAATTTAAGTTAACGCAGACGGAAAGTTTTATTAGGACGAACATTTTGAGGTTTTCAACTTTAATTTACTGCAAATTGTCCAAATTGTAGATTACCGAAAACGGTATTACGTAAAAGAGTTCCTTATTTGATAAACTAATGGATATAAACCACCACGCGGGCCCAGTGCGGATTGGTGGTTGTTAACGACTGCTAATGCAGCCGAGACCAACGACTTACGTGCTTTCCAAAGCTCGGAGAAGCTTAAGATGTTTTGGTCACCCATCCGATGACTGGCCTTTGCGAAAGTGGCTTAACGTTAACAATCGCAGACCGGACGTGTTAACCACTGCGCCATTGAGCTCCTCAAATTACTATTAAACCTCAAATTACACTCCGCTAATTAAATTACCTCTAGATATCTTAATTTACACAAAAATGAGATCTCCTTGAAAACGGGATCACATTTCTTCCACTTCCCACCCACCTCAGCTAATAAAGACTCCTATTAGAAGTTAATAAAACCAGAGTTAACTAATCAAGAAATATAAATAAAGGGGAGGCAGGTAAACAAATTGATTAATGACTTAATTTCCTACTTTAATACAAGGGGGTAGGGTGGGAAATAGAATGGAACGGAAGGGGTGAAGAGGACTGCTGAATTTTTCACGAATTCAGGTAGGATTTTCTGTTTGAACAGATGTGCTTCTTATCTAACTTTGAACTCTTTTAAAACTTATACTACGTTAATTTAAAATACGTGTATTTATTTTATTTTATTATTTACTTATATAAAGTTACAAGATAATTTTTTTACTAGAACAATCAACCAGCGGTCAGGGCTTTGGACCGGATATATATCAGTAAATAGCCTATGACTGTCCCACTGTTGGACTAAGGCCTCCATCATTGAAATCAAGTCATCGCTACAATTGATGGGTAATGGCTTAATTACCACGCTTGCCAAATGCGGGTTGGTGGTCACAAACCTGGGCTATGCATCGAAAAATCCGAAACAAACTTTGCTCGACCTGGAAACTGAACCCGGGATCTTCAGCTATCGGGCCAAGCGCTTTACCACACCACCACTAAGACGTTCGAGGCGCAATGAAATCACCTTAAATCCCAATATTCCAAAACGTGGACTTAAGACAAATTAGTAAGTAAATAGCCTGTTTACTGTCTCAAAGCTGGGCCTTTTTATATTTGAGTAAAAAAGTCATCACTACTATTGATGGATATAGGCTTAACTGAAGACAAACTCGGTTTAAAACTTACTCAACTTAGGATTTAACTTAAGTACACATTTTGAAATAACAGTAAGTTTGCAAACACATCGCTAGTTTACCTTTCATCAATATGTATTTTGAAATTTTATACGAAATCTTGAGCGATCTTTTCTAGCTTGTTTACCGAAGAATTTTCTCTTTGCTTTTGGTATGTACAAACTTGTTTCTGAAAAGCCTTTATAGGTTTAGTGTATTCCAAAATGAAATATGAAATGTTGTGTTCCAATAAAATGTTTAACAAAAAATCAAGAGTCTTAAAGTTATTTCATCACTCTAAATGAATTGAAGTCTGTATCACACAGACTTTAAAAATTTTGATAGCCGATCTAACTTGTCAAAGTTCCAAGTTTTTAAACTCTTTTGATGAAGCTTTCATTGCATATAAAACTATATAGGTATTTCCCTCAAAATAGTTGGAAAACAACATTGAATAAAACGGAAAGTTTCGGTATGCATAAGTTCAGTGAAGTTTTTTTGAATATTTTTTACTAACTACTTAGATCTCTGTTTTCCATATGCATAGAAAATGGTGGCTAGGGAATTAAAGCTTTAAAATCAACAACGACACGTCATACCCTTTTTGAAAGCGTACATACACCAGGCGAGCTGTACCTTTCTCGTATGCTCAGTATCATTTTAAATAAACGCTTTTCTCCGTTGTACCAATTTGCACAAACACGTATTTCCTTATTCTTCCTACAACATGGGGTCCTTTAAACGAGGGGGAAGAAGCGACATGCGGGTCGGCCGTGGAGAGTTCAGAGCTGTGGAGCATCTGGACGCTTAATATCAGGTAGAAAGGATTCCTTTGTAAAATTTTAACCGCATTTGTGGTCTAATGGTTAAGACCACCGGTTTAGACCCAGAGGTCCCGGGTTCAATTTCTAGCGGGGGGTACATGTTTATTTACTCGGTTTGGTTGGTGGTAGGGCTTGCTTGTCCGCCTGGCCACTGTGTTATCTAAATATGTCGCCATAACATCAATGTTTGCAGCATTGTTGTGTTCCGACAGCTAGAGATAAGATAGCCAGTGCCTCAGTAGTTGAGGATCCCGGGTGAAGTGCGCTTCCACCTTCGGCCTTATCATCACTTAACATGAGGTGATATGAAGACGAAGTAAACGAACTAAATTTTTACCTAATTAAAAAAAGATCTCGCTAGGTACCCTCAAACGGTCAACATTATTTTCAATATTAACAAATTCCTTTTCAAACATGGTCGACATTATTTAATTAACAAAGCCCACGTTTATCTACGGAGCCAGCCTCATCTAATAAACTCTCCTGAGTTTATTTATAATCGAATACTGAACAATTATGAGCACAAGTACCTACAGCGCCGATAAACTTCAGGAATTTATGCGTTAATTTCTTGTTCGGCTCTTCGGGAGTTGTTTTAAATGTTGCGTGGCTCACCATGTTTATTGGTAAGTACGAGTATATTATGTGTAACAAGTCACTTTGTATGCCTGTAGGTACAGTTTATAAAGCAAAGAAAAAATTTAAAACCACATTATTGTTCACGAAATTTTCTTTTCGAGGAACTTTGAAGGATAAAATGAATTCACGGGAAAGAAAACTCAACTTAAATTTAAATTTAGCAGTAAAAACAGGAAAATGTTCGCTTATGTAATTTGTAAGAAAACAATATATAATAAATACGAGTACTTTCATAGACAAGAGCGGATGAACTTACATGTAGTAAAAAGTACTTCTTTTTTGTATTAGTTCGCACTGGGTCCGCTTGTTGGTATATAGCTCGTTCTCCTTACCCATATATTAGGAAGGCTCGTACCCCAGCAGAGTGGGGTCATAAAATGTGCTGTTGATGATGACCACGTTTTAGAGTTTTGATATTTTTATGAACAAAGGTCGTGATGTATCTAAGTGGAATAAAATATCTCTACATATTTATATAACCTATATAGCCAACAGACCAATAATAAATCCATCGTCTTTATATTCCACTACATTTTTTTTCAGAACTTAACTATATCGTCATCCACACACTTACAGTAACATGAAAAAAGAGGTTATTATCAATAGTACAGAGTCCAAGCTTCCTTATAGCGCGCAAAATTCATACTTACTTTGGTAGGGTTGTCACAATATGACAAATGTTCAAATAATTTTAATTTCAAATATTTTTATACCGCCTCTGTGGTCTAGTGGTTAAGACCACCGGTTTAGACCCAGAGGTCCCGGGTTCGATTCCCAGCGGGGGGTACATCTTTGTGTACTCGGTTTGGTTGGTGGTAGGACTTGTATGTCCGCCTGGCTAGCTACCACCATTTTATCTAAATTTGTCGCAATCGCAAAACATCAATGTTTGTAGCATTGTTGTGTTCCGGCAGCTAGAGATAAGATAACCAGTGCCTCACTAGTTGAGGTTCCCGGGTGAAGTGCGCTTCCATCATTGGCCTTATCATCACTTAACATCAGGTGAGATTAAGGCACTGTGCTTACCCGTAAATATAAAAAAAAACGCAAATTTTGTTGCGAAATTACATGACATTGAATGGGCGCCTTTGGCTTTAAAAAGTAAATAGTATTGAATAATTTCGGCGGGCTAGTTAGAACCACGATAGCTCAATTGGAAGAGCACCTGACCCGAATTGTCAGAAGGGTGCAGGTTCAAATCCTGCTCGTGGAAATTTTTTCAACATTTGTGTTTTACAATATGACAAATAAGGTAAATGAAACAAAAATTTTATTATATTTTTCATAAATTTATAAATTACTTGTTTACTCTAAATATTTTCTTTTTATTATTTTTGTTTTCCAATAACTTGTTTTTATTTTATTTTTCAGATTTATATAAATTCTAATCTGACAAAAAGTCTTTTTAAATACTGAATTGGAAATCACTCACATGGCAGATCAAATGTACAATCATTATACACGTTCGAAGATTTCAGTGCCAATATGTATAATGTTTGCTTTAAGATCGAAGTGTTCGCGAAACTACGTGAAATAGGCAATATTTTTTATATTTTTGGCATTGTTCATACACACTGTACAGTAATTAACCATATTTTACAGTAAACCACCCTAATTTAAATCAAATATAACAAAACCTCAAATAATTACAATATTTTACGAGCGATGACAGTTCACATTACGAAACAACGCGTGTGACACTCACTGAGATTGTCCGCTGGCTGTGCCGGTGTAAACCGGTTTGTACTCTCACGGCGCGTACGTGTACCCGTCGTCGGTGAGAAGTCAAGCACACAAGCCGTACTATGTAGTAGTGTACCTGTGACAGTGCGCTCTAAGGAAGCTTTGACTCTGTTCGGGTATTTACTCATATGTGGTTGAATGTCTGAAGAATACAATTTCCCGAGACAGCGCTACGTCGCTATAACCGCTACATTCGCGGAATCATGCAGCGTTCATTTCTTTGTTCCCATTGTGCTGCTTTGTATTGTCTAGGCTTTACAGCAAACAAAATAATGACTTTGTTATATTCTCTTTGCACACACATATTACATTTACGCTAATATGCAGGTTTTACAAGCAAATAAAACTTGTTTTACTTTCCGAGAAGATCTTGAAAGAAGAATAATTGCATACGAGTATCAGTTAGACCACATATGTCAGTTCTAAACAATTCGATATCTAATGATATGGATATAATGTATGTAGAAATAAACGTACGTAAAAGAAGAAAGGAATTTAATTTTCTAAAGAAATACACGAGATAAAGATAGACAGAAAATTAGTCTGGAGAGTATAGTCACTTTTTTATTATTACTATAATATAATAGCTGACCGGCGGACTTCGTATCGCTTTGACAGTTAACGTTTCCATGACAATAAAACAAACAAAGCATCCGTCCGCTTAAGAACACCGCCACCTACCGGGTCCAATTGTAAATCTAAACCATTTTCGAATCCACTTAAACACACACAGAAAATTTCATCCAAACCGGTCCAGCCGTTTAGAAGGAGTTCAATAACATACATACGCAGGTGGGTTGATCAGTTCACAGATCAGTTTAGATCAGACACTAAACAACTTTCCCAAAGAAACATAGGTCAAAAAATTTGTTATTTTTAAATTGTCATACAAATCGTGTTCGGTTAAAAGAGGCTTTGCATGGAAAAGTAAAAAACAATCTCGTTCTCTAACCTATGTTTTTGCGGGTACATGTTTATTATTCGGTTTGATTGATGGTCCGGTGGCTAGCTAACACTATCTTATCTAAAATGTCGCCATAACATCAAATGTAAGCAGCATTGATATCTTCCTGTAACTAGAGATGGCTATCTTGCCAATGCCTTGGTAGTTGTAGATTCCAGGTGAAATGCATTTCCACCTTCAGCCTTACCATCATATTAATTCATGCCACCACTAACCATCAGGTGAGATAGAGGCCAAGTTCTCACCCGTTGATAATAAAAAACAATGGTTACAAACATATCCAAAATAATACTGTCACAGTGCGCACTGTAGAATCTCTATTCTATGACCGTAGTACCACGGACGTAGGTCTGCAGAAAAATTTTTGGGAACCAAACGACTTTCAAGTTACAAAAATACATTAGCAAACCAAACTCCTTACACAAGAAACACAGAACCCTCCAGATAGAGAGTTACATTGCTAACTAGATCAGAAGCAGAGTGTTCCTGTTACATCGCTTAATCCCCTTAAATTCAGTGCACAATTATTCACGCACCCTTTGCTCCGCCTACCAGTCCATTACTATTATTGTTTTGTAATACAGAAAGGAATGGTATTTCGGTGATCTGGGTTGCGTCTTGCTCATTTGCCGGGTAAGACGCTTCCGAAATGTCTCTCTGTTCATTTTAATTACTGCCATTCTTGTTTGTTTTGGTATTAGAATTAGATACTTGGTGCGCACGGTTGAGATGCTTTCAATGTTTACTTTGTACTCGTATGTATTTGTGACGTTGTGAGTTGACGCGTCAAAAATCAATTTAAAACAATTTGCTATTAAACCTATAAACTTTAAACTGTTTTGTTTAGTGTTAAGGCTTTTTTTTTATCTACAGCTCCTGAAAATGTATATCTACAGTATTGAAGTTCTAAACGCAAATTACAGATTTTACATAATATGTACCTACCTACATGTATCTACATAATATGTAGATATATTTTTTGAGTCTGTTTTGGGTCTGATAACAAGAGTTTGAGTTTTAAACTGGATGATACCAACTCATATAGAGATTAAACCAGCTACGTTCACTTAAATGAAACTGAGTTATTTTCACAAGCTTTTATTTAGTTTCACCTGTCCCGATGTTTGTTTGTGATCAAATCTTGCAAGTTAAATTTGATCCACTTCCCGGTTACCTATTGAGCTGAAATTTTGCATGCATATGTAAATCGGATGACAATGCAAAATTATTATGACATGAAGCTGATCTGATGATTGAACCGGAAGGTGGCCATAGGAACTCAGTAGTTAAACGACACAACCCCATCGAATTTGGGATCGTATGACTTGTCTTGACGAGTACTTTGGTGCTAGATGGTAACCAGGGTCTGATGATGGAGCTGGAAGATGGCCATAGAAACTCGGTAATTAAAGACACAACCCCATCGAGTTTGGGCTCGTATGATTCGTCTTGACGAGTACTTTGGTGCTAGATGGTAATCAGGGTCTGATGATGGAGTTGGGAGATGGCTATAGGAACTCGGTAGTTAAACGACACAAACCCATCGAATTTGGACTCGTATGATTCGTCTTGACGAGTACTGCTGTTGCTAGATATGTCATATCGTTAACGTTGCGCCTCAAGGTACCAGGGCGAACTCTGTTGTACTAAAGCCCTTATCTCCCTACAAAAATACTAAATAGTTGAAAATATAATTAAAAGTATGTTTGCAACGAATAAACTCAAAAACTTGTGGACTGATTTAAAAAAAAAATCTCTCACCATTAGAATGCTACATTAGCGCTGAGTAACATAGGCTATATTAAAAAAAAATTAAAAATAAAAGTACACCCGTGCAAAGCCGGGGCGGGCCGCTAGTAATTAATAATTATGATAAGATGAATGATTAGCCCCATACAGGTATTATCTAGTTCCTTCAGCCACTAACTGCGATAACGATAATTGCCCATTCCTCAGCCTGGAGTTCCTCATTAAACAACGGCCTTCAAACGCAAGCCTTCCTAATTATTGCTCACAACAGACACCAGGTGGCGTTCTCTAATTATGTTACACTAAAATACGGTGAGTGTAAACTTGCGCTCAGTAGGGCAAGATGCTGTAACAATTCGACATGATAACCTTATGAGATACACCCAATTGTACCGCCTCTGTGGTCTCCGGTCTTAGACCCAGGTGTCCCGGGTTTGATTTCAAGCGGGGGGTACATGTTTGTGTACTCAGTTTGGTTAGTGGCTTATTTGTCCATCTGGCTAGCTAACACCATCTTATCTAAATATGTTGCCATAACATCAATGTTTGTAGCATTGTTACGTTCCGGCAGCTCGGGATAAGATGCCTCAACCACTGAGGCACTGGCTATCTTATTGACATCAGGTAAGATGAAGCTCGCCTGGCTACCTTTTTTTTTTGGAAAGAGATTGCTGATTGCATCAGACGTCATTTTCAGTTTCACCGGGCTTGTTTGGGGGCAGCGAGAAACTAAAAGGGTTCCTCAAGCCGTGTGAAACGAATCACCTTCGGAGGTTTTCTAGAGGGAACGGCATCGCGCACTAGTGCGCGTCCCCGTGCTCTACTAGATTCTCCGAAAGGTTCGGGTTGGATCGGGGAGCGGAACCACCCAAGGGCGCCTCTAAAGGCTCTCACCTCGGCTCGGGTGGACCGGGCCGTGGAGGAGGAGAGAAGCGCCCAGATATATGTCTGTACCTGGTATAGAGCGCGTGTGAACCGGTTCTTCGTACCCTTGTTCTACGAGTACGGTGTCTTGGACCTAAACTACTGTGCGTGTTTAGTGTATTCTGTAAATGTGTAGTGTCATTTAAAGGATCGGGCGGGGCCTGGCTAGCAGGCGGGCTTTTTGGCGATTAAAATTAAATATTGAACAGTAATATTGATCTAAGTATACCTAAGTTTTGTCGTAGATACGCTACTAAAGTTAGTATACTGATCGGTGTTCACGGGCAGGCTGCAGTGGCGCCCCCGCGCCCGCCGGACAATTATGGAGTTACAATTAAGAATTTATGCGAGTCATAAAGAGCCCGTGAAAAACAATAACCGGTTTTATGGCCGCAGAGAATGGGGAAGCGAAAATTATAAAATAATTTATCGTGTTACACAACGCGTGGTTGATTCAATACAGTTTCGGGGCTTCTGTCCGTGTATTCGTCTTTATATATGTATTTTTAGGGTTCCGTAGCCAAATGGCAAAAAACGGAACCCTTATGGATTCGTCATGTCTGTCTGTCTGTCCGTCCGTATGTCACTGCCACTTTTTTCCGAAACTATAAGAACTATACTGTTGAAACTTGGTAAGTAGATGTATATTGTGAACCGCATTACGATTTTCACACAAAAATGGAAAATAAACAATAAATTTTAGGGATTCCCTATACTTAGAACAGAAACACAAAAATTTTTTTTTTCATCAAGCCCATACGTGTGGATGTCTATGAATAGGTTTTCAAAAATGATATTGAGGTTTCTAATACCATTTTTTTCTAAACTGAATAGTTTACGCGAGAGACACTTCCAAAGTGGTAAAATATGTGTCCCCCTGTAACTTCTAAAATAAGAGAATGATAAAACTAAAAAAAATATATGATGTACATTACCATGCCAACTTCCACCGAAAATTGGTTTGAACGAGATCTAGTAAGTAGTTTTTTCAATACGTCATAAAGTACGGAACCCTTCGTGCGCGAGTCCGACTCGCACTTGGCCGTTTTTTTTTAACAAATGTTGGTAATTATATGGAGTTTATTTATTTTATTAAAACCTCGGTGGCTGAGTGGCAAACCCGATGGTCCCGGGTTCAATTCCAAGGTCGGGCAAAGTGTGTTTCAGATTTTTTCAATACATAGCCCGGGTTTGTAATCACCAACCCGCATTTGGCAAGCGTGTTTATTAAACAACAGCAATATTAATGAACGGTGCTACAACTATTTAAAATAAGTACTTTAATGTTATACGATTACTATCCGACCAGTATAAAACTATACGCCGTACAACAGTTTTACATGCACGCTTATAGGAGTTGTTTACTACCAACACCGGCTTAAAAGTTTATTGGAGGCGAGGTATAACCACTTAATTTGAAGGCTGAACTACTACATAACAATTTGCTTACAAACTCCTCGGTGTATTGGACCAACTACGAACGTCCCATCAAAAGCTCGTACTGCCAGTCCTCATTTGAGGACCGCGATAACATCATCTTGAATAAAACCAATGTGTGTTGTTTTTGTTAGTTTTTAAACACTACACATTGAAATTAAACACTTTTTACTGATTTATATGCGTTTCATATATAATGTGTTTCTTGAACATGTAAAATAATAAACGCGAGTAGCTCAATTTGTAGTGTTTCAGACATGTGTATGTTTTGAAGAAGCTACAGTTTTCTGTCGCTACTTTTTATAGTACATATAAACAAATTCTATTGTTTAAATTATGATTATTAGATATGCAGTCGCGACGGCCTTCATTTAGATTCTTCTCTTTTAGAACGTTCACAAACGATTTTTCTTTTTCCGCAATTGTGTGTCAGTGGTCCGATTTCGGCATTTGTTTTGTTCAGAAAAAAATCCATAGTATTATTAATGTGAATGTGAGTTTGTTTGTTATGCTTTCACGCAGAAACTACTCAACCGATCATCATGAAACTTTGTACACATATACTCAAAGGTGTTGAAAAAGATTACAGGATACTTTTTATTAAAAAAAAATATATAAAATACTAAAAACGTCAATTTAATTGTTTACAAAATTATATGTTTGTTTTGTTGTCATGGAAACTGCCAAAGCGGTACGAAGTCCGTCGGGTCAGCAAGTACAGAATAAAGCTACACAATCACACAATCTCAAAAATAACAAAAACAAATTAGTTTCTCAAATTATAAATATTTATTCGGAGCATCTATGATTGATTCTTTATGTTCCGATTTTAAATAATTATTATCTTTCACACAGTAAAGTCACCTTATTTGGTTACCACCTTTAATCTAAACCTAAACAACACGTTTTATGTTCAATAGCACGTTAACTAGTTTCCTAACCAAGTGACCGTGACAGATGGGCGCGCAAGTCATCTTACGAGGGTCCGTCATTCATTTGTGGGTTGCAATTCCAAGTACACCAATAAATGACAAATAGTTCAACCTTCCACAACTTCACAACCAGAAGTTTGGGTCAGTGAGCATCGGAAGTCACTGGCCACTGTTAAACCATGTCACAATAGCTTTAATACAAGTTGAAAAGTGTCTTTTAGATTATTTTGTTGGTTTGATAAAGTACTAAAATGTGTAACTACTTTAGATATTGACTGTATGTACACTAGAATGTGAATTACGTCATAACGTTATCAATAGTAAGGATAACCCTTTATCGATATCACATGCCCATACACTACTACTTCTTTTGCAAGTAAACTATTGAGGTTTATGTGATCCACTGCCTTCGCCTCAAAGGCGGATCTTTTTAAAACATAAAACGTTAATTTGTTCAGATTTGGGAAATAACCATGCATGTAAGGGTGTATCCATGCTATGCAAACGTTGCAAAAGTATAATTATTATAACAAAAATTTAATTTTTAAGCTTTGTCAATATCGCAAACTACTTAGAGGAAAGGTATCCTCGACAAACCTTTTTATGCCGGACATTTTGACAGCAATTAGCTTGTGACCATGGCCGGTGCAACTCAGTTCAAACGTCGGGTCTAAAGAAGTATGCTTAGATATTATGCTTACTAAGTTATTTACGATTTCTTTTGGCATAAGAACCCTAACACACGACCGAGAGAACCGATGGCATAGTGACATACATAAAAGCTTTGAAAAAAGACAGTGTTAAAAAAAATTCTACGAGCGGGATTCGAACCCCATGACATGCCGGGTCAGGTGCACTACCAACTATGCTATCGTGGCATATATTTGTTTACAACAAAGTTTGCCTAAAATTAAATGTAAATAATCATTCATTAGAGCTATTTGTAACCTAAACTGAATAAACGATTTGAATTTTTGATTTTATAATCTTTTACTTATTTTGGGACATTGTGAAAAGCAGTTCACAACACGCCGATAAAAACTTTTTTGTTAAATAAAACTACCCATTCAGATCTACCTATAACACTTCCGCTATAACACCCCACGTGTCTCCAAAAGTCCAAACATTCGCATAGCTCGTAAAAAGACCACAGAAGCGTGCGATTCCGAAACGCTCGCAAATTTGCACATGCTACGTATTCATGGCTATGACACAGCGATGCCCAATGTTTACATGAAACGTCGCGTTTGCTAAAGCAGTTTAGACTTTACGAGTATAAGGATAAAGTCTACGATATTACAGTAGGCTGGTCGGGTCGTAAACAGTTGACGCGCGGCCAAATCGCGTGATACAGGAGCACAGCGATTTATTTCGTTCATGAATTGTGGGGGAAATTAAATTGCAATGCCTTTAACGCAAAATTGCATCAGTCTAAAACACTTTAACAGATTGGATATGGCATTCGGTGGACTAATAGTTTTCCCTGTATTTAAATACTTAAAACTACAGAACTGTAGTGTGTCCAGGCCTCATCAGCTGTAAACATAACCTAAAACTTAATAGAAAATACAACTACCTACATTTTTCGAAAACCATAATTAGCCATAACCAAAAAGCTATTAATTTAAAACTTTTAAGACGTGCTAGCTTCTGAGATAAAGGGGGGAAAGAAAAGATATGGCCTATTTTTTCGGTGGTCCAAAATATTCCAATGGGTTGAGATGACGCAATACAAGTAAGTAAACAATATATAGAAAAATATAATTTCCTAATCCTTAAAACAAGCCATTAGCTACATTACATCTCTATATTAGTTCTGTAAAGGCCGTTACGTAAGAAGGTTGATTATAAAATTAGATGTACAAGATATCTCTCCCATATTGCCGGTTCATGCCTGGACGCACTGTGTAGTTGAGAAAACTGATGAGATTCAATATTTTATCAGTGATTTATCAACCGATATATAGGACATACTTCTATAACCTATTTACCAGCAAATAATGCTTAATTTTTCATTGAGTGTTCCCATTAAACGAATATGGTTCAATTTATGATAGCATCTTTATTGATATTTTTATTATTATTAGCGAAAAGTAACACATTAGCATTAGATTTTATATGAATAATTGTAAATGTTCAAATAATTTTTAACGCACATTTTGTTGCGAACAAATTACAAAAACACAAATGTTGAAAAAAAATTCCACCAAATTTTTTTTGTAATGTGTATGTAATGTGTTTGTGTGTGTAATGTGTTTGTGTGTGTAATGTGTAAATGTTCAAATAATTTTTAACGCACATTTTGTTGCGAACAAATTACAAAAACACAAATTTGTGTTTATGAATAATTGTATTTTAAATACCACTAAATTTCGTATAAGTTTTTGCTTAGCGCGATTAGAAACTATTATTAATAAAGTTTAAACATGAGATACCAACCGCGATCTAGTGCTGAAAGATTAAGTCGCATTCGTTAGTTCGATTCCAGTAATAAACAAAGGTTTAACTGATGTATAAACACTAGTATCGTTGTTATATTAATTTGTATACTTACTTTTGAACTTACTTGAGGAGCTCAATGGCGCAATGGTTAACGCGCCCAGTCTGCGATTGCTGAGGTGAACTTTCACAAAGGCCGGTCATCTGATGAGTGACTAAAAATGTATCATCTCGAGCTCCTCCGTGCTTCGGAAGGCACGTAAAGCCATTGGTCCCAGTTACATTAGTAGTCATCAAAAACCACCAACCACCAATAAAACAAGGTGGTTTATGGCCCGTTCTCTCTTTCCATAGGGAAGGCTCGTGCCCCAGCAGTGGGGACATAAAATGAGCTGATGATGATGATGATGACTTACTTTTGTATATTCCTTATCATCATCAGCTTACATTAGTTCACAGTTCATTCATTTATAATTTATAGCATAAAGGACTCGTTTCATTATCAAAATTATCTTTGACACCACAACATAGTGCATTTAAGTGTAAATGAAAATCATATGTCATACAACTTACATCGGCATTAAAGTTTGATCAATTGAATTACAAGATGGAGTCGGGATCGGAGGGCGATCAATCAGGGCCAAGACCCTCGGAATCATTAAGCAATGACATGGTCTCAGCGTCCGCATCCCCTCGCCCTCGCATTTTAAATGTCTATTTATTTGCGACTCGAACACGTGGCTGTTTTATTAAAATCCATTCTGCTTAGCAATGCACAGGATAATGTTGGGTAACAAGCAATTTTTTTCATTATATATATATGAATGTACAATTGAATTGATTACGAACGAAATGTTATGCCATTTTTGAATGTGAGGGTATTTGGTGAAATTGATGTTGCTGTTATAGATTATTTTTTGGGGTGGTGTTTGAGATTGATTGCTCTGCATTATTATGTATCTTGAAATATAGGGTATGTAGTAAAATTACTAGGCATAGAGGCGTTGTTACTTAGACTGAGGGGTCGGTATATCGTGCATTATACTCAATGTAAACGTGAATAGACTACGTTATTACGTTTACCAGTTACATTCTACTAGATGCTGTTTAATGACTCAACTGAATAAAAATAAAGACTCAAAACAGACGGGAGAACCGCCTTCTGAAGCACACGTGTAGAACAAGAGTCACGCGAGTCACATTTTAAATATAAGATCGAAAGCAATTGACACATCAGTAAAAATAGTATAGATCTCATTCAGTGTGTCACGGACGCAGTAACATTAGAGACAGACATAAAATACATCTATACTAGTACTATAAAGCTGAAGAGTTTGTATGTTTGTTTGGTGAACTCACTAATCTCAGGAACTACAGGTTCGAATTGAAAAATTATGTTTGTGTTGAATAGTCCATTTATTGAGGAAAGCTATAGGCTATATTACATCACGCTATGACTAATAGGAGTCGAGCAGCAATGAAAAATGTTGCAAAAATGGAAAATAACGCGAGTGAAACCGCAGGGTACAGCCACATACTTAAAATACATTTGAAGCTAAAAACTTCAAAATTTAACAAGACCTTTGTAAATCTCTTACTACGTTAAAGAATGAACCTCATATAAATATATGTTTTAAACCGTGTAGATGATCTAATGTATGAACCATGATGAGACGACCATGATCAATACAACCATGGGACAAGGACTTCTAACAAACTATGGCTGGAATTCTGGTTGGAGATAAATTTATTACTCCTCTAGCCTCTCTAAATATTTGAAGTACTCTCTTCAAGTTTCAAGGAATTTAAAATTAAGACCCAGGAAGTGCAAATAATATTGCACAAATTTAAAACTTTCAAGAAAAATAAAGTGTAGAAAGACAACAAAAAAAAAAACCTATCCGCATCCTTAGAATTTGTGAGAAAATATAATTTAATAATGAATTCTGTAGCGCAAAGTACAACGTAGAAAATAATTTTAGTTTAAAGTAGTGCAAAAATTGCAGCTTCCAAAAATCCACATTTAGTTTGAAACGACCCCATTACTAAATTATTTCTTTTAAAAATATCAAAGATATCGGAAACAATTTCCTTTGAATCACATAAAAGTATCATGGTTTATTGAAAGAAAAATTGGCGATCACTCTGTTATTAAGCCAAATCCGATACTGGACTCTATTTCTATGACATTAAGAATTATATTTGTTATGTGGCAACTAGAAAATTTTTCATTATTTTCCTAGGTTCATTTCGGTAGCACGTTTGTTTTACGTCGCGGTGCAATTCAGGAACTTCCACGATGTTATGAGACTTTAAAAAAGGATAAAATGCGGGTTGCTGCAACAGAATTTCTTAAAAAGCACCGAAAGACAAACTAATCTTATTCTGTTATGTGATATCTGCTTCTTCTAAGACTAAGTTTTTTTTAGGCTTAACTAATAACAAAGCTTAATAGATGACCACGATCACAGTAATTAAACGATTAAAACAATACATAAATAATGGCAGATAACTTGTAGCTACTTTCCCTAAACTAATAATAGTTTTAACTGCAAAAGTTCGTTTAGAAATGCTGGACTAAAACAAAGAATTTTTCGCTGCTACGATTGAGAAAAACATACATAACTATTTTGTGAGTGAATCAGCAGAATAGTTTAGTGCAGAAATAGATCGTAAACACGAATTCGCAGATTAAAGCACTTTAATATACCAAGTTTGAATGCGATCGGGACATTTATAAGAAAAGCTAATCACCGCTAGTACGTTGCAAATCGAGTCAATGTTTGGCTATCTGCCACAAACCCAGTGGTTGCTGCTAACATACATTTAAGTAAATGAAACTTTATGTAGGTGCTATAAAACTAAGCCGAGTTTAAGTTAATTTTCAATAAAATAACACGACTACGGATAATATTGCCCCAAAATTGTTGGCAAGTGCCCAAACGGTGACCAAGAAGAGGACAATAATTTAAATGTTACATTAAATTGGTTTTAATAACTATATATTATTTCCCAATGCTAACCTAACCTAACCAAACTATTTAAATTGTATAAATACAGTAGTAGAAAAATAGCTACGCAATCAAGACAAAATTCTTCTCTTGACTCATGAACTAAGCGCCTAAAAACATTTCGGATAAGATACAGTTTAAGAACTAAGATCAACTTTAGTTTTAACTTCCTCCGATCTTTTTACTTTACAACGTAAAGGGAATACAGAGATGTTTCGAGAGAGTTGAGATTAAGTAACTACTTGTTAAAACAATTTAGTTATTAAGTGAAGCAACTATAGCGATTAATACTCTCAAATATCTGGCGATTTTTTAATTGAAATACAGATCAAAATATTGGCTGGCTCGGGTAAGAATAAACCTATAACATCCTAAAAACCTAACATTTCCAGGTCAGCGCTTATCCTCATAACTTTTATGAAATTATAATTGTATGCCAAATGTTATATTCTTAATTTTTGCTAATATCATATCATCATGATCATCACCTCAGTCAAAAGATGTCCACTGCTGGACAAAAGCCTCTCCCAAGGAAAAATATAATGTAATATATTTGCTAACATAAAAACAAAAAAAATATTATCAGGAAAACAGTAAAGAAAATATTTCATACTTAATAATAATAATTATATATTATAGAAAACAACCACTGCTCAATCAAATAACCCTCCCCGCGTCATTCGAGGTGCAAAGATGACCAACACACTTGCCGCGTTTCCACGTAATATAATACCACAAAAACTTTACATCTACGGTTTTCCGATTTTGGTGAACTTCTCCAGAGGTTAAGATGTAATTAATGTTGATTTTGTTATTTTAACCGTTGTCTTTTACTTTTTTTGTTGTAAATGTGGTGTTAATATCTCTGGCTAAACGTATATTATTTTTCTTGAGCTGAAATAAATGTATGAATTGAATATCCAAGATCGAAACTCAAACAGTGCCAAGCAAAGCTCAAAGGAAAAAAAAAATAAGCCTACAAATCTTTCCAAGCATTTCCCGATACCGAAGAAATCCCAGTCCTTCCAAAGGACATTTCTTGTATATCCTCAGTGGTGAGTTACACAGTCCAACTAGCCTCTAGTTTGTGACTTGTGCGACTGCCCGTTGGCGGCGCGCCAGCGGTCGAGCGCCCAGCGGCCTTCAACATTATTCCAGCGTTTAGTTAGTTCTGACTTACTCCATTGATTGCTCATAAGTATTTTCGTTGATACGGACTTCCTGTGGCCTATCGGTTCGGTTTCGGTGTTGGAACAGCTGACGCTCGTATGGGCGAGTTTAATGGTGTCGGAATGAGTTATGATTGTTGTACGATAAATCATTTATATAAATGAAGCTGTTGTATCTCCTAGGAATAAGACTAGGTGTATGTTATTATAGGAAGACTTGTAATTTTGAAGATGTTTGAAATGTTTGTGTTGCTTTTATCCCGAAAAATTTTAGAAAATAACGATAATTATAAAACTAGAAATTAAGATTACTTAAATTAATTCTTTTTTTTTTTTTAGTAACTGATCTTGGCTGGGTCGGGTGGGCGTTTAATTTTTTCACTGTATTTTATATAAATATTTAACTGTAACAAAACTGTCACGTTTCGGTTGTAAATTTCTATCTCAATCTACACTAACTTGCTGCCTACAATTTGTGATATAAGGTCACATTTTATCAACTGCAAATATTTTGAGGATAAATTCAACAACATAATATAAACTATTTTTATGAAAAAACCTTAAATTTTTATACGCTAGTTTTCAAGAAAAACGCCAAAAGACATTTCGATAAAAATTAAAATAAAGCACTTTCGGTAATTTCAATTCAAAGGAGCCGAAACAGAGAGGCGCAATGCCTTCACCGCTTACACGTTCCCTTAGTTTCATTCAAAGGTGCCGACAGAGAGGCCGCTCTTAAAAATATTACAATTTTTGTGTCAGGAAAAGTTTTAAAAAAACTAGCCTGATTTTTTTTAAATGCTATAGGGGCCTTATTTCTCTGATATAATTAGATGTTTTGTCAAAATATTTGCAGTTGATAAAATGTGACCTTATATAATAATCCAAGGTCCCGGTGCCCGAGTGACAGAGCACTAACCAGTATCCGGATCAGGAAGGTATTGGATGTAATTACCCAGTTGGGCAAATTATGTTTCGTTTTACAAAGCCTGACTGATGACTAACGATGATTTTGTTTGCGATCACCATCTCGCATTTGGCAATGTATCGATGATTTGATTTAATACTGGAAGCCTTTGGCGAGCAGTTGAACATCTATATACTAACTGCCCAACACCACCTGCACATTTATGTCCCCACTGCTGGGCCACGAGCCTTCCCTATATATGGATAGGGAGAACGGGCCATAAACCACCACGCGGGCCGGATTGGTGATTGTTAACGACTGCTAATGCAGACGGGACCAACGGCTCTTCGTGTTTTCCGAAGCACGGAGAAGCTCGAGATTTCGGTCACCCATCCGATGACCCGCCTTTACGAAAGATGCTTAACCTTATCAATCGCAGTCCGGGCGCGTTAACCACTGCGCCATCGAGCTCTTCCACCAAATTATTTCAAGAGCAGTAATTTAGAATTGGTAACCATAAAAGCTACAAACAACAATTTTGGCGCCATCGTGTATAATTGAATCCCAATCGCACACACGGCCGGCGGCACGCACCGACTCCGCTTTATATTTATATCGTCCACATATTTGTAATACCTTCGTCACACTGACCCCATTGCCGTGACAATTCGGGAAATGACAACACAGTGTGCGGATTGCATGAAATAATTAAAACATTTATTTAGTTTTACGTTTTAATTTTAATTTTAAATTCTATAATCGTCCCACTGCATCAGTGACAAATGGTGATACACTTTGGTCTATCTCACCTGATGGTAAACGACGATAAGGTTGAAAAATGTTTATTTACCAAAATTAATAGTAAGCCGTGTTACAGGAATGTACAATGACTCCCACATAGCCTAGTTTAGCTCGTGGGGGTCAATTCTTTAGGGTTAGCAAAGTAATAATGTGGCTATTCATCACAAATAATAACTAAACTAAACAGTATGATTCCCTGAGGAGTTCGATGGCGCAGTGGTGAACGCGCCCGGTCTGCGAGTACTGAAACTACTACTTTCGCAAAGGCTGGTCACCGGATAGGTAACCAAAAATGTATCATCTCGAGCTCCTCCGTGCTTCGGAAGGCACGTAAAGCCGTTGGTCCCGGCTGCATTAGCAGTAGTTAACAACCACCAATCCGGCCCGCGTGGTGGTTTATGGCCCGTTCTTCCTATCCGTCCATAGGGAAGGCTCGTGCCCCAGCAGTGGGGACAAAAATGAGCTGATGATGATGATGATGAACCATTTAACTACAAAGGAACTGGCTATGCCTCTAGTTGACGTCAATGCTACTGACATTGTCGTTGTGATGACAGACTAAGATAAATCAAGTTAGCTAGCCGTAATATAGCCACTAGTTAAAGAGGTGGTTTTACAATTTTAATTATTGTTTCCAGCTCAAATTAAGCTAGTATAGCTTTGATACGCTGACCAATTAAAAGTTTCACGCTATCCTAGATACTCGCAGCAGCTTTTGTTTCTAACTGTACGGTACATACTGATTGTGGACTGGAAGCGAAAGTTTACTGGTAGTGTTCGACTAGCATGCTGTTGTTCCGACAGTCTGCCTCGTACTCCGACTACTTCATCGGGAAATAGAACTGTACGCATATTTTTGCATAGTTGTAGACATGTATCTTTGTGTTGATCTTTATCATCACTGCAATGGAACTTATTACATTTTTTGGCTTTTAAACTTGCATTTGTTTTTGGCAGTTTAGGAGTCTTTTACAGAATCTGCCTGAATGATACTCTTATACCGTCTTTTACTGTTAAACTAGTGTTCTGCATTAAGAATAAGAAGGAGAAAAACATTTATTTTAACACAAACAAGAGACAATAGGAAATAGAAGAAATTAATTACTATCAACATCATTTAGTGCCATCTTTATACTGAGAGAGTTAGAGTTGGAGAGAGATCAGTACACAAAACTTTCTGCGGTTCCATATATTTTAACTGAAGATAGCTAAGTCCATCCCACTGTTTGCATTAATGCTCCGGTTTAAAGAGATAGAGATTGGAGAAAATTGCTGGACAATTATAATAGAGGCATTATATATATAATTACTGCAATTATGCCATCATGTACATAATTGCGCATATTTTTACTTGACAAAATGGTCTGTGAAGTAAACAGTTAAGACGCTGGGTTTCTTATGTCTTTGCTTGGGTAAAGACGTAAATATTTCTTAAAACTTGCCAGTGTTTATAATTCTGTAGTTGGCTGTCTGATGAAAGATAAATTGTTCATTAAAAAAATTATACTAAGAACTCATTAACACTCTAACGATTGATAAACCGGTAACGTGGTGCAAACAAAAAACTAATATCAAAAGAATCGAACATCATGGATGGATATGGTGAACGGGTCATAAACCACCACGCGGGCCCAGTGCGGATTAGTGGATGTTAACGACTGCTAATGCAGCCGGTACTTACAGCTTTACGGTCCTTCCGAAGCACAGAGGGGCTCGAGATGATAATATATTAACCCATGCCATGACTGGCCAATGCGAAAGTTGCTTCCTTAGCAATTGCAGACCAGGTGCGTTAACTTCGCCATCGAGCTCCTTTTACTCTATGCGAAAGCAAACTTCTTAAATATAGCCTAGATGATACGCTTCTTAAAAACGGTAATGTATGTCAGACGAACCATCCTGAAAGGCGTACTGTGGCAGTCTCGCTCCTGTTCCAGCTAGCACATCCACGACGAATCGCACGTATTTATAAAGCGCGCGACCCAAATAGGACGCGGCGAACGCTCGCGAATATGTTGCGGGAACTCGTCGGGCTGCGGCGACCGATCAAATATTAAGGTGGTGGAAAAATTCGTTATAAAATTTTGAAATCCGAAAAATTCTAATTTGATACCTTTTACTTTTACTTTAGCTTTTGAATCTACTATAGACACTAATAACGTTACTATTTCTTTTATCATGGTTCTGCCTATAGTTAAGTTGGCGTGTTAAAAGTGGAGCTTATACCAAACAGTGGTTACTCACGGGAATAATGATGATAATTACTGGAATCAGGTGTTACTTTGCGGAAATCCATAATACAACAATAGTGTAATAATAATGGTAACCAATGGATGCAAGAGAACATGCAGACCAACACCGATATCCAGACCAGATACCGATAACGGGTATCGGTGGCGGGTGGTATGTTCGCTTGTATCCATTGTTCCTTCTACATGTGTATATTTTTTGCGGGCGGAAGGCAAAGCATGCTTACTGCGTCCAAGCTGGAAAAACGAGTGATTTAGCGGAATTAACACTATGGGTCCTTACCTATGAAATTGACGTTTTTTTCTCACTTATTAATAGGTGTATTACTTTTAAAAGTCAATACCGGTTGTTAATATTAATAAACACCTTTAATTAGGACTATGTTACTTATATTTTGTGTCTTTATCGCCCAATTTTTTTTAATTGGACTTTTTTAATATCAATGTAATAGATAATGTTTACTTTAAGATCGAAGTGTTCGCGAAACTACGTGAAATAGACAATATTTTTTATATTTCTGGCATTGTTTATACACACTGTACAGTAATTAACCATATTTTACAGTAAACCACTCTAATTTAAATCAAACATAACAAAACCTCAAAAAATTACAATATATTACGAGCGATGACAGTTCACAACACGAAACAACGCGTGTGACACTCACTGAGATTGTCCGCTGGCTGTGCCGGGTTCACTCTGGTGCCGGTGTAAACCAGGGGGTCGACCGCCTAACGCTCTCGCTTTCGATCGCTTTGAAGGCGAGGCGAGGAGGAGGCGTCATCTTGTCATTTCGAAAGCAATATGAAAGCAATATCGAAAGCTATAGGCTATAGCTTTCGATATTATTCGATATAATATTTCGATATTATATTAGAAAGCGAGACGAGGGCCTCGCCTTCAAAGCAATCGAAAGCGAGAGTGTTAGGCGGTTGGGGGGCAGTTTGTCCTCTCGCGGCGCGTACGTGAACCTGTCGGTGAGAATCACGCACACATAAGCCGTGCTATGTAGTAGTGTACCTGTGACAGCGCGCTCTAAAGAAGCTTAGACTCTGATTATTTACTCATGTGGATAAAAGTATAGATGGCTGAATATTTATTAAAGTAATTAGACAGATTTGGATACGTTAATGTGCAAACTTCTGTACTAAGCTGGTTGCTATCCATACGGATCTTAGGTATTATCCTACCAATAAACGTATACAAGACTAGCTGAGCCGGCGGACTTTTTTCGTCATTGAGTTAAATATATATCAATGGTTTCCATGACAACAAAACAAACAAATCATTTTGTATTGGAAAATAAATTGTCGTTTTTAGTACATTATTTTTTTTTTTAATTTTTTTTTAATATAGCCTATGTTACTCAGCGCTAATGTAGCATTCTAATGGTGATAGAATTTTTGAAATCAGTCCAGTAGTTTTTGAGTTTATTCTTTGCAAACATACATACATACATACAAAAATACAAAGGTTTCCTCTTTATAATATTAGTAATATGGACTATCCAACTTGTTAGTATGTTACATAGTATGTTGCGATCTCTCGGTATTTCGGCATGCATTCCTGCATATCAGGTCAGAATGATATGTTGCATTGTCAATAATATTTCAAGCGGGTTCGTTTCTATTTATAGTCAGTCTGAACAATGTAATACATACATACTATGTATCCCTACATTTCTCCGAAGTCTGCATATTGTATGTGAATCAAACTATAGACAGATAATGGTATGTTCTTTTATTGTTATTTTTATTTCTATATATTATCATAATTGGATTATTACGTTTTATAATGATTTGGCTTTTATTTTCCCAACCTAATATTATTATATACCTATTTTAGTACAGTTAATTCAATGTTACAAAAGTATCTTTAAATATCCTCGCTTTTTACAATTTCAAATCACCTCAATAAAAAATATCTAAGTTGTATTTAAAATAAAATTCTCATTTTTATATTTGCCTGTTCCAATAATGATACCGCTATTATAATTCTATCGTATTGTTTTAAATACATTAACTAATGAATTTATTTCAATGCAAAAATAAAAGTATAATTTATCCGAAATTGCCCGTCCATTTCTCAGAAGTTAAATTGTGAAATTAATATCAGCATTATTAGATTTTTTTATTGGAAAACGTTTTATTGGCATCTACATTGTTTGACAATAACTTTCTTTGTGTACAAGGTAAATTTAGATTAGAGTTTAACGGCTCTTTGAGGGTGTCGGGAATCTTTCAAAATTAATGTAATACAACTCTTTTAGAAATTTTATTAAACTGTGTTTCTTTATGCTCTTTTAATTTGTTCCATTCTTTTTGCTGTGAGCTCTCTATTTCCAATTCTATTTATAAAAGGTTTCATGTAACCACTTATAATATATATACTACTCAAAACAAAATAAGGGCCACGAGGTATTTTTTCATTTTGGTGTAAATTATTAAACATTTACATATTGAAAGTAGTAAAATATTGAGTATACAAACTCTTTAATACCTAAACTTTTTAATATTGTAGTATTCATCTAATGCTGGCAACAATTTTAAATAAAATTTGATTTAAAATTATTTTTGAAAATTTTGATTGCATTTTCTTTGACGTTTTGCTTTCCTTAGCTTCTTGGTTTATTAGAAATTATCAGAGTTCATTGATATCTCGAGTCAGAAACATCTTTTGCAATATGCCACAAGCACGCAGGCGTCATATGGACTCGCTGACAGCAACCAGAGCCGTTACAATGATTGAAGAAGGTCATTCGCAGCGATCTGTGGGTTTGCAATTGGGATTTTCTCGAAGAGCTATTCAAAATCTATAGAATCGTTTCCAAGAGACCGGCAGTGTTAGAAGAAGACCTGGTTCGGGCAGAGTTCGCATTACAACAGCTCAAGAGGATCGTTACATTCGATTAAGTGCGCGCCGAGATCGCACAACGACGGCCCGCAAGCTGCAAAATCGTTTACGGCTCACAACGGGTACTCGTGTCAGTGACCAAACTATTCGTAATCGATTGCATGAAGACCAGCAGGCATCAAGAAGGCGAGTTGTCCGTATTCCATTAACCAGAAATCGTCGTGCAAATCGTTTAAGATTTTCCCGTCAACATTTGGACTGGGACATAAACCAATGGGGCATGGTGCTCTTCACAGACGAATGCAAAGTTAAATTTTTTAACGACGATCGGCGTATTATAGTATGGAGAAGACGCGGCGAGAGATTTTCAGAAGCCTGCATCCATGAAGTCGATCGTTTTGGTGGTCCAAATGTAATGATTTGGGGCGGGATAAGCTTACACGGCAAAACTGAGCTCGCTATTTTAAATGAGGGTACTGTTACTGCTCAGCGGTATATTGAGGAAGTCGTCAGACCACATGTGATCCCATTTGCCCAGCGAGCGGGTCCTGGATTCATCTTGATGCAAGACAATGCTCGTGCACACACGGCTCAAGCGACTCGGTTTGTTCTGGAAGCGTCTCAAATTCAAGTCTTGCCGTGGCCGGCGAACAGTCCGGACTTAAATCCAATAGAGCACATGTGGGATCAGTTGAAACGAAGAGTTAGAGACGGTGATCAGGAAATCCACAACCAACAGCAACTCATCAACGCTGTTAAAAGAGCCTGGGAAGAGATTCCAATGGAAAATGTCAGGCATTTGATTGAGAGCATGCACTCCAGGCTTCAGGAGTGCGTAACGAAACGAGGGGGGCATACCCGTTACTAAAAGATGAGCATGGAGTATTTTCTTTTGTTTTCAGTAACTTTACATTGTTTTTATTTTTAACCTTAAATGTGTTTTTTCTTTCAAAAGCAAATAAACTTTTTAATCATTATTATTGGAATAAATTTATTGGTCTACACGGTAAAAACAACATTAGTTTTCGTTATGGAGACAAAAAAATTAATATTGGTTTTATTATTTTCATGGTACAGACAAAATACCTCGTGGCCCTTTTTTTGTTTTGAGTAGTATATATTGATACATGTTGGTTTTTGCGTGAAAATGTCGGCGGCTGGTCTTTGTTTTGCTAATTAGTGCGATAACATTGAATATATTCCCTAAAACCCTAAACTTGTCTTCTACTTGCCTTTACATACCTACATACAGTCCTCTCGCTAATTCACAGTTTATATATATATATATACATATATATTCTGTAATTTCAATGTACATTATAGGATTCAATTAAAGGGGAAAGCAAGTTTAGTTCCAATCAAAATAAATGTTTAAAGCTAGCGCAGTTCATGTGAAAATTCAATAGAATCGAGGAAAGTTTCACATTTCAGCCGCTGTAGCTGCACTAAATTCTGTATATTTTTTGATGTGTAACATCTTTCCGCTTGCTTTCTATATAAGCAATTTGTGGAAGTGATTTCGTGAAATGGGACGGAAGTATGTGTAACAGTGTAACAGGAAGTCGCGATAGCGCGCAAGCGCGCGCCTTTTTATAAATTTAATATCGATATTATGAACATGACATATTGTTATTATATGTGACATATTGTGTCATTTGACTATCAAAGGTCATTTTGATATGTCAAATGTTTTCTAATGAGTATTTACTGCATTTATTTTATAGTTATAAAATTATGTAATACCTGACCCATTTTTTTCAGAATATATAAATAATGTCGAGACTTCTTGGCGGGAAAGTGAAGAGTCATGTCTGCGGTTTTGTTTTATTTTCGAAAATTTGTGTTATATCGAATATTAATGTGAAATAATGGTGGATTATTAACCGTTAAGTGTTCGTGAGTGTGCACGAGTGTTGGCAAATAAAACAAAACAGTGCAACGTCACTTTTCAAATTCTCTCAAGACGTCCGTCCGCCCGAGGACTTAGTAAAGCCCCACATCTTTACTGAGATACTCGAGGGGTTGGGGGTATATCATTTCTCACTTCTCATTTCTATTATCATTCATCATCATCATACAGAAAAGAAATATTGTTTATTTATGTATTACTAATAATAAAAAATACTTGAA
This sequence comes from Eudonia mercurella, assembly GCA_963082485.1. Lineage (NCBI taxonomy): Eukaryota > Metazoa > Arthropoda > Insecta > Lepidoptera > Crambidae > Eudonia > Eudonia mercurella. Next base: position 253,475 of record OY720047.1, on the reverse strand, counting down.
ATTGGCTAAATGCTAAACGCGAAGCCATTAATTAAGATTAAAAAAAAAAAATAATAATAATGTCAAAATTGCTTATTACTAAGGTGAGATGTCAAACGTTGCACATCACATGCGACTACTGTAAGGCTCGCTCGTTTTTTTTTTATTTACAGTATAGCGCTTAGTGTCTATCTCACCTGATAGTAAATAATGACGATAAGATCGAATAAAAAAGCGCACTTTATCTGGAATGAAAGTATCTTATCTCTACTTTTAAATTCAAATTCAAATTGTTTCTTTGCTACTAGTAGGGTAGCATTACATAAAATGTGGTGTTACAATATATTAGTAGGGCAATTAAGTCTATTTAACCCTTTTCAACAGCATATAAAGATAATTTTTACATAACTTATCGAAACACATCAATGCTACTAACATTGTTGATTAACATTAGACAAGATGGTGGTTCTAGCCAGGCGGAAATAAAATCAACGCTACCACTAACTAACTCGGAACGTATGTTTCTGCCACTGGGTATCGAACCCAGGACATTTAGGTTGGAGCGATAGTGATGGTCTTACCACTAGACCACACAAGCGGTTGCTTGCGGAATGCACGCATCCCGATCCGGTCCGAACCCTCGTAGAATCTAGTAGGGAGCGGGGACAAGCCCTAATGCGTGATGCTATTCCCTCTAGAAAACCTCTGACGATGCTTCGTTTAACACAGCTTTAGGAACCCTTTAAGTTTCTCGCCGGCCCCAAAAAGTCCGATGACGATGAAAATGCCGTCAAGGCATTAGCAAACTCTCGGAACACTAAATATAGAAAAAATACTATCATCATCATCATCAGCTCAGTTTATGTCCCCACTGCTGGGACATGAGCCTGCCCTGTTGATGGATAGGTAGAACGGGCCATAAACCACCACGCGGGCCCAGTGCGGATTGGTAGTTGTTAATGACTGCTAATGCAGCCGGGACCAACGGCTTTACGTGCCTTCCGAAGCACGGAGGAGCTGGCACGTTAACCTAAGCGCCATCGAGCTCGTCAATAATTTCAGGACACACACATTTCACATTTCAGCCGACAGAGTACTTAATAGAAATTTTCCATCAACCTTATTTTAATAAATTTTAACTTTAATGACGTGCCACCTTGCCGATAATATCTGGTAACCTGGTAACCGATAATTCGGCCCAGTGACCTCACCGGTCAGATGGCAGAAGGGCGGCGGGCTGCGGCGGCTTCATTCATTGCTGGGGTTTATTTTTAAACGAGATGACATCACGGCGACTTTGAAATTCGGGACGCGGCGTTTCGTCATTTCAATAAATTCATTCTCGAATCCGTCTGAGCTTTCTCTGTGATTAGAATTTGTTGTTTGGTGATGGAGATTGTTTGTTAAAGTTTATTTGGAGCTAGTTTCTGCGTGCAGATACACGTGTAACATTCGGTATTTCTCATAAGTCAAGAAGAATGTCGTTTGCATGAAAAACACGTTTTGTATGAAAAATAATTTTCATCATCATCATCATCATCATCATCATCATCATCATCATCATCATCATCATCACCAGCTCACTTTATGTCCCAACTGTAATACTTTTCATGCTTGTTTTTTACACTCCGCGATTGTCCTCGGTGGCTTGGTTAGGACATTTCTCCCAAAGCTCTAATGGCAAAGCTGCACACACATGACACTATTGAGATGTTATTGATTTAACACAATTGATGATGAACTCCGCTCTACCTATGTTAAGCGTGCGCTGAGTCCAGATGCTCCACACCTATTGGATCAGGGTTGTGCCTCACTAGGCGTCCTCACGTTGCCAACCCGCAAGTTGCTTTTTCACACCTCGCTTAAAAGACCCCGGGTTAAAGGAAGGAGAGAACACATGTGCCAGGAGAGCATTCCATTTCTTAATGGCGCGGATGAAGTTGTCATAGTTGCAACTTAACAATTTTTCCTTTCCTCTGTCGGTGTAATTCAAATTCAAATTCAAATTCAAAATCATTTTATTCAGTTTAGGCTACAAGTAGCTCTTATGAATGTCACTATGCCATCGGTTCGTAAGTCTACTCTGGGCGGGAGATCTTGTACTGAGAAGAACCGGCAAGAAACTCAGCAAGTGTCCAGATCTTTTCTCCCTTACAGCGTCAAAAATATTGGTAATTCTAGTACTCTAAAACTCTATAAATGCCTTTATACTCGTGTACATATGTATAAAAGTAAAGTAAATAGCAACTGTCCCACTGCTGGGCAAACGCCTCCATCATTGAAATCAAGTCATCACTACAATTGATGGGTAATGGCTTAATCACCACGCTTGCCGAATGCGGGTTGGTGATCACAAACCCGGGCTATCATCATCTACATCATCATCTCAGCCAAATGACGTCCACTGCTGGACAAAGGCCTCCCCAAGGATCTCCACAACGACCGGTTTTGTGATGCTCGCATCCAACAAGGTGGACCGACGATCTAGTGAAGGTCGCGGGAAGCCGCTGGATGCGAACCCGGGCTATGCTTCGAAATAATTCGTAATACACTTTGTCCGACCTGGGAATTGAACCCGGGACTTTCAGATATCAAGCCGAGCGCATTGCCACTTGGCCGCCGAGGTTTTTACATATACAGATGTTAAATGATGGAAATATTTCAGCGCCCGTATAGAAATGGAGGGTAAAGTGTAAACATTTCGTAGATTCAAAAAAAGTCCCGCGTTCCACCTGTGCGGGTGCTGGCCGCTTGACCTACATACCCCGATGCCCCGATTCCCCAATGCCTCCATTCACGGAACTCCTGGTAACTTCGAGTGCAATAATTCTGTTAATCGGAACTTCTGGATTCCGGCACACTCTGGAGGGTGCTGGTTTGCGCGTGTTTATCTATACTAATATTATAAAGAGGAAACCATTGTATGTATAATGTATGTATGCAACGAATAAACTCAAAATCTGCTGGACCGATTTAAAAAATTCTTTCACCATTAGAATGTTACATTAAAGCTGAGTAACATAATCTTTATTTTAAAAAAATGGTGCTAAGTCCGCCGGGTCAGCTAGTTTATTATATATACGACCTCCGTAGCCGAGTGGCTTGCACGCCGGACTTTGGGCGGCGCTAATTTTGAGGTCCCGGGTCCGATTCTCGGTGGGGTCAATGACGAAAAATAACTTTTCGATATTGTGTCGGGTCGGGATTTCCATAAGACGAGTGCTTTAGCTACTTACCTTGCGATCAGTTGTTGTTTATATATACAAAATCTGCGTTAAAAATTATATAAACAAAACAAAAACCTTTTATAAATAGCTTGTGTAAAAATATTATGATCGGATGTTAACGACGGTAGTTGTTGACATTGAATGAGCGTCTTTGGCTTTCAAAGTAAAAAGTAAATAGTGTTGAATAATTTCGGCGGGCTGGTTAGAACCACGATAGCTCAATTGGGAGAGCACCTGACCCGCTATGTCAGAAAGGTGCAGGTTTAAATCCTGCTCGTGAATTTTCTTTTCAACATTTGTGTTTTTGTAATTTGAATGATAATTATGAATATAACTTAGAGAAAGCGACTGCCGCATGGATATTATATCTTTCACAATCCAGGTGACTTTCCCAATTGAATTAAACAGGACGTTGTTACACGGAAACCTTTTGTTTGTCACGGTAGCACTATTGTCTTGCAAAGGGCCGTGGGTTCGATTACCAAGTACCTGGATGTTATATGATTTTTAATTAAGTACTAAAATGTAAAGGTGGCTGACCGCTGACTTTATAAATGCATCATAATTTTTTTCTTTTATATAAAATATAATTTTAATGTTTTCATTAGCATTTAGTATTTGCTGTGCCCTTGCAGGGTTTTTGTGTGAACTGATGTTTAGTTTTAAGATCTATTCTACCTACACCAAAAACCGAGAATTTTACGCAAATTTTGTTGCGAAAAAATTACAATTTGAAAAAAGACAAAATGTTGAAAAAATATACACGAGCGGTATTTGAACCCGCACCCCATGACACGCCGGGTCAGGTGCACTGCCAACGATGCTGCGAGCCACGATAGCATAGTTGGTAGTGCACCTGACCCGACATGTCATGGGGTGCGGGTTCAACTCCCGCTCATAAAATTTTTTTTAACACTTAGTCTTTTTAAAAAAAAAACAGAATTGAATTTGAATTTAACCATTTGATCACGATAACGAAAACGAGAATTTGTATTGTATTGAAGCTACCACCATCTTATATGTCGCCATAACATCAATGTTTGTGGCATTGTTGTGTTTCGGCAGCTAGAGATAAGATAGCCAGTGCCTCACTAGTTGAGGATCCCGGGTGAAGTGCTTCTTCCATCTTATATAAATTCCATCATATAAAAAGATAACTAATGACAAACTAGGCTAGTTTTCCATACATATTACTGTGTTATACGTTAGTGTGACAAATGAGGTGAGATAGCAATATTTCGAATTTTTTCTCTTACTTTTAAAACTTTTTCAATAAACAGTTGGATTATTTTTTTTATTTGAAAGAGAAGAAAAACGGAGAGGCCTTTGCCCAGCAGTGGAACAAGTTTATTTTTAAAGCATCTTTTTAAAAATACAGTAGGTATTTAATGGCAATGGGCATTAACACATAACTAAATATATTATAAGTAACTTTTCGTACGCTACTAACAAACCTACTCATAACATTACTGCAAACGAAATTACAGCTGCATGCAACATTCTACAACTGTATACATGTCGACTTATGTATATACAATAACAAATGAGTACAAATTCTCCGGAGGGCTAATTATTAGAAGCCTTTACCAGGAGCATGTGAAAGAGAGCCGGTTCATGAGCCGTGTCTGTACCCTAGTTCCTATGAAACATTAATTCGGAAACTGTCAAAATATTCCCTTTTATGCGACGGATACTAAGGCGCTACGCAGATAGAGCAACTTTAGTTGAATATACTATCGACTTATGAAAATAAATAAAATAGTTTTTTATTTCCCAACAAAATACATAATTATGTAGTGAGACAACCCCAGAGAGTAATGCAAATATTGTGTTGGGATGCATCACTCTTAACCTAGTGGGCCAGTTTTTGCATTATATTTTATGAAGTTAAAATGCTCAAGTGCTTTTTTTTATACGTAGCGCGGCAAATGACTCCATTTCACCTGATGTTAAATGAATATGGAATCCAGATGCGACGACAACTGGTGCAGCGTGAAAACAACGCAGCATCAGTTACCCTCACCCTGCCGGCCCACAAGGTGTCTCACTTCACGCCTCGTTTGAAGGACCCCATGTCATAGGAAGGAGGGAAAACGTGTGCTGGTAAACTATTCCATATTTTGGAGGTGCGACAAAGAAACGAGTCATCAAATTTCTTAGTGCAATTCAAAAATTCAAAATTCAAAAACATTTATTCAGTTTAGGCTACAAGTAGCTCTTATGAATGTCACTATGCCATCGGTTCGTAAGTCTACTCTGGGCGGGAGATCTGAGAAGAACCGGCAAGAAACTCAGCAAGTGTCCAGCTCTTTTCTCCCTTACAGCGTCAAAAATATTGGAAAATGCCCTATCATAGCAGGACACTTTCCATTACAATAAACACAAAAAATATAGAAGACAACCACAACATGTAAAAAAAGAAAAAACACAAAAAAAAAATAAAAAAATATACGTTAACAAATTTCCATCAGGTAACAGTTGCAATTTCCACAATGTCATACAGTACCACTACAGTACTATCGTAAAAGGAAAAAAATTGTTAAGGAAAAACAAAGTCAAATTATAGTGAATAATACTAAAAATAAGATAAGTATGCGTGAGCAGACCAGCCTCCACAGGCGGCACCCGTTCACGAGTATGACATATGAATCAGCCATCGCTTCGCTCAACCATATTTTAGGGAACGTAACGACCCGACGCACACGCCACCACCGCAGAGACAGTAAAGAGAGCATGACACACTCAAGATACTCTAAATAAAAACTTAGTGATCTATTTAACGCAACGCTGTTTGTTATCTGTAGGACACTGTTGATAAAGGCTATCATATCAGTATAAAAATTATATAAATAAATTTTATTATGATGATTCAAATAGAGTATAGTGTGTTTTTATTATATTATAACCAAGCTGTTTTATCATCTAAATATTCTTTTACTGTATAATAACCTTTTTTGAGTAATAAAGATTTCACATGTTTTTTAAACTTATCTAAAGGTAAATCTAGTACAGTACTTGGTATTTTATTATAATAGTGTATACCTTGCCCCAAGAAAGAACCAAGAACCTTTTGTAACCTGAACAGTGGCATTACAAGTTTTGTCTTATTTCTAGTATTGAAATTGTGTACGTCACCATGTTTAGTGAAGGAGTTAATATTGCAACGTACAAAAACTATACAATTATAAATATATTGAGATGCAACTGTCAGGACACCAATCTCCCTAAAAAGATTTCTTAAGGAAGTTCGTGATCCTAGTTTATAGATTGTTCTTATCGCTCGTTTCTGTAGAATGAATATAGTTTCAATATCAGCCGCTGTTCCCCACAGTAGGACGCCATACGACATGACACTATGAAAATAACTAAAATAAACTGTTCTAGCAGTTTCAACGTCTGTTAACTGCCTAATTTTTCTAATGGCATAAGCAGCAGAACTGAGTTTACCGGCCAATTTCGATATATGAGGATTCCATTGAAGTTTTGAGTCAAGGGTTATGCCTAAAAAGATTGTAGAATCTACCAATTCTAATTGATCACCGTTTATTCTAATATCAGTTGGTTCATTTCTGACATTTGGTAATATAAATTTAATACATTTTGTTTTCTTAGCGTTAAGCTGTAAATTATTAATAGTAAACCAACGGAGTACCTCTGAAAGAGCTTTATTTACATTTTCATAATTAGTTCTACACCTAGTTACATTAAAAATGAGTGAAGTATCATCTGCAAATAATACAATTTCACAGAAGTTCTCTACAAAGAATGGCAAGTCATTAACATAAATCAAGAATAGAAAAGGACCAAGAATCGACCCTTGTGGAACTCCCATTTTTACATGAGAACCAGATGATTTAGTACCATTTATATCGACAGTTTGTGTTCTAGAGCTAAGATATGACTGTATTAAATTTAGAGCAAAATCTTTGAGACCGTAATAATGTAGCTTCATCACCAGAGTCCGGTGCTCAACGCAATCGAAAGCCTTGGACAAGTCGCAAAAAACTCCAAGAGCGTTTTGAGACTTCTCCCAGGCATCAAATATATGTTTTATTAGAGCAACACCTGCATCAGTAGTAGAACGACCCTTAGTAAAGCCATATTGCTTACTATGTAAAAGGTTGTTTGTGTTAAAATATGTCATCAACTGTTCGAGTATAATTTTTTCATAGATTTTACTTAGCGCTGGTAATATTGAAATGGGCCGATAGTTACTGGGGTCTTCTTTGTTTCCTGATTTGAATAAAGGTATAACTTTACTAAACTTCATAAGATCAGGAAAGATTCCTTTATCGACACAGTTATTAAAAATTTCAGCAAGATACGGTGCAATAGAATGAATAATATCCTTAATTACTTTAATAGATATACCCCATAAATCACTCGTGTTTTTCATTTTAAGTGATTTGAATGTTTTAATAATATTAATTGAATCAATGTATTTAAATTGAAAGGAAAGATTACATTTTGGTACATATTTTTTGAGTAAAGTTTGTGCAGCTTCTGGTGATGAATTTAAATTTGACGTTGTTATTACAGGTATATTTACAAAAAAATCATCAAAAATATTAGCAATTTGTGAATCTGAATTAACTAAGTTTTCGTTTACTTTTAAAGTGAAAGTATTATCCCGTGGTTTAAATTTACCTGTTTCACGGTTTATAATATCCCAAGTGGCTTTAATTTTATTGTTAGACTTTTTAATTTTTTCTTTAATGTAATTAGATTTTGCTACTATGCACACTTTCTTAAACATTTTCGAATAATTCTTTACATATTCCGTAAAATTAACATTTTGGTTATATTGTTTTAAACTATATAGATCATACAATTTATTTCTACTTTTATATATACCAGTCGTGGCCCAGTCACAGAACTTAAGTTTATGAGTAATTTTTATTGTTTTTGGTGTAAACACCTGGTTGTATTCGGTCTTGATTAAGTTAAAAAGATTACTATAAAGTACATCTGGATCATCTTGTACAAAGGGTAATGCATCAATTTTACAAGCTATACTATTTTTGAAACACTCAACTCGCTCTTTTGTAACTGGTTTACAGTTCACTATTTTTGGTTCATCCCTAATATCAAAATCATAGGTCACCTTCAAACCGCAATGGTCAGACGTAAGATTACTAATGAGTGACTTAGCAACAGGGTCATAGTCTGTAAAAATATTATCGAGACAAGTGGCAGAATGTGAAGTTATTCTAGTGGGTTCGAGAAATAAATTTAAAAGATTAAAACATTTAAATAAGGCAAGAAGACGAACACTCGTTGAAGTGTTTTCTAAAATATTTATATTAAAATCTCCACATACTAAAACAAATTTCTTTTTTAATTTTAATTTTCTAAGTACGTCTTCCATTACTGATTCAAAAATATCGAAATTGCCCGATGGGGGTCGGTATACACACACTATTACAAAACTATTGAACTCCACACACGATAGTTCAATGTTACGCTCCACTGATAGGTCTACAATATCGTTGCGATTTTTGTATTTGATATTGCTTCTTACTAATATTAGAGAACCGCCGTGAATAGCTGAGCTTCGCACGTACGCGCTTGCTTGTTGGAAATTATTCACATGGAACGATGTGTCATGACTTCTAAACCAATGCTCCGTTATACAAAATACATGAATTACCTGACTTTTTGCTAACAATTCTAATTCTAAGTCCTTGCCAGCCAAACCCTGAATATTTTGATGTGCGCGATGTAATGCTACAAACATTGATGTTATGGCAACATATTTAGATAAGATGGTGGTAGCTAGCCAGGCGGACAAACAAGACCTACCACCAACCAAACCGAGTACACAAACATGTACCCCCCGCTGGAAATCGAATCCGGGACCTCTGGGTCTAAACCGGTGGTCTTAGCCACTAGACCACAGAGGCGGTTGTCTATGTGTGCGTTGCTTGAGCGCTTGTATGAATCCTACCTTCTGCAGTCTCCTTATTGTGTGCCAACAACACACAGCAGTTGTGAAATAACTTGTAAAAAATTTACAGTTGCTAGTTGCAGCAACTAAAACCGCTGTCAATCATCGAAACTCGCAACTAAAGTTGCTATATCTGCGCAGTTTGTTAAGCTTATATGAGTTGCCTGTTGCCGCAACACCGACATCAAAGTTGCTGTCTGCGAAGCGCCTAACGCTGTACTAGAAGGATACACGTTTCCATTTAGACTGGTGATTTAGATTATTTAGTTAAATATTGTTTTGTCAACGTCACACAAACGTCATTTTAAATTTGAGAAAAAAAGACAAAACAATGATCTAAATTATGCTTAAATAGTTTTTATGAATAAGGGAGTAACTGCACAACTAGATGGGTATAAAGAACAAAAAACAAAAAACTTGTAGAGACGATAACTGGTGTTGAAACCTGGGGCTTAAAGTGTCGAACATTGATGCAATTACGATAGTAAAGATATGGCAGTGTGACGCAAAGTTTTAGTGCAAACGCAGCTTAGTATGCTTGGAGAGTAACATGTTATTTTGTATCTGACAAATTAAAGCTTTAATTAACATTTTGCTTCCGCTGAGCGTACAGCGTCAGTAAGTATTTTGATTGCAATTTTGTTGTGTACATTTGTTTTGCGGTATTTTTAATAAAATGTGTCATATATACTTATTTTTTTGATGTTTAATACCGACGGTAACAGATTCAGAGCGTCCGAGTTAGATTCCCAACGCGGGTTTGATTAATTATATTTGAAAGTAAATGTAAAATAACTAAAATTGTAAGTAAAGTATGAAGATAGTAGGTACTTAATATCTGACATATGTCGCCATAACATCAATGTTTGTAGCATTGTTGTTTTCTGGCAGCTAGAGATAGGATATAGAGAAGCCAATTCCTTGGTGGTTACGGGTAAAGTGCGCTTCCACTTTTGGCCTTATCATCACTTTACATCAGATGAGATGAAGATCAAGTGCTTACACGTAAGAAAAAAAAACACTTTGCCCAACCTGGAAATTGAACCTACACTCCCCGGATACCATACTGATATAACCATATTGATCACCACTCGGGGCCACTCGGCCACCGCGTATTAATTAATACAATATCCAAAAAAACACGCACTAAATTATAAATCCGTATTTGCATCGGAAGTTATTGATGATCGCGGGTCCGCATTAATATATGAGTAGGTTCGCTCGCCGCGAACAGCGGAAACCTCTTACTGAACGCTGCTTCCCTGGTCCCCTGGTATCTACTTTTAATTGTTTCAATGCAACTCTCGAATTGACGTAAATATATTTATTTACACAGAACGGTGTCTTTCAAGCGAAATATTTTGATAATTGACTGTCTCTTTAAAGATTATTTACTTTTTTTATTTTTTTGGAAATTTTTTAGCAATTAATAGAAACTCTAGCCGAAAGTAATTAATTTGCTTGGTACAAAAATACCACAACAAGTGACGGATTGTACACACTTTAGAACAATATTTAAAAAAATCGTATTTATGCACTAACACGTTTATAACAGTTCAATTAACCCATACAGCAAAACACACATCAGTGTCTTACGGAGCTAAAGGGAATGAACGCATTTAAACCAATCATCCATCATCCATCGCCCCATTTCTTCTAATTCTGATTGTGATGATCATCGGTGCTTCTTATGTCCCCACTGCTAAGGCGCGAGCCTTCCCTATAGATGGATAGGGAGAAAAGCCATTAACCACCACGCGGGCCCAGTGCGGATTGGTGGTGGTTAACGACGACTAATGCAACCGGGACCAACGGCTTTACGTGCCTTCCGAAGCACGGAGGAGCTCGAGATAATGAGCTTTTTGTCACCCATCCTATGACCGGCCTTTGCGAAAGTTGCTAATATGCCACAGCCGACTCTTTCATCATATTAAGTCGGTTCCTCGCCTAAATAGCTGACATGAACGATTTTAACAGTTACTAAAAATAAGCTGTTTTATTTTTGGTCGTTTTAGCACAGTTTTCATTCTCGAACCTTTGTGAGTTTAGTAAAATTTTTTCACTAACGGAAATTGGCAATTTCGACGCATTTTTACTTTAAAAACAGGTTATTTATAAACTGATAAGGAAACGATTTTTATTTTTTTAAGGCACAAAGGAGAAATTAAATTATTAATTTTCATCTCTAAGTTACGATAGGAATTTCAATTTGCATGTTGTGTCCACAGTTATAAGGCCATTCAGCCGTCTTGTGTCATGTATGTTAAATATTTCTAAGATTTTGTGCTGTACTGACCAGTTTGTAAACATATGAATACAAAAAGGCATAGTTGTGTTGTCGATTACGCAAATGGGTAATGGAAACTTCTAGGTCATACCCCCGTATTTATAAACGAGTAAAAGCTCATACTGAAGCAAATTAATTGCTTAAGTAAAATTTCATATTCTTTAGTAAACCGATGAAGTTAGAAACGGCAAAAGCTAGAATTCCTAGCCAAGCAATAGTCACCAATATCTCTACTCAAGCAATCTAGTAAGTTACTCAAAGAATTCATAGTGACAAGCTATAGTTGAGGTCATTGAGTCCGGAAAGTACCTAGTTAACTACTTGCAACTTTGTTAATGGTAATAAATAAGTGAGTAATTATTAAAGTGAAAATCATTGTTAACGAAATTAGCTGCGCTAGCCCACAGGTAAATTTATAATGTATAATCTTATCTCATTTTAAGTGAACTGTTTGTAAGTTCTTATGGGAAATAAATGTCTTTAAACCTAAATTCAGTGTGACAGTTTGTATTATGTCTAAAATAATATAAAATTGATGAATTTGATAATAACAATAATACTTTTATTTAATTGAATAAGAAAACTTATGTTCTAATTTAAACGTTACTTGTATATAAAATGAAATTAGATCTTAGTGACATTTCTAAGAACAAAGTAATTGCTAAGTAATGACTTGTTTATAAATACGGGTGTTAGACTAGACCTGGTACTGATATTTGGTAATTCCTAAGCTTACAACGAGTGTGGTGTGGTGTCACAGGCTTATCTGAAAACTTACTAATAATTAATTGTTTGTACCAATCAATTTCTGTATTATTGTTTCCTGTTTCTATATTTTATTTTATGCGGTGTTTACCTTTAAAAATAACAATCTTTTTAACAACACTAGGTTAAGAAAATGGTTGCCTGTGCTTATATTATGTAATAATGTAAACAAATACTGTTTAACCATAAATAAAAAAGACTCGCGAGTACAATGCTCCAAGCGTTGCGTTACCTACTGAATCGCTCATAAATCAACTCACACACATTTCCGAGACGCTATTCTTACCAGACACTTATTCGTGAAGCGAGATATCGAGATATCGAGCATCGGGCGTCTTAATCGAACAGTCGCATCTTTGTCACATTCAAGATGCGTGGTCACTGGAAATGCAGACTTCAAAATGGAGAATCGATTGTCTTTGTGATGTGTTACTCGAAATCTTCTACGTTATTTAAAAACCGTGTCAAGAGAGATACCAACTTTCCGTTTCATACGGAATAAGCTTTAATTCTTTGAAATTCAAATCAAATTAAATTATTTATTGCATTCTAATACTCGTAGTATAGTATGACATTGTGGAAATTGAAACTTTTACCTGATGTAAATTTGTTAACGTATATTTTTTATTTTGTGTTTTATTTTTTATTTTTTTACATGTTGTGGTTGTCTTCTATATTTTTTGTGTTTATTGTACTGGAAAGTGTCCTGCTATGATAGGACATTTTCCAATATTTTTGAGGCTGTAAGGGAGAAAAGAGCTGGACACTTGCTGAGTTTCTTGCCGGTTCTTCTCAGTACAAGATCTCCCGCCCAGAGTAGACTTACGAACCGATGGCATAGTGACATTCATAAGAGCTACTTGGAGCTTAAACTGACGGCAGAAAGAAAATTTTCCTGGATTCCGGTTAGGATATTGCAATTTTCCTATTTGAATGAATTAATTGAGTGAAAAGTAAATTAATTTAATGAATATTGCTATGCTTAACAGAGATGTTGCTAGCTACCACCATCAAATTTAATTTTGTTACACTTTATCCGGAATTCTCAACCACTGAGGTACTGACTATCTTATGCCGGAACACGACAATGCTACTAACATTGATGTTATGGCGATATATTTAGATAAGATGGTGGTAGCTAGCTAGTTGCACAAACAAAATCAAACACTTGACAATTTTTTTGCAATGTGTAAGCATTTGACTTTCATCTCACCTGATGCTAAGTGATGATAAGGCCGATGATGGAAGCGCACTTCACCCGGAATCCTCAACTACTAAGGCACTGGTTATCTTATCTCTAGCTATCGGAGCACAACAATGCGACTAACATTGATGTTATGGTGACATATTTAGATAAGATGGTGGTAGCTAGCCAGGCGGACAAACAAGCCCTACACAGAAAAAACGGTTTTCTCAAAATAAGCAAAAAATACTTGCATGAAAGCAAATTGCATTAAACCAAGATTATGGTTGTTTCATATATATGGAAACTATTATTTTCTTACGTAAAGGAAAAAAATATCTTAAATTGACATTAAAACAAATCTTGAATGAAGACAATTTCACTTGATTTAAGACATTCTATCTTTTACCAAGAATTATTAGTATTCTTATTGTAAGTCGACGATTCTTTTGGTGTGCTTAGAATGTTTTTTTATTTTAAGAAAATGTTGATTTGAAATTTTGAATTCAGAAAGTAAACAACTTCGCTTTATATAAAATAAACATAATTTTAAAACAGGGTTTGTAGCCGTACCCTACCCTACCGGACCCAACCACTACGTTTCACAGACGTAAAAGCGCAGGGTATAGTGCCGCAGTAATAGACTATACTAGGAACACAGAAAATCAAAGGAAGACCAAGATAGTTCCAATACCTTGGAAGCGACTTAGTACAGACTTTAATCTCTTAACTATACCAAGTTACAATTTTTACTTATAGTTTCGTAAAGAACATCTCGATAGCGCGATTCAGGATGCTACCGCCAGCGCCATCTAGTAACAAAGGGCGGAACGATAGAAAGATAAATAAACTTTCATTTTGAAGTAAGTATTTCATTATCATTATATTAAAACAATAATATTTAAATTTCTTAGATTAATTTTACTTTTACTTCATTTAAAATATTTTTCCTTGATTGTAAAAATTGCACTAAGAGTATTATTTATTTGTTTTGAGAGAGTCAATATCTAGAAATAAACAAATATTACTTGAAATAAGACAATTTTCCTTATAATTAATTACCATGTCAAGAAAAATATTTTTCTTGCTTAAAGAAATCCTTTTTTTCTGTGTACCACCAACCAAAACGAGTACACGAGAACCTCCTCGCTAGGATAGAGAAACATCTGATTGGTGGTCTTAAATACTAGACCATCAGAGGCTGTTCCTATCGGGCCCTTCACTAAGGTATCAACATTTATAGCGACTTATAAAAAGCTACTTTTACCAAATAGGCCGGGCGCCACCGTCGCTCGTCGATTCCTCCGCGATACCGAATGATGGACGGCCCTCGATTTGCCATCTGAACGATTATGCCAACTGATTTATCGACGGCCCAGCGCGAGACACTGCCAACTTGGCTGCTTTCAATGTAAAAAGGTTTAATATTTCTTGCTACTTTTGTTTTATCCATAACTTTTAGTAATGCATGCTGTGATCTGTAGTTGTGAGAATGCTTAGCTCTAGATAATGTAATTACCTACGACGAGTAGTATGTAATGGTACATTTCAACTGATAAACAGTATTTTTAAGATTAAATGGAACTCACTTCCGAATTGGCTCCTTTCATTGTAAATAGGTTTAATATTTCTTGCGACTTTTGTTTGTCCATAACTTTAAGTAATTCATGATTTGATGAAGAGCTGGACACTTGCTGAGTTTCTTGCCGGTTCTTCTCAGTACAAGATCTTCCGCCCAGAGTAGACTTACGAACCGATGGCATAGTGACATTCACAAGAGCTACTTGAATAAAATGATTTTGAATTTTGAATTTTTTGAATTTTGAATTTTGATCCCTTTAATTATGGCAGTATTAAGCTCTAACACTGTAATTGCCTACATTTAATATCTTTGTAATGGCATGTCTCTCTCATGTGTCATCTTTGTAATAATTAAACAGCTTTTTAAGGAGGAATGGAAGTCGTTGCCTGCTTATATGTTTCCTGAACTTTTCAACATTGAATAGGCTCCTTCTTGGTAAGCATGTTTCAACTTTCATCTCTAGACTTAACATTAGGTGAGATTGAAGCCAAATGCCAGTTATTATTGCTCAGCTCATATTTTGACTTATTTCAATGGCACATAACAATGAATGAATATCTTAAGTTACAACCGCCATTTTGCTATAACAACCATACAGCTAAACGTACTTTCCGAAATTCAAAATATGAGTAATAACTTTGGGTCACCAATCCGGTAATCCAGCATTTAAAAAGTGGCTAATCATGATCTCACGCAAAAAAGAAACAAACACGATCGCATTAATTTGATCAATACTGAGTTTACGAAAGATATTATATAATTATAAGTACCTCATAAAAAAATTACTTATCGTGGTTCTTTAAAAAAAGCAATGCTGGACTGGGATCCCGTTAACCTACATGCACATAGAGATATTGGCCTTAACCCAACACGCTGATTGGCCGATTAGTGGGTTAATACTCAGAATTATTCTCAATTCATGTTATAAGCGATTATGTAAAATCAATCAATATCTATTGGGTACTTCGAAATTCATTAAGTAGTTGGAAAGCTTCAAGCGTATTTTTCCAACCGATTAAGCAATTCAACGTCCTTATCAAAATGAAATATAAGCAATCAGTGATCTAGAGAAAAGTTTTTTGTTATTTTACTATGAAAAAGCGCTTGGTTTCCATATCAGCTGATGTTAAGTGATGAAAGGATTTAACCTTTAGGTGGAAGTGCACTTCACCCAAGACCTTGAACTACAGAGGCACTGGCTATCTTATCTCTAACTAACGGAACTCAACAATGGCTACAAACCTTGTTGTTGAAGCAACAGAGATAAATAAGATGGTGGTAGCAAGCCAAGCCGACTGGAACAAGCTCTACCATCAAATAAACCGAATTGTTCCTACCCTCGAACCGAATTATTCGAACCAGGGACCTCTAGGTGGTCTAACTATTAGTCCACAAAGGGATCTATGGAGGGATAAATGTAGGGAGTAAATGATTGAGTGATTCTTATGTCATTGCTATGTTTATTAATTGGGTCAAATGTATGTCGCCATAACATCAATATTCGTTGCATTGTTGTTCTAGTAGCTAAAGATAAGATAGCCAGTGCCTCAATAGTTGAGGATCCCGGGTGAAATGCGCTTCCACCTTCGGCCTTATCATCACTTAACATCAGGTGGGATGAAAGCCAAGAGCTTACCCGGGCTGTGCTTCGAACGGGTGACTAAAAAGTTATCATCTCGAGCTCCTTCGTGCTTCGGAGGGCACGTAAAGCCGTTGGTCCCGGCTGCATTAGCAGTCGTTAACAACCACCAACCGCACTGGGCCCGCGTAGTGGTTTACGGCCCGTTCTCCCTATCCATCCATAGGGAAGGCTCGTGCCCCAGCAGTGAACGTAAAATGAGCTGATGATGATGACAAATAAAGCATTCGTAATAAACAGTATATGACACTGAAAGGGCATCTTCTCAGCATATGTCATAGCATTTTAATAATGCCACGACGCTGTCTTCCGAAGATGCCCAGATTAGCCTCCTAGCTAGAATTAACTTCCTTTTTTGGATTAACTGGACTGTTATTTAATGTGTTAAAAGCGCACTTAGTTATTTTTTTAAATCTTCCCACAATACAGTCCCACACATATCCCAAACATACTGCTGGGTAAACGCAGAGGCGTTTGATATTGATGATTGATAATGCTTGAGGAGCTCGATGGCGCTGTGGTTAAAGCGCTCGATCTGCGATTGCTAAGGTCAAGCAACTGTCACAAAGGCAGGTCATCGGATGGTTGACCGAAAGTTTGTCATATCGAGCTCCTCCTTGCTTTAGAAGGCACGTAAAGCTGTTGGTCCTGGCTGCATTAACAGTCGTTAACAACCACCGCCCGCACTGGGCCAGTTCGCTCATGTCCCAGCAGTGGGGACATGAAATAAGCTGGTGATGACGCTTGCCATATGCGTTGTGGTTAGTAATCACGTACACCGAAGAATCCTTACAATACTCTCCGACCAGGGAGTTGAAGCCCGGACCACCACATCGGGCAAAGCAACCACTAACCTTAGGCAGTCAAACGTTTTAAAAATCTCCGTGCAGAAGTGTTCCCATTATATTCCTAACTAATGAAGGCTGCTACTCATTATCTTCGCTTTAACCGCACTATTCCATCGCAGAGTAAGATAAATTGCCAGCCGCTGCTCAGTAATTAAACTTGGTAACACTTTCGTTAATTAAAAATAAATATTTGTATTATCTAATAGGTACCTAGTTTATGTATATTTTGATAGTTCGCAGCTCAATGCTGTTGGCTTACAATTTGAGCTATTCAATTGTGTTATGACGACTTGTTAATGTCGTGTGATGTGATGGTGATTATATTATATAAATTGTCATATAATACTCTGTCCAATAACTTTAACAGGCATATTGTTATCTTACAATTAAAAATAAGTCGTGTAAACTGTTCTTTTCACATAGGAAACAAGTTAAACCGACTTATTTAACCTTAAAAACCACTGCCTCCTTTTTTAACCTTTCATCCACGACGAACACTGATCAATGCCCTAACAATTAAATTATATTGTGTCTGTATTCACAGCAGGCGACAGGTTAAAGTTGGTTGGTTGGTTAAGGTTTTCATCATCATCATCATCATCAGCTCATTTTATGTCCCCACTGCTGGGGCACGAGCCTTCCCTATGGATGGATAGGGAGAACTGGCCATAAACCAGCACGCGGGCCCAGTGCGGATTGGTGGTTATTAACGACTGCTAATGAAGCCGGGACTAACGGCTTTACGTGCCTTCCGAAGCACGGAGGAGCTCGAGATGATAAATTTTTGGTCGCCCATCCGATGGCCGGCCTTTGCGAAAGTTGTTTAACCTCTCTCAGACCGGGCGCGTTAACCACTGCGCCATCGAGCTATTGTAATGAAAGCCAAAACATTGTGTCGTTGTAAAATAATGATAACATCATTATTTTCAGAGCAATTTTCCCGAATCACACGATGCCCGTCGAATGACCATTGTCGAGTCAACACTGCGACTCGATTACATTTGTACATGGTGTGGTGACTGCGGGTGGGCCATAGAGCTACGAACGTCAACACAATAAAAGCACTGAGGAGTTTGTCACGAGTCGTATTTTTGTTGTAAATATTGATGATTTTCTTTTTGCTTTGCTAGCAATAAATAATAATAATAAATATATCTATCTAATTCCGCAGAATTTTACTTCAAAAAGAAATAATTGTATAAAATAGCGGCCAAGTGCAAGTCGAACTCGCCCATGAAGGGTAGCAGCAAGTAACATGATATAAAAGTTCTTGTAATTCGTTGTAACTTTGATCGATGTTTTAATAATAGTGTATCTTTTTTAAATTAAGTTATTGATAAGTAAACATTATAATTAGGTACCTAAATGATGGGATTTAGATCTAAAAGGTAAATTGCGGTTTACGATTTATGATGTATTAAAAAAAACCACTTACTAGATCCCGTTCAAACCAATTTCCGGCGGAAGTTTGCATGATAATGTACATCATATATTTTTTTTAGTTTTATGATTCTCTTATTTTAGAAGGTACAGGGGGGACACATTTTACTAATTTGGAAGTGTCTCTCGCGCAAACTATTCAGTTTAGAAAAAAAATATATAAGAAACCTCAATATCATTTTGGAAGACCTATCCATAAATACCCCACACGTATGGGTTTGATAAAAAAAAAATTTTGAGTTTCAGATCTAAGTATGGGGAACCCCCAAAATTTATTGTTTTTTTTCTATTTTTGTGTGAAAATCTTAATGCGGTTTACAGAATACATCTACTTACCAAGTTTCAACAATATAATTCTTATAGTTTCGGAAAAAAGTGGCTGTGACATACGGACGAACGGACAGACAGACAGACGCGACGAATCCATAAGTGTTCCGTATTTTGCTATTTGGCTACGGAACGCTAAAAATGGTTGAAATCAATGCAGTAGCCTATTCTTCACCAAATACTTTGAGTGTGTGCGTTAACCTATTATGTTACATGTTGTTTATAATCAAAACGACAATAAAGGATTGGTATGTCCTGTCTCTCTGTGCTTATTCTCACCTTACTGCGATCGCCAACCCGCCTGCCAAGCGTGGCGATTATGGCAAATTCCCCTCAAAATTATTTATCCTTGAGGGAGGCCTTTGTCCAGCAGTGGACGTCTTTTTGGCTGAGATGATGATGATGATGATGTCCTGATCTGAATATCTTTACTTATAAGACATTACAAATAATACAAATGCTGGTCATTGAATCTCCAATTCACATAAGAGTTGCAAAAAATGCCGTTTTTAATAACAATCATCATCACCAGCTCATTATACGTCCCCACTGCTGGGGCACGAGCCATCCCTATAGATGAATAGGAGAACGGGCCATAAACCACCACGCGGGCCCAGTGGTTGTTAACGACTGCTAAATAAAGCTGAGACCAACGGCTTCACGTGCCTTCCGAAACACGTAAGAGTCTGATAGAAATGTGACAACACTTCGTTATTTACTAAATACCTACATCAACGAAACAAAATGTGTGATGGATGATATCCTATAATTATTCTTCGGGTCAACAACAGCGTTGGCTACGACGAGTCATTATAACTTTTAAACTACCGTTTCACTAACATTAGACGCAATTCTAATGGTGTAATTGCCATATTTTTCGGTGGTTTCAAATATCGGATACTTGAATACCACAAAAAAACATGTTAATATTACTATAAATATTTTATAGAAAACTGGTAGGTAATTATTTTCCACTTGCCTATTTACAACTGAAGTTACTATTTATGTCTATGGTACCACAAACGCCTTGCTGGTGGGTTACAGTGGGTGTTGTTTTAAACATTATAACGCTCCCACGATTCTTAGAAGAGAATCTATACGTTTTCGGCCTTTGAACTCAACTCGATGAAATCACAAACACAATTAAAGTGCTAATTAATTGATAATTAACCAAATTTTAATGAACGACAACGATTTGTTAAATTATTTCAAGGAACACTCTGAATTATTTCAACTTTTAATTACAGACATTCTTATAAAAACAGTTTTAATATTATTTGAAAACCTTGTTTTTATTAAATTATAAACGTTTAGAACAACTAACACGTTTAAAAATAAACAAAATGTAACGGCAAAAATCATGGCCGAAGCTATAATTTCTGTACATAGCCTGGAAAGCTACGAGCAGGTACCTACCACCCTCATACCAGTTTCTACAGACATGCAGCAACGTAATTGAATGATATTTTATAAAACTAGATAGTAGGAACACCTAGGTAGGTGAAACCCGTGATTTTTCATGATTCAGTACAACCCTGATATATAACCATGAGGCGGACTTAATGCCTTTTCACTGGTTCGGTCAAATATTAGAAAAATCTACAACGTAAGATAATAATTGATTGCGCGAAGATCAATCTTTGCGAAAAACACGTATAAAAAGAACACTAGTTCATAATGTATATAAATGAGTTGAATATGAAAAACTGCGAAAGTATAGTATTGTTTGGCTAAATAACTAAACTCAATATCAAGTTAATGTAATTAAAAACAAGATACGTAGGTAGGGATAGGCATTTATAAAAACATAACAATAAAAAAGTACATTCACACGAAGATAAACTTTTGTGCGTCAAATTGTAACCTATTTTGTCTCATAGGAATTTCAGAGTCTTTGAAAAGCTATACGATAATAAATGAGTTATTTTGTTTAATGTAAATATATGTTTTACAAGACGAAACAAGTTTTATTTTTAAATAACCAGTTGTTCTGTAGAATAACAATGTAAGTACAGAAATACTCTACGGTAACAAAAGATAAACTTTTCCCACAAAAGAAAAGAAATGAATATAACATAGTAAAAACACAACCGACCGCACGCAAAAAACCTCTTTTGAAGTTTGTAAAATTGTAATTATGTTTCGGAAAGTGAGTAAAAACTCTACAGCAAGCTAGACAACCTATCGGAATATGTGATGTATAAATACTGACCTATGTGATAAAAATTTAGGTCGACAGCTATATTTAATGAGATAGCGGTCACGGTTTTATTTTTAAGAGCTTTTAGCAATATTCGTTGCAATTAAATACCTAGAAACAATAATCGGACTATAATTAAACAGACTTATACAAGAAGTATTCATACTCTACCTAGATATTGAAATTATTTTTAAAGCATGAATCTTTTCGGTCCGGAAAACTCTTTTTACTATGAACACAGCGTCTGTGTCGCTATGACATCATAGTTTTTCTAAAGACGTTCAAAATTCAAATTTAATGTTTCCTTTAAAAACTTTAATTATCACAAAAATATTTGTGACTAAAGATTTTAGGTACGAGTAATATTAGGTACTCGTAGAATCTAATTATTAAATTCTAAATATTCCTCATTAGATTCTGAAACAAACACAAAGTCTAATTAAAGCAAGTTATTGTAAAAATAATATAGCCCCGTGGTCAATTTCGTACGTCGTTTAACTGTTACAAAACACAAATTTATTTCCAATAGTTTACCATTTCGAAGATCGATGGTAAAAATAGAAAATTATCAATGGCGATGTTTCTGCGAACATTGCATTTCTTCAAAGTCGAAATCTAATATCAGCGTACCTTGGAAAAACGTCTCATAACATTATATTAGGAACAGAAAGCGGCCGATGAAATAAATCAACAATAAAAATAGCTTACGCTCTCCACACAAGATATTCCCAAACACGTTGACACATCCAAAAATCCACAGATAATTCACAGAACTCACTATTCGAAAATGCACACTTAGGTTGTAACAATCTTTAAAGGGTCGAGAGAAAAAAAAACATTGACCGTGAAGGCTTCAATGTCCGATGTGTTCGCGGTCGTACGGAGGGGCGACGCACGTGCGCGCTGCGCGGAGTCGAGATCGACACTGGCCGTCCGTGGAGCTAAACCAGGGGAAGGTTACATGCTGTGTGAGGGTGCTCGGGGTTGTCTGTGTGCGTCCAGGTCACCAGGATTCGGTGGAGACAAGCGTTGAGTGCCATGCCCCATTTCTGGTTGTTTTAACGGTTCTTTTGCTCGAATGCAGTTTTGATAACGAATTGGGAGATCCGATGACGGCAAGGGTGGATATCGGTTTTTGTTTGTTTTTTTTTGGTAAAACGTTCGACTTTCGGGTTTTTGGACCAAGTTTCAAAATGTATTGAAATCTGACAAACTTTGTTGTATTCGTCATGGAAGCGTAATAAATTTCAACAATTACGAAACGTAGTTTAATTTTTTACACATACTTAGAGAAAATATTTTTTATTTGCTCAGTGGTCCAAATGTACAAAAAACTTGCGTATTAAATTACGATAACTCTTTTATGTTCATGAATAATAATGTTTTATTATTTTTTTGTTATAGTTATTTGTATCTATGTACCCTTTTCCGATCGGACAGGGTTTTTGTTACATATTGTATTATGTTTTTTAACGCGGGTTCCTACACTTCCCTTGTTTGCCCGATGTAAGATAGCGCACATTCGCAGTCCAGCTTGTGCACGCCTGAATCTTGTAAGGTATGGGCACTTGATTTGCCAGGTCCAGCGTGTCAAATTTCGGGACGCAAGGTAAAAATAATCGGGATTTGGGATTTCAAACCGGGACTGCTATAATTGTAGCAACATGTCTTATTTTAGCCCTCTGGTAAGAATGTGATGATGATGTGATGTGATGTGATGTTATAATGAAAGGGCGCGTAGTAGCAAAGACATTGATATTTATAACGCCAGTTCCACACGATAAAAAAGTTTGTATCGGACCTCTTTAAAAATGAGCAGTCCTCTTCTTCTCCTTAAATTCATAATCATTGTTCCAAATCTTTTGTTGAGTATTTATTAGTGTTTAAGTAATAATGTTATATATTTTTAAATCATGTTGTGTAAACTTTTTTGGATTATTGTCTAGCCTTCTCAACTTATTTGCGTTACTACTATAGATTGTATTGATGGTAATCTGTCTGTGTACCTATAAATAAATAAATAAATAAGTAAATTGCTTAAAAAAAATGCTGGATTTTGTGAATCGTCATGACTTGATGAAAACAATGAAATTAAAAATGGACGATAAACTTCTACATATTTTACATATTCTACATATTCAGAGAGAATTCATTTTTGCTGCCAAAATTATTGAAAGTACTAGGAGGTTAGTGAAAAATCGAGACATGTGGCGTCCCGATCAAGGGTAAATCGAGATCTGACACAAGACCCCTGAAAATCGAAATCGGGACACCTGGCAACGCTACTTGACAGGTCGTTGAAAATTGATTGATCACCTTTTTCAGCTTCATCCGAAACACAACAAATAAACAATAGTATCATCATCATCTCAGCCAAAAAGACGTCCACTGCTGGACAAAGGCCTCCCTCAAGGATAATTAATTTTGAGGGGAATTTGCCATAATCGCCACGCTTGGCAGGCGGGTTGGCGATCGCAGTAAGGTGAGAATAATCACAGAGAGACGCTGCTGCCCATCCTCTGGAATGGTCCCATAGTCGCCTTCTACGATACCCACGGGAAGAGATGGGGTGGTGCAATTCTTTACCCCCGGCACCACACGGCACCACACAACAATAGTATGTAAATGCAGTATTCACCAATAGTATATGAGGGTGTCGGCGGCCACACGTCACGAACATACATAATCATATGAGTTATGTACAGTTGTGGTCAGTGCACCTGAGCGATCTCCGCGCCGACTAGATGCGGCGACCACAAGCCGCAGAGTGCCTGCTACCTGGGATATACGCGGTTGAGTGTACCTCTACAGGCTGCGGTAAACGTATCAATAAATACATTGTTTAATGTGTTAATGTATAATAATAAAAAGCAAAGCAGCTGGTCAAAGAGTTAAGTGCTCGCCTTATTGAGGCCTCCGGTGTCAGGAAGGCTGGCAGCTACCTTTGCCAACGTATTAGTTTGGCAATCCAAAGGGGCAATGTTGCCAGCATTCTTGGGACCGTTCACATGAGCCCACAGTTGGAGGACATCTTTTATTTATAGGTATTTAGTTTTTAATTTCTAATTATCTTTTCTCTGTTTTTTTTTTTCAAGTTGAGTTCTGTATTTAAGTTTGTTTAGAATAATAAATATATTTATTAGTCTTAAAACATATCTTACAAAAAGAAAATACAAAATACATTTTATGATATCTCATTCCAATTCCAATTCCAATTCCTTACCCAATCCAATTTAAGCGGTCTTTGACAGGGACTGCAGATTTTTACGTCCACAGCACCTGCTATTCTGTCACAGCCCATACTAAATACCAATTACATTAGTGATCAACTGTTTTTGTTTTGTTTATATAAATTTAACGCAAATTTTGTTGCGAAACAAATTACAAAAACACAAATTTTGAAAAAATTTCCACGAGCAGGATTTGAACCTGCACCTTACCGGGTCAGGTGCTCTCCTAATTGAGCTATCGTGGTTCTAACCAGCCCGCCGAAATTATTCAACACTATTTACTTTTTTTACTACATTGACATAATAATGCATGATTTGTTTTAGGTGTAAAGAAATTTATTCTCAAAAGACAATACGGCCACTTCACATTAAAACTTAAATTATACTTCAAACTAGTCGTCCTGAATAAAATTAAAAATATAGATATAAATATAGGTTGCTTGCAGGCCCTTCTTTATCATTGGGCACTCTGTGCAAGTGCCCAGGGCCCCGCAATCAATGGGGCCCCTTTGTTTCTGCCAGATCACTAACCGATAATCGATATTACCGATAAATATATTTGTTTTGCGAAACAAGAATTACTAACTTATTGACTTTTTTTGCTTTTTAATTCAAATAAACCAGGGGCCTAACACTGGCAACTCTATCTGGCTGCAAATAAATAAAAATACCAGTTGAGTAAATGTAGAGTTTTGCTTATCTACTCCTTTTGCCTGTTTTATTATAATCTAGCGTATCATAAGGACCCCATTATCCGTAAGTGCCCATCTGGGCCTCCAATAGGTTAAAGACGGCCCTGGTTGCTTGTTACAAAGAAAACTTGCAATGTTTCAACCCTAGGTCCAGCTGATACAATGTTCTTGGTCGTCAACCTTATTGTTAAAAAACAGTCCATGCGCGGCGGGAGCAGGGCTAAAAATGTTAAGATCTTAACCATTAAAAAAATATGTACCTAACTGAATTAATGCAATGAAAGTTTCAAATCGCGTAAAATCAATTGAATAGAAACGTCTTTTTTATTTCTTTTTCCTATTAAATTTAAAATGTAATTGCGAAATGGCGAATCCGAAATTTATTTATTTATTTTTATTTACAAGTTTATGTACACACATTAAAGGGTTATGATGATACATTAGTGTCGAGGTGATACATTTTTGGTCACCAATTCGATGAGTAACCTTTGCAAAAAAAGTTCCCATGAATTTTATCATTGATGTCTAATATTACCCAATCCAATTTATGACCTCGAAACTAACTAAGCTACATCATGTTACTGAAATGCAATATGTCGTTGCAAGCAAGCTGCCTTTTTATACAAACTCAGAAACTATTTAACGTATAACAAAGATAAAAAGTGTGTCCTACAAGGTTGATACACTAGACGGTGAACCATTTTTTTACCCTTAAACTTTACACTTCACCGCACGCGCCAGCCGCCTGCCACACATACATTTACATACACCTTTCGCGTACGTAGCTAAAAAAGCTCTCATACATTTTGTACTTTCAAAACGCAGTATTCAACAAACGCTTGCTTGTATTCTTTAGTCTGTGCTACAAGACGATAACTTTAAAGACACAGACTAAATAATGTTGCCGCTAAACAAACAGTAAGTGAAACTTTAGAATAGTTAGAGTTTAGAAAATGCATTATTACCGTGTTTTGTTGTTTATGAGTGCAGAAATATCGGAATATCAGAAACAACCACAATAATAGTAAAATTCGCGTTAATAATAATTATTCCAAAGTAAATGATTTCATCAGTTTAAAAAGTAATACTGAAACTTATTTCTTTAGTAGGCTTTACACAATTAACCAGTGTTAATTGTGAAGATCATCACCACGATCATCATTTCAGCCAAAAGACGTCTACTGATGGACGCAGGCGAAATAATAATAAAAAAATTGAAGAAAAAAGAAACTGTACAGTACTTTGTTAGTTTTATAAAAGATGATGATGAGTAATGATAGAATGTTTAATGATAAATGATAATCCCTCAAACTTCTTGAATATTAAAAGATGTGGGGCTTTACTGAG
The DNA here is from genome assembly GCA_963082485.1 of Eudonia mercurella. Classification (NCBI taxonomy): domain Eukaryota; kingdom Metazoa; phylum Arthropoda; class Insecta; order Lepidoptera; family Crambidae; genus Eudonia; species Eudonia mercurella. Next base: position 226,782 of record OY720047.1, on the reverse strand, counting down.
ACCTTCATGCGGAGTTCTTGAGAGAGTTTAAAAAGTGATGTTAAACTATTTTGGGTAAATTACCAAAAAAAACAATAAAAACTTATAAAAACTTATGCATGTTCACGAACAATAAACAGTTAATTATCTACCATTCCCCATAATAAAATTCAACAAAACAATTTCTCCTTTAATAAAAAAAACTATATACTCTTCACTTTCCCGCCAAGAAGTTTTAATCTTCTTACTGGTATTCATTAGTCTGTGAGACATGACGATAACGACAGGGACACAGACTAAAAAACACCACCGCAAAACGAACAGTATGCAAGCAAATGAGTATTGAACTTTTTTATTCTGTGGCCTTCATTTGACCGTTACAATACCACCTGTTATGATGTAACGCGTCAGATGTGTGCAGACAGAGACAGATGTATCGCCGTCCCTGTCTAACTCCTTAAGGGATGCACACCTGCACCTGGGATCTTTGAAGAAACTAATAGGTAGGTACTTAGAAACTTTTTTCGAAGTTTAATATATTTTTTATCGGTGTCGCAGCAAGATTGTTTAATATCGATATAATTAGTAATGCATGGTAATGCTTAACAGTTAAATACTCGTAGTACATCTTTGTAGATTACCTACATGTAATACTTCGTTAAAAAATAAATTAAGAAAATAAAAAAAGTCGATGCAAAAAAATTATAAGTACTTCATTTACGTTCATATTAGAATTGTCAAAAGTTTTAGTCGACGCATTATTACAACCAAGATATTAGGGCCTCTTATGGACCAAACTTTATTTTATTCTTATAATATGTCTTAATATCTTATTCAGTCAGCCAGTTCCTCGCAGTTGACGGTTCCAGGTGAATTACATTTCCACTTCCACCCTCATCATCTCTTAGAATCAGAAGAGATGAAGGCCAAGTGTTTCCACATTAAAAACTAAAACATATATAAGCAGTTTGAGTACGATCTCAGTCCCGATCCGATCCGAACCCCTCGGAGAATCTAGTAGGGCACGGGGACACGCACTAGTGCGTGATGCCATTCCCTCTAAAAACCCCCAAAACCCTCCAAAGGTCCAAAGGTGATTCGTTTCACACGGCTAGAGGAACCCTTTAAGTTTCTCAGCGCCCCCAAAAAAGCCCGGTGAACCTGAAAATGCCGTCTAAAGCAATCATCAAACTGTCTCCAATAAAAAGAAAAAAACCACATCTATTCGATAAAATCTCTATTTTATATTGGATTAATATTTATTTGTAAACTAGTGGACCCGGCGGACTTCGTACCGCTTTGACAGTTAAACAAATGTCAAAAAGAAAAGTCTGTCAAAATTTCAATAAAAACGTATAAAAAACTACCAAATAGGTTCTATTCCCAACATCAAATTCAAGACAAATACAGAGAAAAGGTTTCATTCACGTGGGAATATCGGGATAAAAACTATCCTATGTGTTAATCTAGGTTATGAACTATCTGTATGCCGAATTTTATCCAAATCCATCCATCCATTGCAGCGTGAAGAAACAACAAATATACACACACTAACTTTCGCATTTATAATATTAGTGTCATTTATGTTTTAGGGTGAATAAAAAATAAAAAAAAGTTTTTATATCTTTTTGTTTATGGTCTTTGTAGTGGTCTATGTAGACATCAGGTGGGTTACTCTTGAAACACAATTGCAATAATCAATTTCCAATCCCAAATCTAAAAAATTCAAATGGCACTCTTAAGAGGGCGTATAAACCTAGAAAAAAAACAGATTCCACCCGCGCCCCTTTCACGCCCCGCTTTCGTCCGTGCGTACGGCGTGGCGGCCAACGCAACAGATTGGCAGGTCGCTCCCTCGTGTGTACTCGTGTTTAGTGCGATCGCGCACAGTATACCTAAAATAATCAGATAAAAACCGGCTAAGTGCGAGTCGGATCACCTAGCTGTACTTCGAAACACTAAAATACTCTTTGCTGGTGGTAAATAATACGCAAAGGTAAGTAATGATATCATATATTTTTATTATATATTGCTACTTTAAATATTTAATATTGTTTTATTTTATAAAGGCGTAGGTGCCATGAAATCTTTAAGCATTTTTGTATTATGTAGATTATTTTTTGTATCATGTAGATTATATTATCCCTTTCAGTCGCACTTTGCTATCGACAGAAGTAACTGCAACAGCGGTTGCTGTCGACACGTTAAAGGTCAAAGGCCTACCATCCGACACTACAGTTACCTCTATTGATACCAAAGTGCTGCTCGTGTGTAAGTGCTCTTACTGTTATATCTCTTCTTCAAAGAGTGTCGACAATGTAAAAAAAAGAAGTCTAATTTTATTACAAAAATATCGCTTTATTTACATAGATTCATAGGTTTACATTTTTTTTTCAGAATTCGTTCTCTGGCTTGTACCTGTACTGCAAAGAACAGACAGAAAGAAGGTAAGTTAAAACATTTTTGCATTAAATTATGTATTTAAGGTCTGTTCATTCTAACTTGTCTTAAAATGTAACAATCTTTATAGGACTTACTATTGAAATTTAATGAAAAATTTTATTGTTTTTTTAATGGTAAAAAAAAAACTAAAATATTGTTTACACTTAAGATAAACAGACTTTCTGTAATCAAAGTCAAAGTCAAAGTGTCAAATATTTTGTATTCAAATAAACTTTAGAAAAGTACTTTTGAATCGTCCAAACATTTTTTTTACCTACTACCCATTCAGGACGTCTATTTTTTAGTTGTGGAGAAGAATGGGCGCAAGAAACTCCACAGTTTTAATATAAGTAACGACATTTACAAAATTATATGCCGTCATCAAGTTATACAAGTTTAAAATTACTTAACAATATTTTAAATTAGAAATACCTGTTGGGGTGATTGAAGCATTTTTAACCCATGCTGTTTTGTCTTGAATGTAATCAGACACTTTATAATAAGCTTTTTTACAAAGCTTTTCTTTAATGACGATTTTAAATTAAATCATAAGACAAAAGAGGAATTCTCTTGCAAAATGTTTGGTAATATTTTAAATAAATGTGTAATTAATTCTAAGAAAAGCCCGTCTCAACCTACAATTATTAAAAATGTTCAGTCAATCAGTATAGTTCACCAGAACATTCAAGGAATGATGGGCAAAGATCCAGAGATTGCATTGTTCATGAACGATAATAAAGTTGATATTCTGTGTATTACTGAACACTGGCTTAAAGATCATCAGTTTATGTTCAATTTTAATAATCATTTGGTAGGTAGTTCGTTCAGTCGAGTAAATTCAATTCATGGTGGCTCCTTAATTATAGTCGATAAGAAGTTAAAATTAAAGGAAAGAAAAGACATAATGAGCCTCTCGGTTGAGCAAACAATAGAAATAGCTTGTGTGGAGCTGGAGCGACTTGTTGTATTAAGTGTATACAGGCCTCCGTCAGCATTGTATGATTATTTTGAAAAAGTAATGGATGAAGCATTATATAAAATCCGCAATGTAGGTAAAAAGATAGTTGTTTGCGGTGATTTTAATATTAATTTGTTAGAAAAGTCTACAGGTTCTATCAAAATTAAAAATTTATTTCAATCATATAATTTGAATAATTTATTTTTGGAGCCGACTAGAATAACTGCCACTTCGGCCACTTGTATCGATAATATATACACTGATCTAGTACCTCTGTCTAAACTCATTATTAATAAACTAGACTCTGATCATTGTGGCCAAATGGTCAGCCTTCCACATCAGTGTCAGCAAGTGAAGAAACAGATTATCACTGTTGTACCAAAAACTGCAGGTCGTCTGGAACGCTTCAAAACAATCTCTATGATAATATATGTTATGTAGAATATAATGATAACCCACATAAATTTTATAATGATTTCTTTTATAAATATTGTTTAGAATTTAATAAAACTTTTATTCCAAAGATGGTCTCGGTTAGTGGTACTGTTACTTTTAGTGAATGGGTTACAATTGGTATCCACAAAAGTAGAAAGCGACTTTATGAGCTATATGATGAACGCAACTATAACACCAGTGAAGATTTCAAATTGTATGTCAAAAAATATTCTAAGTTATTTAAAACAGTATGTCGATTAGCAAAGGCAAAATTCCTGAGTTCAAAGATTAAGCTAAGTGATAACAAAATAAAAATGACATGGAATATTATAAATAGTGAAACTGGAAATGTCAAAAGTCGTAACAATGAGTACAAATTGAGCTTCGAAAATCAAATCTTAACTTCTGATGCTGATGTTGCTGCGGCATTTGAGAAGTTTTTTACTGATATTCCAGTTTCAACTACAAAGACTTTGGACTCGTCCCCCACTGTAGCTGAAGCGGTTCTAAAGGAAAATGTCAAACCTAGTGAAAACCATTTTAGTTTTCAAAAAATTGATTTTAGAGATATAATTAAAACTTTTAACACTCTTAATAAAAAAAAAGACTGCTGATTTGTGGGGTAATTCCGTTGACGTCACTAAATCCGTTATTGAGACAATAGTTTCAGTTTTAGCTTGCATATTTAACGAATGTATTGACTGTGGTGTTTTTCCTGACCTAATGAAGCACAGTAAAGTAATTCCATTATACAAATCAGGTAGCACATCTGACCTCACTAACTTTAGACCAATTTCTGTGCTACCCACATTTAGTAAAATATTTGAAAAGATAATTCTGGACCAAATTCAAGTTCATTTTTATAGAAATAAGCTTTTACATTCATTTTTCAGGTATCGCGAGGCATTTCATCTGCGAGCTCTTCGAGATCTACGAGATCTTCGAGCTGGATTGTACAGTCAGCAACGACAGACTTTTCATGTGTTAACATATAAAAAAATCAATATTATGTTTACATTCTATGGTTTTTATAAAAATAAATATACGAATAGCTTTAAATTAAACAACTGTAACGAACTAACAGAGTTGATGAGAGATTTTTGCGTACGAGTTTGACCGGATAGCATTCATCGGCTTGTGAGATATTACGACATTTACGAGCTGGAGCAGTTCTGAAATACAAAATAATTGTAAATCACAAGTTTGTACGGTAATATACGAAGTATGATACAATACTTCCAGAATAGCTAATTCAACTTAATTATGTATGTACTGTGAAAAAAAAATTACTATACATACTGCCACCAATACGAGTGGTCAAAAGCATCGTTCTGTTTTGCATATACTATACCCGGTACCCGCGTCGCCGTCATTGCTTCAGCGCTTCTAATACATTGTATAGTGAGCTCTAAAGTTAATGCGTAAGGGTCGATATTTCAAGGTGAGACTACTCATTACCAATGAAAAGAAATAATAACAATATTATGATAATAATATCTTATTTTAACGAAATATTTTCTCGGCGCCCTGAGCACAGAAACACAGTCCTCTCGTCTCAACAGAGTGATCGCGACTAATCGATGAAACAAAACATGCCTGTTACCTCGGGTCAGGTGCGACAGACTGGAGCGTTCTGCACGGAATAAGAATGTCGTAAGCGCCGAATTAGTTTTAGTTTATTTACTCGTAAAATATAAATTTTTTTTTCAAATCGCTAATACAGTCGCTCGGTAATATAATTTGATATTATGTGTTAAAATATTGGCTCAGTAATATGCGTCAAATTGAAAATAAATTGATTCTAGTTGAAAAGTAGACGTAAGTTTGTGATTTTATTTTATCGATAAAATTTTAATATATTATGTTTTCGCTTAAGCCAGTCCCTTTCAAGTATGCTGTAGTATCTATGATATTTTTTTCGGGTAAATCGCGGTTTATCTTCTAGTGTTAAAATCAAATCTACGATTGGTGATTTACCTTTATACCCCCTCTTAACGTGAAGTGCGCTTCCACCAAATGGCCTTATCATCACTTAACATCAGGTGAGATCAAGGCACTGTGCTTACCCGTAAATATAAAAAAAAAAAAAAAGCGATAATAGCGCTACATTGGAATTAAATTACGTGGAAATTTAGTGAACAAATTATTATCGAGATGGGGCGTTCCGAAATTGCGAAACGTATCCCAATATCGATACATAATAATCGCATTGGAATTGTATTGAGATTGAATTTGCGTCAAGAGTAGCCTACCAGTCCTATTGTAAAAAAAGGTTGCTAACACCGAACAGTAAAGTTTATTTTGATCTACCAACCTATGAAGTAACAATGTAACAAAACAAAGTGTTTTGTGACACAGAAAGGCTTTCGCGGATAATAGAATGACGTCATCGGCAACCGCCGACCGGTTATGACGGATTTGATGCGATGATGTATGTAAAAACATGGCCGTCCTCGACTCTTGGTATTATTTTTATGTTTGATTATGTTTTTATATCTTTTTGAATTTACTAATTTTTGTTACTATTAGTTTATATAGCATTTAAGCGTGTTGACTGAACAGGTTGTAAGTTTAAATGGTCAATTTTAAATAAATAAATAAATAAACTACGAAAATGTAATTATTTATACAAAAAGAAAGACAAAGACTTTCTACAAGTAACGTTCATTACTCGTGATACTAGGCTCTTCACTATGAATTCTAGAGAAATCTAGATTGCTTGAGTAAATATATTGGTGACTATTGATTATCTTATTTATAACTTTTATAAAATATTTTATAAAGAATAGTGAAATAAATTAACCGACCCAGCCAGGAATCGAACCTGGGTCTTCCGCAATGACACTGTGCCGCAATAAGCACTCAAAAATTAAAAAGCAGTGACAAAATTCAACACTTACGTCAGCCTTCCCGGTAGCATAGCGGTCAGCGCAGCCGCCCGGATTGCGGAAGACCCAGGTTCGATTCCTGGCTGGGTCGGGTGGGCGTTTTTTTTTTCACTGAATTTTATAAATATTTAATTCAGCTTCACTGCAGTAATTAAAACTTAAAAATAAAAAAATAAAGTTTATTTTAACTTTTGAAGTTTCTTACGTCATCGGTTTTCTTAATTACACTCGTTTATAAATACGGGTGTAATAAGATGTCTAGTTTTGTAATAACATTCATATGCTGATAGGTTTGAGTTTGGATATAAGTAAGTATAACATTGATAATTGTATTTACAAGATTATTTTTCACCTGGATTTCTTTTGCTGGGTCCCAGGTTTCTTTTTTCCCTGTCAGCGTTAAAATATTCTGAAATGCCCGCCCTATCATAGCAGGACACTTTCCATTACCAATAAACAGTACAAGTAAGAGAAAAAAAAGACAAAGTGTTGAAAAAATTCCACGAGCGGGATTTTTTCAACACTCACAACAACTCAACACACACACAATTCTTTGGTTTACAGAGTAAGATAACTCTTACTTTGTAAGCCAAAGGAGCCCTATTCAATGTCTAACGATATATTTAACGATAGTGTTGTTTAAGTTGGATTGAGCCACGATAGCATAGTTGGTAGTGGGTGGTGACGAAAAATTTATCATCTCGAATTCCTCCATGCTTCGAAAGGCACGTAAAGCCGTCGGTCCCGGCTGCATTAGCAGTCGTTAACATCCATCGCAACGGGTCCGACTGATAGTTTATAGTCCGTTCTATGATCGGCCTTTGCGAAAGTTGCTTAATTTAAAAAAAACCTTTGAAGTAAATAACGCAACTGGATCATCGCCCGTATTTCAGTACATATTAGATTCTATAACTGTTTCACGCAACAACTCGTTTATTGTTTAAATAGATAGTTAACTTAGTTAAATAAACTATAAAAAGTATCCGAATAATAGACTTTCATATTTATTTATTTGCATATCACATGGTATTACAAAGTTAAAGAAAATTAAGTACATAAGACATGTGATACCCTGTAAGGGCTCCGCAAAGTGTGAGAGCACTACTGTACACTTCTGCATCCTTATGTAGACACTTAATTATAAAAAACCGGCCAAGTGCGAGTCGGACTGGCGCACGAAGGGTTCCGTACTTTATGACGTATTAAAAAAAAACTACTTACTAGATCTCGTCCAAACCAATTTTCGGTGGAAGTTTGCATGGTAATGTAGGTAAATCATATATTTTTTTTAATTTTATCATTCTTATCTTAGAAGTTACAGGGGGGGGGACACATTTTACCACTTTGGAAGTGTCTCTCGCGTAAACTATTTAATTTAGAAAAAAATATACTAGAAACCTCAATATCATTTTTGAAGACCTATCCATAAATACCCCACACGTATGAGTTTGATAAAAAAAAAATTTGAGTTTCAGTTCTAAGTATGGGGAACCCCCAAAATTTATTGTTTTTTTTCTATTTTTGTGTGAAAATCTTAATGCGGTTCACAGAATACATCTACTTACCAAGTTTCAACAGTATAGTTCTTATAGTTTCGGAAAAAAGTGGCTGTGACATACGGACGGACAAACAGACAGACATGACGAATCCATAAGGGTTCTGTTTTTTGCCATTTGGCTACGGAACCCTAAGAAGAAAACATTACACACATTACACTAACAAGCTAAATTACACAAACATTTTAATTTATTCTAGATTTATTTTTTTCACTTTATTAGTAGGTAGCTTGTTTATAATTAATAATTAGACGACAAGCACTCCGGTCACAACGAACGTAACCACCGACCATGCAAAAGGGTTAAAAATAAAATGTGAAACAAACGCGAGCGAATCCCTATAAACAGTTTCATTTCAATGTGTATTGTTCGCGCAAACTTTATTAAACCGTAATGGCATTTAGTTACATAAATAACATAACTTACTACCTAGTGGTATATATCTGCCTAGAATCTGGTTGGAGGGCGACCATACCATTTTAACAACTACTTCTGGCAATAAGCAGCAGCAGATAAGGACACCTAACTCCACACGACTTTAAAGTTTATCCTGACACCCCAACCTTGCGGTTATAAAGCTAAAGGTGTCAGACATCCTTGCACAAGCACAAGGGACCATCTACGTCAGGTCATAACGCCAGATTAGAACACACCGAAGCGCATTCTTCATCCGGTACTTTTGAGACTAGTGTCTCAAGCTAGTTGCCCCGTGGACACGTATAGTACTACCTAATATCCGGATAGGTTACCGGAGCTGTAAGCTCGCTCACTTCTCGTTGCACTAAGAGTACAACTCGCAGTTCCACTGCTCGGATCGTCAACTCCAAAGTCGACTACCAAATGTCCTCTTTGGTGGCGGAGTTGTAAGTCCACTCACTTCTCAGTACCCATCCAGGCACCTCGTCAATTCCAAAATCCTACGCGACTGACTCAACCAGAGACTTTTGCATCTAGCGGGCGCCTCTACTAGTTATCCAGACAGCAGACAGCAGATAAGGACACTGCAGAAAGCTTCATATCGCGCTCGAGTAACGCATAAATAGACAACCTCTCACAGCTCGGAACAGTCCAACGAGCGTAGCTGTTGCGAGACGCGATTGTATGAAGCTTGCCTTAGTCGGACGGTAGAGGAGCTGATGGCGCAGTGGTTAACGCGCCCAGTTTGCGATTTTTGACTGCTTCTGCGAAGGCCGTTCATCGGATGAGTGAACAAAATTTTATCATCTCGAGTTCCTCCGTGCTTCGGTAGGCACGTAAAGTAGTTGATCCCGGCTGCATTAGCAGTCGTTAACAACCACCATACTGCACTGGGCCCGCGTGGTGGTTTATGGCCCGTTCTCCCAATCCATCTATAGGGAAGGCTCGTGCCCCAGCAGTGGGAACGTATAATGAGCTGGTGAGGATGATGATGATGCCTTAGTCTCCTTATTTTGTGCTCTCACGGACATGGATCACCATCTCAACCAACCCGTGGGCGCTCTAAGGCTGCGTTTTCACCAGGTGCGAGGTAGCTAAGCGGTGTGCGAGGTAAAAATCCACCAATAGCCTTCCTTCATTGTCCTTGCAGGATAAAATGGAGTTCTCCTATTGGTGGATATTTATTTCGCGCACCGCTTAGCAACCTCGCACATCTCTGGTGGAAACGCAGCCTAAAGGCTATGACCTCGGCTCGGGCTGACAGACAACATCACCTAAACAATACCTAACTGCTTCTATAGTTGGATATTAGTACGTTTAATGTCCTTCTATAGTGGGTATGTGATCAATATTAAAACATATAGCTGTATCTATTCTTTTCTAAAGGTAACTCAAACACAACACATTAAAATGAGACCCTGAAATGAAGGGGCTACAGACGCTGCAATGGGTTTGAAATGTCAGGACAGGAACGAAACGAACCTAAATTAAATTAATGTGTAAAATAGACGCGATTAAATCCGTAAATATGGTTTCATTTTAATAGATGTATAATAATAATAATATAATAATAATAAAATCTTTATTAAATAATCATTTTACATTCTACAACATACATACAGTATGTTTCATATACATTGACAGATCTTTGAACTTCAGCATCAATACTCCTATCTCTACCACGTTAACTCTACCAAACAAATGCATTAACAAAATAAAACCAGCACCCTCTTATCGTCTTAATTTCTTTAAAACAGACTTTATCTGCGACGAATCCGCAAAAAAACCACAGCAGCCTTAAACAATCGACGTATATAGACGACCCATGCGATTGTTGGCTGACACAATATGGCGACATCATTTTGAACCTTCACCTCTGGCGATAAAGCACACTGCTACATGCAGACTGCCGCCGCAAGATACCGGCTAATCCTGTAATTTGTTGCGAGCAATCTCACAGACGTGATTCTTGGGGTGTGTTTCCATTGTGGGTGAACGTACGTGAATTTGCTTGGGTGTTATTGAGTTTAAAATCAAAGTCAAATTTAAAATATTTTTATTTAAAAAAAACAAGAAACTACCAAAAAACTTTACCTACTAATTAGGACGTTTCTTAGCTGTGGAGAAGAATGGGCGCAAGGAACTGCACAGCTAAAGAATGTCAGGTTTTGAATTGCAAAACTTTTCAAGTAATAAAACTAACATGTGTTTTTTAAACATGTATCTTTTAATTTGTAAAAAGACAAAGTGTTGAAAAAATTCCACGAGAGGGATTTGAACCCGCACCCCATGATATGCCGGGTCAGGTGCACTGCCAACTATGCTATCGTGGCTCAATCCAACTCGCCGAAATTAGGAGCCCTATTCACTAATTTGTTCGCCTCAATATTTGCGTAAAATTAATGTAATTAATCATGTATCTTTTAGTCATCATCACCAGCTCATATTAAGTCCCCACTGCTGGGGCACGAGCCTTCTCTATAGATGAATAGGGAGAACTTGCCATAGGGATATAGGGCCGCGTGGCGGTTACCACGCGGGACCATTGCGGATTGGCAGTTATTAACAACTGTTATGTAGCCGGGACCAACGGCTTTTTGTGCCTTCCGAGGCACGGAGGAGCTTGAAATGTTTAAATCACCAATCCGATGACCAGCCTTTGCGAAAGTTGACAAACCATTAGCTATCGCTACCGGGCGCGTTAGCCACTGCACCGTCGGTCTCTTCTTTAAGTGCCGCACTTAATTTATGTTAAAATTGTATGTAGTTATGACCATTTGAAATTATTATGATGACCTGCGAAAGACTGCAGGCAGATGCTGGATGCGTCAAGCTGAGGACAGGCTATGGCGCTCATTAGGGGAGGCCTATGTCCAGCAGTGGACTAAGATAGGCCGATGATGATGATGATGATGATGATGACCATTTGTAGTTGTGTCACCAGTAAACGCTATTCTAAAATTTTAATCTTTCACGCAGCACTATCACTCAGCAGGTTACAACAATTAACAAGCACTACAATTATGTGGAGTGGTGAATATTGGTTTAGCGCTGTCCAAAGAGACAAATAAACACAAACTGCAAATATGGGTATTTATCCGCGCGCCGGTTTTCAAGTGTCACGCCGATGGATTCAATTTATCTGTTTGCGTTGTATTTGCGTTGGTCAACCACATCTAGTGCAATCAGTAGCGCACAAAGTGGTTTAATCTATGTGACACACTTAACAAATTAAACTGTATACAAATACAGTTTACAAAAACTAAGTGGTCATGCAGTGGTGTTAAATTTAAATAAGCAGTTATTTTCAAACTTGGGTATTTCTAATTATAAACTTCTTACCTTACATCTAAGCAAGTTTGTTTGAAGAGAGATAAAGAGAGAAATTTCAAGAAAACTGTACTCGGATCTTTAAGCATTTTTTAATTAGTAGACTCGGTTAGCGGTTAAATAAAGTTTTATTAAAAGAAAACTTACAAAAACACAAATGTTGAAAAAAATTCCAAGAGCACGATTTGAACCTGCACCCTTCTGACATACCGGGTCGAATCAAATTCTTTTCGTGGATATTTTTTCAACATTTGTGTTTTTGTAATTTGTTTCGCAACAAAATTTGCGTTAAAGTTTTATTATTTATGTCTTATTTTTATTTTAAATTCCAAGTTCTTTGCTTTATATTGGTACATTCTATGGCTACTATAAATATAAAAATAAAAAAAATATTGCTAAACAATTATACGAGTATGTACCCACCATACAATGTAATCGTGTATTTTGTATAAATAATATTTATTTTTATTAAAACTTGTAGTTATTATAAAATACTTTAAATCAGTTTCTGTTGTTTATGTATCTATGTGTTTGGTTATGTCTTTTACTCGGATTACCATTTATGTGGTTGTTAAGAAGTTAAGAGTCAAACTTATGTTCCAACGTTGTGCTATGGACACGCGCACCGCACGAAGGATCCCGCCCCGTCCGTGGTGATACCACGACGGCTGCATTTGTAGGTCACTTTGACAAACGGCACTAAAATTATTACGACCGACTGTACTTTATGCTGACTACCTGCTTCACGAACTTCTTAAATTACGCTGACGAGATAAAAACACCTTAATAGATCCTCTAACGGACGATAATAACATTTATTTGTTTTTTTATACTTTACAGATAGAACTTGGCTTCATATCACCAGGGTGCCTAGTGTGAATTTTGCTTACAATCCGTATTCATTCGATTAAGTATACGAAAACGAAAATTAGTATGGCATTGAAGCAGCGCCTCCTCGCGACTTAGAGAAGAATAGAGTAGAGAAGATTTGGCCATACAAATTCTCGTTTTCGTTAAAGAACGAAGGCGGAAGAGCTCGTAGAGTACATGCGAGTGAAGTCCAACGCCACTCTGAGGGTCGAGCGGTTGGAGTCCCGCCACAATGTGAATTTTAATTCATTTGTGGTGAGAGTACCGACCGACCATCTGTCGACCTTCATGGAAGATGAATATTGGCCGAAAGGTGTCATGTTCCGGCGGTTCCGAGGACGGCTACCGGACACCACGATGCGTCACAGGTCGCCGACCATTCAAACCTTCTGGGATGACTCCCGTGATACAAACGAACAACTTTTACTATTGGACCAACTTCCTAACTCGAAAAAAAAACACAGCTGTTCCATACAAAACATCGATATTCATTCGACCAAAATGTAATGTTCTTCTCAGTACAAGATCTCCCGCCCAAAGTAGACTTACGAACCGATGGCATAATGACGTTCATAAGAGCTATTTGTAGCCTAAACTGAATAAATTATCTTGAATTTTGAATATTATATATCATCATCAGCCCCTCTCGTCCCACTGCTGGGCATAGGCCTCTCTTTGCCATTCGCCTCGATCCTGCGCCAGTCTGGGCCACGTGCAACCCACGTTCTTGGTTATAACATCGACCTATCTCGCCGGTGGACGTCCCCTTTTTTGTAACCGTCTCTCGGCCACCACTCAGTCAGCTTTCTGGTCCACCTGTCGTCACTCCGCTTGGTCAAGTGTCCTGCCCAACTCCACTTGAGCCTCAATATCCGCTCGCTGGCATCTTGGACTTTAGTCTGCTTGCGGATTTCGGGTGGTGTCGGGGACGCGGTCCAAAAGTGTATCTATATAATATATAAATGATGGTACACAATATTAACGCCCATTGGTCTGCTCGAAATTGCCTTATGTTGAACTCATCTAAGACTAAATACATGATCTTCGGGACCAAACATCAGATAGATAAAATAAATTCTCCAGTGCTTGTCAAACTAAAAGATGCTGCTATTGAAAGAGTTTATGAGGCTCGTAATTTGGGTCTTAAGATGGACTGCAGCCTACGTTTTGATAATCATATTGGGAGTGCTATCCAAAATTGCTTCTATAAACTAAGGGTATTATACAAGATTAGACGCTATCTAAGCGAAGAGTTGCGTATCCAGCTAGTCGAGTCGCTTGTTTTGTCTAGGCTAAATTATATGGACACCGTTTACGGACCTCGTCTACTTGCGAAGACTCAGAAACTTATACAAAGAGTGCAAAATGCCTGTGCTCGTTTCTGCTTCACTATTCCGTTAAGGGCTCATGTAACTCCTTTCTTAAACAAACACAATATGTTGAAAATGCGTCACCGCCGTAAACTTCATTTGGCTTGTTTAATGTTTAATATTGTAAGGGATCAAGCACCTGCATATTTATATAATAAGTTGTCTTGGGTCTCGAGTCTTAAGCCTTATAGCGTCCGTAGACATGCTCTACAGCTGTCTACTCAACGTCACACATCTACTGCTTTCAGAGGAAGTTTCCGATACGCGGCGACAAAATGCTGGAACAATATTCCTCCACCGTTGAGGGACCTGCAAAGTAAAAATAGTTTTAAGAATAAACTGAGACTGTTTTTGTCTAGTTTTCAGAGTACGCAGGAGACTTTGTTGTTAGATACAAGCGCATTATAACTCTTACCTTGTTTGTCTGTCCCATCAATGTATCTCTAGTTTACGAGGCGTCTTGTTGTACTGGCTACTTTAGCTGTTTAGCGATGTGCTCTTGTTGTGTTAAAAGTTTCTGTTATCTATTATTATTATTTTTCTTGTGTAATGGCTTCTGGAGTGTCTTTTCAACATAAAAATCATTGTTTAAATGTAGTACCTATTGTTTTTTTGTCAACCATTTTGTCTGTCACTGTCACTCCGTCCGTTTTATATTTGTTGAATTTTTTTACCGTTTTTAAAAATAGAGTTAGGAATTCAGTGCATACAGCCTACAATTATTTTCTTTTACTAAATATTTTTGTACTTAGGGCTGACATTTTTGTTTTTTATATTATTATTTTATATTACGCTTGTGTTGCTATCGCAGCACCACCTAAACCGGTTCCGACGGAAGATCAGCGCTAACCTTAAGGCTAGCATTTTGCTGAGTCGGAACCGTTTTGGGACTGTCTTTAATTTTTTTTTCCACTTATTATCTGTATGTTTAATTTGTCTAGTTCCAAATAAATTTATTTTGATTTGATTTGATTTTGATTTGATTAAGAAATATCACATACATCCTTTTCAAAGTGTATCTGTTTATATTTCGTCCTCAGTACAATGGCGGTGAGAAAATCCCTATAATTGAGTTGCGATGCGCATATTCATGATCCTATAATTGTGCCGGTGCCATTGTCATTTATTGCTGATTTGTTGCATTCATTGAATTGTGTTGAGACAAGCGATGCGGATCGATGGTTAGCGCTTTTGAAAACCTCGGAGAATCTGGGGAAATACGAACTTTGCTCGATTCTCCGAGGTGTTGACACTTCCTTATAATGTCAGCCAGAGGGTCTAGATAAGTGGTATAATGCTGATAGAATAGAAATGTATCGTATGGGATTGACATAGGCCAACGATACGTATAAACGACGTTCGATTGGCATACGTCAATTCCCACCGATCTGATCCGAACCCCTCGAAGTATCTAGCAGCTGTTCTGTTCTGTAGCTGTTCCCTCTAGAAAACCTCTGACGGTGCTTCGTTTCACAAGAACCCTTTAAGTTTCTCGCCACCCCCAAAAATCCCGGTGAAGCTGAAAAGGCCAGTGGCAATCGGCATACTCTCAAAAAGTCAATCCTATAAGTGTGTCGTTCAGTTCCATTTCTGTTCTACTAGTGTTTTACCACTCGTCTAGGTCCTCTGGTTCAACTAGTTTCGTTTCATAATAGTACCGTGGAATGAAGTTTCTTTTCAATGTAATGTGATTATAGTTCACGAGTTTTCTTTAAAGGCAAAGTGAAGAGCCATGCTTGCAGTAGAGTTTCATTTTCTAAAACCGGTGTTTTATCGAATTTTGTTGGCGATACAATTGCATGCTCAATGGTCATTTATGTACTAGCAACAGTGCTGAAATATCGGATCATCATCATCATCATCTCAGCCGAAAGACGTCCACTGCTGGACAAAGGCTCCCCTAGGATCTCCACAACGACCGGTATTGTGCTGCTCGCATCCAGCGCCTAATAAAATAAATATAAAATTATAAGCCGAAAATTACTGTAAAATGTGCAGTTATTGAGTGAACTTATGTTTTAATTTTAAGATCAATTGTATAACAAGAATAGCAAATAAATTATATGATTTAATTTTATCAAATATACATATAGATACTTACCCTTCGTTCCATCACAGTGGAATATCTATCTATGTATCTTTCTCTTTCTCAGCCCCCATGAACAGGCTTCTTCTCCATTGCGCCAATCTACCATTGGATCGTATCAACCTCGTTGGTTGCAAAGAGTGACGTCATATGTGTGACGTCACTAAACCATTATGCCGGTGGTGGTCTGCTACAAGCCTTGTCGCTCTAATGCTAACTAGCTTCTTCCTCTCTCTTCCCTTGCTTAGTCCACGCAGCCTCCCGATCGACAAAGATCCCTTACCGTTTACGTTTTATGTCCCCACTGCTGGGTCACGAGCCTTCCCTATGGATGGATAGGGAGAACGGGCCATAAACCACCACGCGGGCCCACTGCGGATTGGTGGTTTAACAACTGCTAATGCTAACGGCTTAACGTGCCTTCCCAAGCACAGAAGAGCTCGAGATGATAAGTTTTGGCCACCCATCCGATGACAGGCCTTTACGAAAGTTGCTTAACCTTAGCAATCGTACACCGGGCGTGTTAACCACTGCTCTTCAGATCGATTCCTTCATCTGTGCGATATCATTGGACTAATATCATACCTTTGGTTTGGCCCCTTCTCTGCTTTATAAAAAGGATGGACACACTAATCAGCTGCTAAAGCGGGGCTTAATGAAAGTAACCCCGTTCAAAATTGAAACTTCGTTATCGCCAGATCACATGCAAAAAGATGGAAAAGATAGCGGCATACTGTCAACACCACAGCGATTGTAACACCTTGTTTAACGTCCGTAATGGTTCACTGTTAAGAATGATTATCGCGTGGCAATGTTGTTTTATATAAGCCGCTGGTAGTATATAAGCACTAGCGTGTATCATGAATATGCAATGGGCTGCATTTGCCGATCGACCGTGTCCTAACTTCAGTTCGAATTTAACATTTTTCATCCCATTTACCATTGGTAAGGACAGATCTCCATTAATTTTTAAAACAGATTAGAACTTACTCTGCGCTTACTAGGAACAGCTCGATGGAGTAGTGGTTTCGGGTTGTGATCCTACAAGTTGAGCAACTTTCCTCAGTATGACCAAATTCAACTATGTTGAATTCGTTGTCGTATGTTGTGTCAATAAGAATTAAAAAGAGAAATTCTTTCGATTTAGGCGTTATCTATACTTATAATAATATTATAAAGCTAAAGAGTTTTTTGTTTGTTTGGTTGAACACGCCATAATATCAATGTTTGTAGGTTTGTTGTGTTCCGGCAGCTAGAGATAAGATAGCCAGTGCCTCACTAGTTGAGGATACCGGGTGAAGTGCGCTTCCAACATCAGGTGAAATAAGAGCACTGATCTTACCCGTAAATATATTTAAAAAAATCAATAAATTTTCAGCCATATGCCTTCGGTATAAAGTTCATAGTCTATTAAAGAAATTTGACAGTTTGTGTTACACTCTATGTAGGTATGTGCAGGCGTATGTACTTACGCATGTGATTTGTTGTCACATAATATACCCATGGTTCCTCCTGAGTTGTCACATAATAATAAGTTCCTGCTGAACACCGCCATAAAACTTACAGTGAACGCTGCAGAATATAATTCGAATTGCGAAACCATATTTTTATTGATATGATTGCGTATACGGGGCTATAAATACTGTAAGCTCTAGTGATGGGGGCGGTACGATAAAAATATTATCAGCTATCGATAATTACGTAAGTAAGGCGCGTAAAGCCGTTGGTCCCGGCTGCATTAGCAGTCGTTAACAATTACCAATCCGCACTGGGCCCGCGTGGTGGTTTATGGCCCGTTCTCTCTATCCATCCATAGGAAAGGCTCATGCCCCAGCAGTGAGGACGTATTAATGAGCTGGTGATGATGATAATTTCTAATGTCGGTAACATTAAAAAATTCTTCGAGCACGTCCTACGAGTATAACATATTAACATATTGCAACGAGTGTTAATGTAGTTCTATAGGTTGCAGATATAGCTGGAACACTTTATGAAGTCGCATGCGATACGGATATTAGCGTTATCGCGTCGCATGATATCGTGATGTGGAGTACCGATAGCGTAGTTGGTTATACAGTAGTACAAAACGTTGGGGACATTTTTTACAATCTACCATTTTTCACATAAACTTGTTTTACCTATTATGATTTTTTATTGTTGTGTGGTAGTTTTCACTTGTTACTTTTATGAAATTTTGTAGTAATATAACTTTTAAACTCTTATAGTATTATAATAGGTAATTGTTATTAACGGGATTATTACAGTTGCATACTACACACTCAACAAAAACATAGTATAATCATATAACTATTTAAACTATCATGGTTACTTTCAATAGAGTAATTATTAACGGGATTCTTACCATGTGTATTATTTGTGAGTATCCGATATTTCAGCGCAGTTACATGCGCCATGATCACGGATTTTTTTGTTGTTAAAAACCGCAAAAACAACAATAAAGCCGTTTCGCGTTCTTATACTGTGAGTGTAGTGTGTCGTAAACAATTTCGAGTGAATAGTGACTTAGAAACTGATGGTACGGGCATCGAGCGCAAAATACGACTAAGGAAGAGGGTAGATCGTTTTGTCTGCTCATTAAAAACTCAACCGCATTAACTTCAGTAACTCCGTGATCATGGCGCATGCAACTGTGTCGAAATATCGGATACTCACAAGTAATAAACATGATACAAATCCCGTTAATAAGTACTCTATAATATAATAATCCCGTAAAATTAATTATTTCTTAGTAATTACTCACTACAGCCTATGTACCTACTGTCCCATTACTGGGCACAGACACCCTTTACAATTTAAGTCTACATTACATTACATTAGGTGTTGGCTTAATCACCACGGTTGTGAAATGCAGTTTGGTGATCACAACCACGGGCTACGCGTCTAAAAATCCAGTACACACGTGAATCCGAGACTGTGCCCGATTTGGCAATTGTACACAGAATCTCCGGATTTTGGGCTGTACGCTTTGGAATCAATCAATCAATCAATCAAATATTTATTTGCTTAAATATGGTACAAAAATGCTCTTAGAATTAAATGTTAACCAGCATATTTTATTATATACGATGTGCAAATATTCAAAATTATATTTAATCTATTACAAATTATTATTATTCATTCTATTACATTACTTAAATTATTAACAAATTATAATAAAATCATAGTTAACGATAATACAATTAAAATATAGCATGTCAAATATTATCATTTAAATAGTCGTTAATTGTATAAAACATTTTGTTCATTAAAAATTGAAATAATTTTGATTTAAATTTATACAATGTCAGTATTTTTATATCACCAGGCAATTTATTGAAAATTCTAATAGACATACAATGAACGTTCCTTGAATATAACATTAATCTTTGGTCAGGTATACATAGATTTTCTCTTTTTCTGCCTTTATATTCAAATCTATTCTTAGTTTGAAATAGATTGCTTGGAACTTGGCCAATGAAGTGTTTCTTAAAATTCATTTGCACGTATCATTGGCTATGTCAATGCCTTTTTATTATCATTATATTTCCAATTACATTAACGTTATAACACTTATCTAAGGCCTCTGAACTACAAACGCTTTACTACTACAAAGTCTTCTTTACGACTTATATGACTATAGAACTTCTGTTTCCTCACACATCGATATAAATTTTTAAATCAAATCAAATCAACATCACCTGCAACGCTGATATTCTGCGGAGTCCTATTGTTTGTGTGTGTGGACCAGCAGAAGCAGAAGCGGCTAGAAGCACCTCGCTTTTACCCTTGTAAATAATTAGTAACATTAATAAGTAATATAAATTTTATCGAGCAAATTTTCGGCGCACGCGCATCACTAGTGGACCCGCCTCGCCCTCGCGGTTTATCGCTCGACGACGGAATTAGCGCGTTTAATATTTCGCACGTTGCGCGGCAGACACGCTAAACTGAATAATCATGAGGAAAGTGATAGCATTATCCCATTCGAAATAGAGTTCATTTTTGACGATCACACATATATCCTGTTTTTTGTTTATGTGGCAGTAATGTATACCTAAATATAAATTTTGAGAATTTAAGATTCAGAGTTTTGTTTGTGAGCATTATTAGGCCTTAATAAAAGTAGTAAGAATTTTGTGTATCTATACTAGAGATTTAATTAGAAAAAAAAAACTCTGTTTTTCAACATTTGTGTTTTTGTAATTTGTTCGCAACAAAATTTGCGTTAAAAATTATTTAAAAACGATTTAATTGGATTTAATTTTTGAAGCGATGCAATTTAAAATAATGTTTATCGCTATCTTTAGGTATTCATCCAGATGTAAGTATTTACATGACTAAAAAGTCACTAAAGTTGATTTGTAGAGAAGTGGGATTTAAACCCACCTTTTTAATATCAGTAAATCGATCTGACAAGAACTTGGTCAAGCGTTAAAAAAATAATATGAATAATAATAAAATTGAATCAACACAAAAATAAAATAAAATAACATAATTTTTCAAAAATAAATAATAAATAAATTAATATTAAAGTTACTGAAAATATTATTGTAGGTACAGTAAAGAGAGGCGTCTCTTCAAAGACCGGTTTTTTACGGGTAAAAAGGCCTACGTATTTTAAAAGCTAAGTACTTATTTTAAATTATATAGATAGTTTGATTCTCTATGTGGAACACCCCGAGCTGTGGGACTGTGGAACATCTACAGACATTAAATACTTATAAAATATAGTGAAAAATTAAACGTCTACCCGACCCAGCCAGGAATCGATTCTGGGTCTTCCGCAATCCAGGCGGCTGCACTGACCGCTATGCTACCGATTCCTGATAATGATTCCTGACTATGATTTTTGGCTGGGTCGGGTAGGCGTTTTATTTTTTCACTTTATTTTATAAGTATTTAGGTACTTCAGCTTCCGTGCAGCAAATAGCACTTAAAATAAAAAGTAAAATCTACAGACATTTTATCTCCATCAGGAGGCTTACCACAAGCTCTTATACGAGCAGTATTATTGCAGTTGTGAAAGCGATACGCGTGCAGCGGCGAATATACTTGCGTTTCTTTACCACAACTGCAATAATACTGCTATAAGAGCTCATAGTAAGGGCACAGTAAATTATTCAAACAAATTTTGACTCACGTTTTAGTGGGAGCAAATCTTTAACCGAACATAGCGCACGCGCACGCCTTTCCCTAATCCGACCAATCAGAACCGAGCGCGGAGACATGACAGCAAGGTCAGCGACCAATAAGGAGCCGAGATGAGGCGTGACCTAATATGGTGTGTAATAAACTTCTTTTTTTGCATTTTTTTTTTGGTTGCTTGCGAAGCTGTGTGCTGAGTTAGAGAAGCTTTGTTTTTTCTCTGTTTGAATTAAAAGTACTTTTAAAATTTCTTTTACCTCGCCTCGGTCGCTGAGTGGCAAAGCGCTCTGCTCGATTCCGGAAGGTTTTGGGTTCAATTTCCAGGTCGGTCAAAGTGTGTTTTGGCTTTTCGGTGCAAGGGTGGTAGTTAAGGCAAATACTCAGCAATTGTAACGATGACTTGATTTCAGTTTACAGTGGGACAGCGTATATTTGATTTTACTACTATATTACATTCCATTGTAGCTATGATAAAAAAAAATACAAGAAACTTATTACGGCGAGGACCTTAAGTTTCCAGCTGCGAATTTATACATCACTAGCTGACCCGGCAGACTTCGTACCGCTTTGACAGTTTCCATCATTGAGTTAAATATATATCAATGGTTTCTATGACAACAAAACAAACAAATCATTTTGTATTGGAAAATTAAATTGTCGTTTTTAGTTTTTTTTTTTTAAATATAGCCTATGTTACTCAGCGCTAATGTAGCATTCTAATGGTGAATTTTTTAAATCGGTCCAGTAGTTTTTGAGTTTATTCGTTGCAAACATACATACTGCGTTATTATTCTAAGCATACATATAAAAATACAAAAGTTTCCTCTTTATAATATTAATATAGATAAGATCAGCCTATATTTAGTCCACTGCTGGACATAGGCTTTCATTCTGTGCCAGTAAGACTGGCCGTGATGGTGATAGCTTGCCAGCCGGACTTAAAACAAGCCCTACCACCAACCAAACCAAGTAGAAAAATGTATACCTACCTACTCCACACTGTGAATCGAACTTTTCGGTTTTATACCAGTGTGGTTTAACCAACAGACCATCTAGAATCGGTCAACTTTATAATATCCTCGATCCAGTCTCATTATTTCCATCCCCATTGAAGTCCTAAAACTACGAATCCACGCGCACACATTGAATTTGCTTAAATTATTATTATCTATTCGTTATATTCGCGCTTCATTTGCCGTTTATAACGAGGGCCGCGCTATTGTCGACCAAATAGTTACCGGTTCATTTCTGTTTCATACCAATGCAGAGTTCGATGTGATATTATAAATGCTCCTTTACACGAGGGTGACACTGTCTATATAAATATAAATAACTTTATTTGCCTCTAACAAAAAACACAGTATTCACACACACACACACACACCCCCACACACACACACACACACACACACACACACACACACATACACACACACACACACACACACACACAAATAGTTACTATAGTTAATAAGTTTGATTTGTATAAGTTTTGTTAAATATAAATACATTAGCTATAGAAGAGCGAAGTCACTTGTTACAGGCAGTTTTTTGCTTACTAGGTGACTTCAATTACTGAACTTTAAATTGTAATACTAAATTTTAGCAATAAATTTCATTTCAAATTTCATTTCAAAATTTTACAAGCGGTAACATTTAAGCAAAGCACAGAGAAAAAAAGAATCAAAAAGGTCTACTTATGCAGGAGCCCCACAAACCCTATAATAACCTCTTTGATATAACACTATCAAAGAATTTCTATTTTTTAATTTAGGAAATAGGTGCCTATGTTGAGTGATGATAAGGCCGAAAGTGTTAGCGCACTTCACCCGGAATCCTCAACCACTGAGGCACTGCGGCGCGGCTATCTTATCTCTAACTGCCGGAACAGTGTTACAAACATTGATGTTATGGCGACATATTTAGATAAGATGGTGGTCACTAGCCAGGCGGACAAACAAGCCCTACCACCAACCAAACTTAGTACATAAAAAAGGCTATTACTTACTAATGTGAGTAAATGTAAAGATGTAAGCATAATTGTAAAACTGAGCTCCTGAAGTTTATAATTGCAAATGTATTGTAATATCATATATACATATGTACTTAACCCACCAACCCGCATTAACCCACCAAACCGCATTGGGCCAGCGTGGTGGGTTATGGCCCAATATCCCCACGTGCTACTGATCATGTGGGAGGCCTGTGCCCAGCAGTGGGACGTTTATAGGCTGATGATGATGATGATGATATGTACTTATTGAATGAATGAATGAATGAATCGTTTATTTTCTCTCCACAATAATAAATAGGTCTTAATTATTTTACGACTTAATGCTAATTGCAGTTTTAGGTTTATGTTTTTAGTTTATGACCTATATCTTATTTTGCATAATATGTCGTTACTTCTATTTTAGTTTATAATTTACCTGCTAATTAAATCAAATAAATAAATGAAAGCTGTGCAGTTTCTTGCGCCCATTCTTCACCACAGCTAAAAGATAGACGTCCTGAATGCGTGGTAGATAAAAAATGTTTGGACGATGTAAAACTACCAAAAAAAAATATTTTGTAGGTTTTTTTATTTTGTCTAATAACAAGTTATATTCCCGATACCCAAGCCCAACATAGTCACCTTACCGGCAACTGTAGAAACCGCTTTACTTTCACGATCCACTCAAACGCACTAGTTGATACACCGGCGGTCTGCTTATCCATATACGAGTGCTCGTCACGGAAGCCACAAATAAGAAGTCTGCAGAAAGTAAGCTTAATACACACCGCGGTCGAGCAACGCACACATAGACACGGACACGGAATCTCGGACCATCTCGAACCAGTCCGAGCGCGGCTGTTGCGAGATTCCGTGTCTGAGAGGTTGCCTTTTTTTTTTTATTTTTTACATTATATTAACGGGTAAGCATCGTGCCTTGATCTCACCTGACGTTAAGTGATGATAAGGCCAATGATGGAAGCGCACTTCACCCGGGATCCTCAGTTGAGGATCCCGGGTGAGTGAGGCACTGGCTGTCTTATCTCTAGCTGCCGGAACACAACAATGCTACAAACATTGATATTATGGCGACATATTTAGATAAGATGATGGTAGCTAGCCAGGCGGACAAACAAGCCCTACCACCAACCAAACCGAGTACACAAACATGTACCCCCCGCTGGGAATCGAACCCGAGACCTCTGGGTCTAAACCGATGGTCTTAGCCACTAGACCACAGAGGCGGTTAAGCGTCTATGTGCGCGTTGTTCGACCGCGTTTGTATGACGCTTACCTCCTTATTTTGGGGCACATAGACCCTCTGAAGGACGCAGAATCTCTGACCATCTCGAACCAGTCCGACCGCAGCTGTCGCGAGATACCGTGTCTGAGAGATTGTTTATGAGAGCGTTGCTTGAGCGCGTTCGTATGAAGCGTATCTACCTCTTTTTTATATTAGGTAAAAGGAGGCAAACGAGCAGGCGGGTCACCTGATGGAAAGTAATTACCACCGCCCATGGACACCCGCAAAACCAAGGTAATCGCAGATGCGTTGCCGGCCTTGAGGAAGGAGTTGGATCTTGAGGAGGAAGTAAGAATTGGGAGGGGGTGGGATTGGGATTGGGAGTAAGAGATCGGCCCCCGGTACTTTCACTCACCGGACGAACAACAGCAACATAATAATAAATAATAATAATAATTCATTTATTTATTCAGGTAACTTACACCCATACAAATTGCAATAACATGTCACATTAACAAAATAAAAATAAAATGAAATCAAAAATCAGAATAAATAACATATAAAAAATTAAAAATTAAAAGTTAAAATTAAAACAAAAATCAAAATTAAAAATCAAAATAGAAATTAAAAATAATTAATAATAATAAAATAAAATAAAATCGACAACGAGTACCATTGTTTCACGCCGATATTCTGTGGGCGAGACAGCCCATTTCGTGCTGCAACGCAGCGTGGCTCTACCACTCAGGCAGTGTCACTTATTTAGCACCACCCAGGAGTCACATGTAGGGTCTCAAGGGTAAACCTAAGGACGCGAGTAACTTATGTGGCTTATTTTGGGGCACGTAAACCTTCTCATGGACACGAGGTGTTGCTTGAGCTCCTTTGTATGAGCTTACTCTCTGCCGTCTCCTCGTTTTCTGCGGGAGCCTTTGAAGCGGAAATATAACGAGAGCCTGCCTCGCCGCCCCCCGACGGGTTATATATTCTCTAATTTAGCTATGGGACACTTGACCGGAATTCAAATAAACCCATAGGAACTGTCTATAAGTCGCTTGGATTCTCAGAATTCTTTATATTTAAAAACAAGTATCATAAGTCAAGTGATCGATACCGGATTTCGTCGTCAAAAAATAGTATGAAATTTTATTGAAATTTTTCTTAATGACCGCTAAAAAGCAGGTGGTCCATTTTCAAAATTCAAAATTTAAAATCATTTATTCAGTTTAGGCTACAAATAGCTCTTATGAATGTTATTATGCCATCGGTTCGTAAGTCTACTCTGGGCGGGAGACCTTGTACTGAGAAGAATCGGCAAGAAACTCAGCAAGTGTCAAGCTCTTTTCTCCCTTACAGCGTTAAAAATATTGGAAAATGCCCTATCATAAAAGGACACTTTCCATCACAAACAAACACAAAAAAAGGACAATCACAACACCCAAAAATACAAAAAATAAAAAAAATTGCAAAAATTACATCAGGTACCTACCAATTTCAATTTTCACAATGTCATACAGTACTAATCAAAGTAAAAAATTACCTAAGAAAACAAAGTTAAAGTATACGAGTATAATAATAATAAAATAAGATAAGTAAGCAAGAGCAGACCTGCCTCCTGTTTCAATTGTCTGATCGAAGGAAAAAAGTGTCGATAATTGGTTTCTGTTGAACACCGGTACCACTATGTCTGTAATGATTTTTCTATCTGGTAGACATTATATAAATTCAGCTGCAATATTTTAATTTTATTTAATTTGTATGCCTAATAGGCTGATCACAGATGTACTTATCGATATAATATCTTGTAAGACCTTGTAAAACCTGTGATGTACAAATAAACATTTCATTTCATTTCATTTCATTTCATTTCATTTCACTATCAAACAATACAAAAAATAATGTTCTAATAAATTAGGTAACTGACAGTAATTATTATACTGTCTCTTTGCTATCCAAAAGCCCCTATCTTCGAAATCCAGCAATATCACCCTAATTAATAGGTATCACCGACCAATTACATAGATTAGTATTCACCAAATCGCGACCGCTTCCAATCACAGCCCCGGATTCAATAGATCGCGTTTGTGCAGTAAAGGCGCGGTCTGTTGTCGCGCCGATATTGCGCACATCAAATTTATTAACAGCTATAACTCCAGTCGTAACGCTCAAGGCGATGCCTCATGCATACACGCGTGATGGGACGTGCTAGTAGAATTGTTTAGTTCTTAGGAAAATAGAAGTCTGTATTTATTTTGGTCAATACTAATAGTACAGTTAATATAACTGTGCTAATAGGATGGGTGTAGCCTGCCTGGTAGGCTTAGGGCTAGTTTGGCATTGAAAATTCTCAAACACACATAAGGCTTGTGTCACACGTATCACAACCACACCACAACTACAACACGTGGGCGGGCGCTAATTTGTATGAAAATTAATAGTTGAATTCACACGGGCAACATTTTGCCGTCATTTTGACCGCGTGTTTGATACCGACCACAACGCAAATACTAGCGACACCGCGAACTAGCCGGAGTGTACGCTACGCAACCACATCGACCACTAGGGACAACGCAACCACATCCACGTATTATAGGTACAACGTAACCGCGAGAAGCCGTAGCGACACTACTCACACGTAACCACAGCTTGAACACTTTTTGTCGCGTCGGTGTGGCGTGGTTGTGGTGAAACAAGCCTGCGTTTGAGAATTTTGCGCGCCGCATGTGTGTGTGGCTGCCACCATATTCCAGCATTTTTGATTTAAATTTTTGATTGTTTCCACTTACTAACATTAGCGTAAGCTGTTGTCAAAACATCAAAGGTGTCCCGACTCCTAACGCTAATCTTCCAGGGAAACATTAAAAAGAGGACACAA
The DNA here is from genome assembly GCA_963082485.1 of Eudonia mercurella. NCBI lineage: Eukaryota > Metazoa > Arthropoda > Insecta > Lepidoptera > Crambidae > Eudonia > Eudonia mercurella. Next base: position 199,195 of record OY720047.1, on the reverse strand, counting down.
GAAAACAACAAGCAAGAGAAAGCTTGCGAACAAAATGTACTATACTATAAATACTATAATGAATAAATACCATGATTCTGCAACCATGCTTATTTGAAGTACTTAGCAACCCGCTACAGACATTCGTACCGTCTTGTGCGTCAAATTAGTGAACCAAATTGTAAATAATTAATAAATAAAAAATATAGGCTGTACAAGGGTAGTACATATTTATATGAAATACAGTGAAAAAATTAAACGCCCACCCGACCCAGCCAGAAATCGAACCTGGGTCTTCCGCAATCCGGGCGGCTGCACTGACCGTTATGCTACCGGGAACGCTGACGTAAGCGCTGAATTTTGTCACTGCTTTTTGATTTTTGAAATGCTTTAGAGCGACATTAGTGCCATCTATCCAAAGGGTGATAATTTAGATATTAGGTCTGTGCTAAACTAATTAGTTTCTGCCTTTCTAAAAGATATTGTTTATATTTTGTTTGAACTTATATCGGTTTAGTGCAATCAGCTATGGAACACGTGTCGTCTCATAGCACACAGCACATCACTCGCGCTTCCGTAAAACTAACGTAAACCAGTGAGCACCGCCCATTGGCACCGCCTCGCCGGAGCACCGCTTGAATTATTAAACCTTTTTACTGTCACCTGTATATTTCTGTTTTTACGACACCTTTGTAAACGGAGTGACAAATGAAAAGTCTTATATTAACGGCCCCCGCCCACCACCAACTTTTTCATCATCATCAGCTCATTTATGTCCCCACTGCTGGGGCACGAGCCTTCCCTATGGATGGATAGGGAGAACGGGCCATAAACCACCACGCGGGCCCCGTGCGGATTGGTGGTTGTTAACGACTGCTAATGCAGCCGGGACCAACGGCTTAAAGTGCCTTCCGCAGCACGGAAGAGCTCGAGATGATACATTTTTAGTCACCCATCCGATGACCGGCCTTTGCGAAAGTTGCTTAACCTCAGCACTCGCAGACCGGGCGCGTTAACCACTGCGCCATCGAGCTTCTCTTTACCGACTTTTTGTAGGACCGATAATCGGACCGATTATTTTCGCCGAGGTTTTAACCGCCTCTGTGGTCTAGCGGTTAAGACCACTGGTTTAGACCCAGAGGTCCCGGGTTCGATTCCCAGCTGGGGGTACTAGCTACCACCATCTCATCTAAATATGTCGCCATAGCATAAATGTTTGTAGCTTTGTTGTTTTCCGGCAGCTAGAGATAAAATAGCCAGTGCCTCACTAGTTGAGGATCCCGGGTAAAGTGCGCTTCCATCATTGGCCTTACTGTTGGAATATACTCAAACTCAAAAGTACTCAACACCATTCGATCTTCTCATTGTATAAAATCAGTTACTAAAATGACTCCATCACTAGTCACTCATTCATTCCTTCACTCGTTCAACTGATGCTTTGTGTCAACTGACGTTTCTCACTTAAATAAAAGCATTCATCCAGACCACAACGAAGTTTTGCCGTCACTACGCCCTTTACCCAACACTCACCATCATTTAACATCAGGTGAGATCAAGGCACTGTGCTCACCCAAAAAGTATTTAAAAAAAGTAAGAGAACCTCATGTTATAGCATACACGGGACACTCCTATGAAGGGAGCTCGTTCCACATCCTCTCTTGTAAATCGGCTACCGAAGGTTTTGCAGGACTCCTGACCACTATACGTGCGTACGCGCACGACTAGTTCGCACCCAGTGCGCGAGGTACAATAGTAGTCAGAGGATCAGGATGTATCGTGCGTATTCGTGCGAGTTCGTACGAGAGAAATTTATATAGCGACATCGCGACATATTTAGATAAAACGGTGGTAACTAGCCAGGGGGACAAACAAGCCCTACCACCAACCAAACAGAGTTCACAAACATGCCCCTCTGCTGGGAATCGAACCCGGGACCTCTGGGTCAGAGACCGGTGGTTTTAACCACTATGCCACAGAGGCGCCAAAAAGTTGTAAACTTCAGCAATCGTAAACTGAGCGTTTATCACTGCGCCAACGAGATTCTCACACCACGTAAATCCAGCTCATAGAAAATTCAACACTTTTGCCGAATTTTCCGTTATTGTGACTACATTTGTCGTGTCTAAACTACAGCGGTTAACACCCAGCGGACTCATGTCGCGTCGCGATGTCCGATGTACGATGTACGGTGTCCGATGTCCGGTGAAACGTGCGAGACTTGCATTTGGCGCGGATGGTACGCATGTCAATTGTCGACTGAATACTGCAGAGCAGAGCAGAAGGTCAGCTTCAGGTATAGCAATAAAGTCTTTATTTATTATAACTAAATTATAACTAAATAGCAGAATTGGGACTGGATGTTGGGCCATAAAAGCGTAATTTATTTTCTTTTTTATTCTCATATCTGAATTCCAGCCAGATTTAAAACCACTGCGTAACGTAACAAGCTTGTCATAGCATAATGTGACGTGCGACACAAAACCACTGCATTCCCGACACGCGCCGTACGTCACGGTATAAGAAAAGATAATACGAACGCATAAAAAGTTGAGGCTCCTAATAAAAAGGCTGAAATTGACATTTGGAAAGATAAAGATGAAGATTCGAAGGTGCCCTGTGGAATACACGGCAGATGTTTGGATTTGACTTACAATTTCTGAATTAAAATTCTTAAAGTTGAAAAAACAATATTTTTTTTATTAATAAGTTAATGAATGTAATGACATCGGTAAGTTTTAAATCGGAAACTATAAATTACCCCATTTTCACAGACCCATACCGATCCATTTCATATTTGTGATGAGACTCTGAAGTCTTAAACACTCTTCAAATATGTATTTCGCTCCTTCTACTAACATATATCAGATGTTAGATAATATTATATTATATTAGGTAATCAGAAAAACTACAATAAATAGAGGTGATTTGAGAGTGAAATAATACACACGAGTGCTGCATAAATCTATCTATTTCCCTCTATCTATACATCTATCTATACATATAATCTATACACATAATAAAGCTAAAGAGGGTCGAAAGTCTGTACATGGAAGATATTCGAAAAAAAGTTGGCTTTACTTAGAATCGATAACAGAACACGTTCCAACAGTTTTTAGATTTTTTTTTCTGTTTGTCTGTTTATTTGACCGCGCATCACGTGAAAATGGCTGTACGGATTTGGATGAAACTTTGCACACAGACAGATCATGACCCGGACTAGCATATAGAATACTTTTATCCCGGTAACAGGTTCCTGTGGGATAACGTAGATAAGCTAACATTCTACATCTCATTCACATGAGAGTTGAGATATGCCAATTAGACATAATAGTTCCTCAATAGTTGAGTGTTCCGAGTTAAGTGCACTTCATCACATCACATCACTTAACATCAGATCATCACACAGCTCGCCATCGGAACAGGGAACACGCACTTCCTGGAGCCTCTGTTCTCTCGAATGGTTCGTTTCTGTGGAAAACTGTGAAATGAGCTGCCATCAGAGGTTTCCTTATTGAGCTACGACATGGATTCTTTCAAAAGGGGTGTAAAGAGGTTTCTCTCAGGTCGGCAACACAAAAGCAACATCTGAGATGTTGCTGATGTCCATGGGCGGCGGTGACCGCTCACCATCAGGCGGCCCGCCTGCGCCTGCTCGTTTGCAGACTGTTAATATAAAAAAGGTGACATGAAGGTCAAAGTACTATAGATTTTACAGAATCTTCGTGTAATACCTATTCGTATTATTATAATCAACTATTCAGGCTTCGAATTTCTTATACGATGTTAAGCATAACTGGCGGCATTGCATTCCGGTCACGTACGGCACACGTGGGCTCGCTACGGCAGTAATATCATCTTAGCCGCGTCTACCGATTATTTGAACGCCTTTGTTGTAAGCCTGGTAATACAGGTTGGAATGATATGATGTTAAGTAGGTTTTGCATGTTACTTAATACTGCAATATCCTAATAACTGGGCTCCGTATACAAGGGTAGCTCGTGTCCTAAGCTCGTAAACGAGTATTGGCTAGATTCAGTGAAACTTCAGGGTAAGGAGTAGCGGTAATGTGGAAAATTTTAACCACCTCAGTGGTCTAGTAGTTAAAACCACCGGCTTAGACCCAGAGGTCCCGGGATTGATTCCCAGCGGGGGATACATGTTTGTGTTCTCGGTTTGGTCGGTGGTAAGGCTTGTTTGCCTGGCTAGCTACCACCATCTTTTTTAAATATGTCGCTATAACATCAATGTTTGTAGCATTGTTGTTCTAGTAGCTAGAGATAAGATAGCCAGTGCCTCAGTAGTTGAGGATCCCGGGTGAAGTGCGCTTCCACCTTCGGCCTTATCATCAGGTGAGATGAAGGGTAAGTGCTTATCCGTAAGATATGAAAAAAAAATAGGGGAGGCTTCTTTTAACAATGGGACGATACAAGCTAACTGTAACTGTGAAAAGATTGTTATACCTTTAAACAGTTAAGTAATTGAATTAAACAATATTAAAACTTAACATTAGGATATAATTGCAGATATAATATGGATTGTCATTAAAATTACTGTTTTTTTTATAAATAACACCGTTTTGCTAACAGGGGTGTAATTTTTTAATCTCGTCTGAAATTTATAATTGCTATTCGTCGATGGATGTCTAGTCGAATAACTAAGAAACATGTATTTTTTGCATTGGTTACAATTATATTATTTTTGGTACGTAACTAATTTCAGTGTTTCAAAATTGTTAGCAAAATAATAAAATCATTTAAAAAAAATGTTAATTTCCATTAACTATTTTGGATGTTACAAACAATGGGTTGGAGCTTCTCTTTAAGCTGGAGAGCCTGTTTTGAGAAGCCGCGCTCCTCCTTAATGATCTTACATACATACAAATTTATAAATAGACACACAAGAGCAGCAAAAACAATGCTAAAGTAAAGAAAACAATAAACAAAATATAATTAAACTAGCAATTTACACGCGACTTCTTCCGCGTCTATTTGTGATTTGAAAAATATTTTTTTTAAATAAAATATAGCCTACTAGTGGACCCGGTAGACTTCGTACCGCTTTGACAGTTTCCATACATTCCCGTAGGAATATCGGAAAAAATACTATCCTATGTGTTAATCCAGGTTATAAACTATCTGTATGCCGAATTTCATCCAAATCCATTCTGTAGTTTTTACGCGAATGAGTAACAAACATCCACTTTGACAGTTTCCATTCATTCCCGTGGGAATATCGGGATAAAAACTATCCTATGTGTTAATCCAGGTTATAAACTATCTGTATGCTGAATTTCATCCAAATCCATTCAGTAGTTTTTACGTGAAAGAGTAACAAAGATCCATCCATCCATACTTACAAACTTTCGCGTTTATAATATTAGTAGGATAATTTATTGACGACCTCCTTGGTCGAGTGGCTTGCACACCGGTTTTCATGGTGTCGCTATCTCTGAGGTCCCGGGTTCGATCCCCGGTCGGATCAATTTAGAAATACCTGTTTTTCTATATTGTTTCGGGTCTGGGTGTTTCCTATGTATAATAAGTATGTATTTAAGTATATTAAGTATGTTTATCCGTTGTCTAGTTAACCATATAACGAGTTTCTTAAGGAAGCTTTTCTTGGGGCTAGATAATTGGTGTAAGTGTGGGAAACATTTATTTATTTTATTATAATTACCCACCCGCAAAGAATTCTATCATTCAGCATTTCATTCTATCGGTGAAAGAATTTTTGGAATTGGACCAGCAGTTCCTAATCTTTGGCCCCGACATACAAACAAACAAACAAACAAACAAACAAACGTTACCTCTTTATTAATAGTAAGTATAGATAGATATAGATAGATAACCATGTGTCATAATGTTAGAATATATGTGTATGTACTTGTGTGTGCGTGTGTGCGTGTGGGTGGGTGAGTGAGTGAGTGTCATAGTGTGATAATTATAGTCACCTTGTCACCGGTTCAAGCGTCGTACCGCTGATCTTGGCAATTTCTCTTCGCCCTGTGTTACCCAAAACCTATTTCTAGCTTGAAGTTGGGTAATAATCATAAGAGGTTGCCTAGTAATTAAACATTGTTCAAACTAATTGGAATTTCAATCAAACTTGCTCGTGATCGATTCTGTTAATAATGAATCGGTTCGCTTAGCATTTTGTTTTAATTATCACGTGTGTGTGTTTTGGACTTTCTAATTTTATTTGTGTAATTAATTATTATTAAATAGTATGTCAGTGCGCGTTTTACTTGTGATTTTTGATAAGCATTATTATAGGCGAATGCACCCTTAACACGAAGTAATCTAAAGATTTGGCTTTATAAGCAAAATCTATTTGCCTATCCTAAATGAAACGCGAGAAGAGAACTAAAATTAATCTACAACCTTCAACATAACAATGACTACAAACTGGACTGCGACTGTGGGCTCTCTTACATCGGGCAAACAAAGAAAAGTATAGGAACCCGCGTTAAAGAACACATAGCCGACGTCAAGCATAGGCGCGAAAATAAGTCTGCAGTATGCGAACATTCCCTAGAGGGGCCCAACCATTACATCAGACTTGATAAACCGCAAGTGCTCGCTAGAGAACAACGATTCATCCCTAGGATGATACGCGAGGCTATTGAAATTAAAAACATTCTAATTTTAATAGAGAAGATGGTTAGATTCTACCACCAGCCTGGGACCCCATCATACAAAATATTAAATCCCAGCCCCAACACCATACTGCCAGACCAAAAGATACTGTAAGCTCTTTCTGCGTAAAACGGAATGCACCCGATTAAATTTAAATGAGGGTATACAAGCTACTAACTAATTATGAGATGACCAACACCTCAGTCTCCCTGTGACCACGGACCCTGCAAAGGATTCGAAACGTCAGGATAAACATTAAATAATGTGTAAAGTAAAATAAACGCGAGTAGATCCGTAAAAGTTGTTTCATTTAAATGTGTAGTGTTCGCGTAAACTTTAGAAAACAATATAACAGTGACTTCTTAGCGGAAATATGAAGATAAATGACTGAATTATGAATTCTAAAATTTGTAATATGTCGAATATTAACGTGAAATAATGGTCGATTATTAACCGTTGTGTTCGTGAACGTGCATGAGTATTAGCTAATGAAGCCAAAAGTACAAAACAAAAGACAGTTGAAACATGGTAGCTGAGTACTGCCAACATTTCAAAGATCCAAGAAACCTTGATTTACTTCAACGAACTTTACTGTGCTAATTGCTGCACTGAAGCAGTATTAAATAATTATAAAATACAGTGAAAAAATTTAATGCCTTTCCAACCCAGCCAGGAAGCCTTCCCGGTAGCATAATGGTCAGTGCATCCGCCCAGATTGCGGAAGACCCAGGTTCGATTCCTGGCTGGGATAAGGTAGGCATTTAATTTTTTCACTGTATTTTATAAATATTTACTTCAACGACTTCAATCCCCACGCTTGTAAATTGCAGGTTGGTGAATATAAACTCAGGTTTTATTCCGAAAAACTGCCCCTTAATGCGAAAGAAAATGGAGCTTACAGTTTGAGATTTTCATTTACATAAATGTTCAAATAATTTTTAACGCAAATTTTGTTGCGAACAAATTACAAAAACACAAATGTTGAAAAAATTTCCACAAGCAGGATTGGAACCTGCACACTTCTGACATTCCGGGTCAGGTGCTCTTCCAATTGAGCTATCGTGGTTCTAACCAGCCAGATGGAATGCCACATTGAGGAAGGCCAAAGGGAAGATCTTCCTCCGAGCTGGGTGGTATAGCTCGGGGACCGAGGTCCAACGGATGTTAGTTGGAGGTGCTATATATAGCGAAGGAGACGGTGAAACTTCGCTACCGCGATGCAGGCTTCCCATGCTATTTTTGTTGTCGTAGTATGAGCGACGTCGTTGGTATGCGTTTGTGGCGCCATCTGTTGACACAGTTGAGAAGGTGTTTTGCTTCGTGTCAATGTGCGGCGTATGCGGTAGGTGGAGCCGCCACAAGTCTTTAACTGTTCCACTGCTGGGCAAAGGCCTGCATCATTGAAATCAAGTCATCGCTGCAAGTGATGGGTGTTGGGTTAATCACCACGCTCGCCAAATGCGGGTTGGTGATCACAAACCCGGGCTATGCATCGGAAAATCCGATGCACACTTTGCCCTACCTGGGAACCCTCACCTCATCATCAGCTCATCATGTCCCCACTGCTGGGGCACGAGCGTTCCTTAAAACCACCACGCGGGCCCACTGCAGTGCGGAGGTTGTTAACGACTGCTAATGCAGCCGGAACCAACGGCTTAACGTGCCTTCCGAAGCACGGAGGAGCTCGAGATGATACATTTTTGGTCACCCATCCGATGACCGGCCTTTGCGAAAGTTGCTTAACCTCAGCACTCGCAATCCGGGCGCGTTAACCCTGCGCCATCGAGCTCCTGTATTCATCACGTTTTAACAGTTTTTTTTTGTATTTGCAAAAGTATCGGCAGCGCTCTCATGTCGCACCGCGATCTAAACGCAACGACACACGCCGCGCCGAAAAGTAAATAACCACGGGCTGTTGTTGTTTAATTAAATGGGGCTTACTAAAACAATACGACTAGTAAATGAAAAAAACTGGGGTGCGATTGCGTTTGTGTGGATTTTTGATGTTGACATTGGTCTATATAAGTGCACAGATTAGGTAATAGTTACTTATAAGTGTTTTAGTTGTAAGCTTGAGAAAATGCAGCCCGGAGGCGTGCCTGCGTGCTTGTGTGCTTGCGTGCGTGCGTGAGAGTGAGCTTAAATGCCTTGCGCCCATTATCCGAAGTTAAAAGACGTCCTGAATAGGTATTTTGAGAAATAACTAATGTGAAAGTGCTACTTATATTAGAATCCTTTTTTTAAAAGATAAGATAAAAATTATTTAAAACAATTGTTACAATACGTCATTCTTTATATTAGAATTATTTTTTAATTACTATCTAGTCATAATTAAAAACGTTTTCAACTCGATTTCCTTTTAAGTTAACATTTCTGATATAGAGAATAATGTCTATTTTAATAATGTGTGCGGTGTGCGCTACCCACCGCTCTAGGAATAGAATGCGGAACCTCTGGGTCTGATTCCGGTGGCCTTAACCACTAAATCACTGAGACAGTTAATTTTATTTTTATTTGAATAAACTCAAAATGCGCTAAGCATTGTATCAGCTGCCGCGACAAGCCCCCAATGCCTCAAGTAATCATCATGGCGGCGCACGGAAACGGAAAATCTTTTTGTTTAAATAATTTACGAGCCGCCCATGAATGGAATTGACTTTTTGCCGCCACCCATTTTTACTGTTGTTCACAACACGCCCAATTCAATACGAATTTGTTTAAAGGATTCTGGTGTAGAATTAAAAATTTGCTGCGAAGAATTTATTGCATAGGTATGCTACATAACAAGAATCTCTTTTCTATACTATTAATAAAGAGGTAACGTTTGTGATAATGTTTGTTTGTTTGTATGTGGGGGCTAGTCTCTGGAACTACTGGTCCAAATCGAAAAATTCTTTCACTGAGAATGCTATATGCCTTGTAAATTATATTGCCTTTTTTACTATAAAATATTATAAAGAGGAAACCTTTGTATTTTTGTATGTATGTATGTTTGCAACGAATAAACTGAAAAACTACTGGACTGTTTTGAAAAATTCTTTCACCATTAGAATGCTACATTATCGCTGAGTAACATAGGCTACCTATATTTAAAAAATATATTAAATAAAATACTAAAAACGACAATTTAATTTTCCAATACAAAATGATTTATTTGTTTTGTTGTAATGGAAACCATTGATATATGTATATTTAACTCAATGATGGAAACTGTCAAAGCGGTACGAAGTCCGCCGGGTCAGCTAGTTTACTATAGTGCTATTATATCGTTGTTGTTGTGTAAATGTTTTATTGTTAAGTAAGCGCTAATCTGACTGTTTTGGATAGGTACCTAAGACACAGGTAATCTTTTTGCTTAGCTGAGGTATTATATAATTTATTTTATTGTATACCCTAACATTATATACACAGTTTAAGTTTTTGTTGGCTAAGTTTTATACAGCAATAAATTATCTTATCGTATCTTATCTTATATATAGGCATCTGATGGGTTAGAAGCGCTTGGTATGTACACTGAGGCCCGTAGCGACTCATTCAATACTATCCAGCGAAAAAGAATAGCGTCTTTCATGTCCAGAGTTGACTCGCGTGACAATGTTATTGCTCGGGGTCTGGCGGACAGATTTATCCAAACACCAATGTATCGACGTTCGGTGAAAATATCCGCCCAAAAAACAATAATATATTCATCATCATCATCAGCTCATTTTATGTCCCCACTGCTGGGGCTCGAGCCTTCCCTATGGATGGATAGAGAGAACGGGCCATAAACCACCACGCGGGCCCAGTGCGGTGCCCATCTAAAGTCTAGAAAAAGCAGAGGTGCCAAATAAGTACCTTGCGAGACACCTGCCAAAACAAATCTAAGCGCAGACAAATCCAAACTTCTTGTAAAGCAGTTAATTGCTGTTCGTCGGTCCTTGAGCGAGCGTGGAGTCAATAAAAACATCGCGCTTTGTCTCGGAATTTTTCATTTCCTTTCTGGAGAGGCGTCCCGACGACAAAGCCTTTCGTCTGACGGGTATATCAGGGACCTGGGTCTTTGATGACTCTGAAATTATTTTTGGATTGCGATAATATTTAGTTTGTTTTTGATTGGTTTTGTTTACGAGAACAAAGGCCAAGTCAAAGCAGTTATTAAATATAGCAAAATACCACTTGGCTTAATTGCTGTAACTATGCTTATATTTTATAATTTACAACGATAATAAATTTCTGTAACTCAAGAAGCTGCATTTCTGATGTTCAGTGGAGCCCGTGATGTGTATGTATGCTTCTGTTTAGTTAAGAGTTACGAAGCTATACCAATTATTTAGGTATATTGGTATTGCATTCTATAAATAAAACAGTTTAAAAATATAGAAATAAACTAGGTATATGTTTTTACATAATCTATTACTCCACAATGAAATTAAATATATACAAGACTTGCGTGAAAGTTAGTGAAGTTTTACTCATATCTACAGTCCCAGCAAAAGTAACGATTCATCGAAAACTTAAACAATTGATCTGAGAATCTTGAGGTTCTGGGTTCTGCTCCACGCGAAGCTAGGCACATATTCAGCTCGGTTTGAGAGGTGGTACAATCCTTGTCAGTGATTTTTATATGACAAGAAACCAGTTTAATGCTGGTCATGGAAGCTCTCCAAATATAAAATTCAGTCGATAACAAACGAATTGATGAAAGATTAAAGTCCTAACGCGATTAATTACATTACGCAAAACCTCACTAGCATTGCAAAGTAAGGGAGATAAATGTGATTCTGTTCTTTTAACGGCATTTACATAGTCTAATCACTGGATGCCAACCTCGAGCTTAATCGCATATTTGCGATTGAAATTTTTATACCTAATCGTTTCTTCCACCAATTTACATACGCAACGGCGTTCTGTCGTATTAATCTAAGGGTTATGAACCTTAATCCAGTTATTAAGGTCAGATTAAAACCAAATATTATATTTAGATTAAACATTTATTAAAGTAAATATTTATTCTAATTTTAGTAACTACATCGGAATTTTCTCAGTAGTTGAGGATTCCGGATACAGTGCGCTTTCACCTTCCGCCATATTGTCACTTAAAATCAAGTGATATGAAGGCCAAGTACCTACTTACCCATATCGAATATTTAAAAAAATATTTTTTATTATTAAAAATTGAAAAATAACGATACCTCACTAAGGTCCAGATGCAAAAACCGAGTTTAAGTGGTAGAGCCACGCTGCGTTGCAGCACGAAATGGGCTGGCTCGCCCGGCGTAATACCACCCTCTCACAGAATATCGGCGTGAAACAATGGCACTCGTTGCTGTTGTGTTTCGTCCGGTGAGTGAAAGTACTGGAGGCCCATCTCTCATCCCTCCCCCCTCCCAATTCCTACTCCCTCCTCAAGATCCAACTCTTTCCTCAAGACCGGCAACGCATCTGCGATTACTTTGGTTTTGCGGGTGTCCATGGGCAGCGGTGATTATTTTCCATATGGTGACCCGCCTGCTCGTAAGCCTCCTTTTAACATTAAAAAAAACCGCCTAATAAGCATGATTGTCCCGCAAACTTTCATTTTTTTTTAATTAATGCTAAGGATCTCTCTACCTAATGTTAATTGGAAACAGAGTTCCACTAGGAAGACAGCTAATGAAGCAGGAGTGACGCCTCACCAACCTCACCTTGCCGACCTGCAAGTTGCTTTAGCACACTTCGTAAGTTTTCTCATCTAGTTTTCCATTATTGCTATTTAAATCAATCAGCTCCTAAGTTCCAAGCTTTGCCGAAGCCCCCAGCGTTCGTGGTCTCCCAAGCAACGCTGTCGACGCCCCCATTACTCAATTTCCGATTGTCGATTGACAATAAAATGAGTGAACAATCAAATATCTTACCCTACGCGCCGGTTGCGGCTGGAGAGGAAATTCACGTTTGTTGATTTCATTTACGCAATATTTTTCTTTAAATATAAGTGACTTTTCAGCCTTTTTCCATTTTTGGCAAAGCAAATGATCAAATAAGTCGATACGACGCGACGCTTTGTTACAAATAAGGCTAACGCGCGCGTTGCCGATCTTGAATTTTCAGATTGTCTCTTAGCCCCGTAATTTCTTCTAACCGAAACGCAAAACAATGATACTTGACGGAAGAGAAGTAAGAGTCAGAGTAAAATCCTAATACCCTTCTGGGTATTATATTATTATTATTTATCTTTGATTAATTAAGATACATTTATCGATTACCGTTACGACTTAGGAAACCTCCGCCTGATCCTCTAAATGCCACTACACACTTACAGACACAATAAGCATGCACACTCCCGACGACACCGTACTCGTAGAGCCAGTGTACGACGAAAAAGAAAGACTTAGGAAACTCCAAGAAACAAGCTTACTATTCTCTCAAAGGCGGGTAACATGTGCGATTCCTCTGATGTTGCATTACATGGGTGTCCATGGGTGATGGTGATAACTCTCTATCAGGTGATCCTTTGCCTCGTTTGCGATCTCTTACAATAATAATGGCCTGTATCCAATGTAATCTCATCGCTTGGCCCAATACCCAAAGGTACGGATTCAATACCCAGGTCGGGCAAAGTGTTTCGGATTTTTGTCTATGCATAGCCCGGGTTTGTGATCACCAACCCGCATTTGGCAAGCGTGGTGATTAAGCCATTATTACCCATTAATTGAAGTGTTGACTTGATTTCAATGACATATGCCTTTGCCAAGCAGTGGAGCAGTTAAGTATAGGCTAATTTAATTTTGTTGTAGTCTATGTTTAGTTTACCTCTCAGCTGCGGCAAGCACTGATCAGTTCAGTGTCTGGATTTACAGCAGACGACAATTTTAAAGATTTTTAATTGAAACTACTAGCTGACAGTCTTTTGAACTAAGAAAAGGATACCACTGTAACGCCACTTGAATAATTGCATAAATATATGGCTAGGCTTCCCGTCGGCCGTGATATACACCCAGTACAAAAACTGGGTCCGCCCCGGCTTACGAGACCCGCGTTACGTAATAAAACTGCCGCCCTTACAGTGTCAAAAGACAAACACTTCTATTTACATACATCTTAGCCTTTCGCCACTTTACAACGGACGATGTTTCCAAATCGCAAGATGAAAAAGTGCTCCCAGTATACTCGTATAAAAATCAGAGTAAGACGCATTCCCGACGATTGAAAGCCACAAATTAACACTAAAAATACTATTACAGAGGAGTACTAGTAACTACACACCACACAACCCTTCGACATACAATACAAGTCAAATCCCTTTTCTAATTATGCCATTCTATATGTGCCATTTTCACTGGTAGTGTGACATCATAACTATTCACAACACATCCTGTTATTTACGTTTAAGTCGTATTTTCATGCTTTCCTAAAAATAATTTTTAACAATTTTCATGCTAATTCTAAAATATAGAGAAAAAGAATAAAGCCGTCTAAATTTTCTGCCAGGTCTTTGCGGTCGAAGGCTCAAAATCCGAACTGGTGGTATATCAGTAGTTTAGTTTACACAAAATTTTAGTTTATCATCATTTAGAATTTCTTATTTAAACTACTTTGATAAACCTTATTCGTTATGCCCGACTAGGGTAACTGTTTGGACTGATTGTTACAATTTTACCTAGTAAATATACAATGTAACAGTTATGCCATAACATTTTGTATTTCTACATATATCTATTTCGACTTCTATCGTTTCGACGTCAATAAGTGCATGCGATAATGAATTTATATTTTGACTTCGACTTTGACAACCCCAACACGTCGTGCCATATAAAGGCCGTCTACAGCCGTCGACCCACGGCCCGCTCCTCCGCGCGAGCCGCACGCCCGCTGCCCGCGGCGCTGCTCGCTCCGTCGTTATTGCTTTCATGTCTCCATTATTTGAATATTGTAGTTTATTCCCGGTTATCCCGTGTTCGGGGATTCAGATAATAAATCTGGTGAAAATGTACATAAAAACCTTTCTTTATTTGTGATCCCTTTTGTCATCTGAAATTGGTTGTGTAAATACCTACGTGGTTTTTTGACCGAGTTTGGAGGACACAAAAAATGTTCATGCATTTAGTGTATTGATGAATCTAAACTTGGCCTTTTCATTTGTTGTAAAATACTGATTTAGCCACAAGCAAAATCTCGAACCGTTCTCGTCTGCGCATATTGTTCTAATGTTAAGTAAAGGGTAAAGTAGAACTCTTTTTTTAAGGAAAACATGAAAGCGACTTACCTTTATCTCACTTGATGGTAAGCGACAGGAAGGCTGAAGGTATATACTACCCAGAATCCTCAACCACTGAGGAATGCCTATCCAATTTCAAAGTGTCGGTAAACAACAATGATTGTACCTATATTCTTGATTGCATTGTTCAATATAAGGAATGTTCCTTAGCCGGGCAAATTAATCCAATCCACCTGATGTTAAGTGGAAATGGAGTCCAGACGCGAAGACCATTGGTCCAGCGTGAAAACATCGCAGCGTCATCACCCTCCCTCTGCCAGCCCACAAGGTGTCTCTTAACGCCTTGTTTGAAGAGCCCCATATTATTGGAAGGGGGGAAAACGTGTGCTGATAAAGTATTCCATCTTTTGGAAGTGCGACAAAGAAACGAGTCACCAAATTTCTTTGTGCGTGATGGAATATTCGAGACTAGACTACCAGTTTCATTGCTTGTGTACCACGATCTAGTTTTATAGAACGATAATGTTATACATATCATACAAGTTACGTACACAAACTCATGAACTAAGTTCCCAAATCTACATCATCCACAATTCATTCTGGAACAAAGCATTCAAATCCACCCAAATTAGGTACATCCTCCAAATTCGGGCCAACAAATATCGAAGATAACCGCTTGGACCTCCAAAAATCTCCGGTCTGACGCAACCCGCACAATCCCAGTGCGCCTCTAAATCCCGCCAATAATACAAACGCGGAGCATATCGCCACAAACTAAGGATACCCAGAAGGTAAGCTATTCAGCTTACCTCATTAGAGCAACGCACTCATGTACCACACATACCACAACCACACATATACGGAAGCTCGCAACAGCTGCGCTCGGACTGTCCCGAGCTGTTCCGAGACCAGTGTCCGTGAGAGGTTGTCTATGTGTGCGTTGCTTGAACGCGTTTGTGTGAAGCTTCCCTTCTGCAGTCTCCTTGTTTTGTGTTATCGCCGTCTTATCGCGCTGCCCGTAGGCCGTCCCGAGACAATGGGCCCAAGAATTGCCGGTTCTACGTCGCAAGTACTATTTTTTAGGATTGCATCAAGTATTACTTTGAAATGAAAGAAGCTTTTGTTTTGATGACGTTGTTAATACGCCTTTTGGTTTGGTACCTCAAAATAAGGATTTTATTATTACTTTGACAATTTGACAAGCCGAGTGGCTTGCACGCCGGGCTTTGGCGCTAACCCGAGTTCGATTTTATTTTTATTTTATTTTATTAGGTACACAAAACAGAATTACAACAAAAACATGATAAACGATTATACAGTAAAATTGAAACATTGGTAAGTCATAATTCCACAAAGATGTGCACACAGCATGTTCATCAACAAATAAAACTATGCTAACTTAATTTAAGAGAATTAAAGATACATTATATAATAATAATAATAACAATAATAATAATAATAAAAAATTGTAATAATCATATGATACATAATTAAATATAATATAAATAAATATAAAATGCTATATAATTTACGTTAAACTAAAAATTTTAAATAAGTGGGATTTGAAGCTCATGAGTGAGGTATTGTGAATGTCAGGTACCCCGTCCGCGCCGCTTAATGTATTCAAGTCGCGGCACATTCTGAGCACAGGGTTATGAAATGATACGTTATTGGTACAGAAAGGTATGGAAAACGGTCGGTGAAATCTAGCAGACCTACTTGGTATTTTAAATTGTAACTCTGATAATATATTTGTCGAGACGAGTCCATTTAAAATTTTGTACAAATAAGTAAGATCGTGTACTTTACGACGATTTTCGAGACTGTGAAGTTTGAAGTACCGAAGGCGATCTTTATAATGAAGCAATTCACGCTTTAGGCCAAATCTATACGTCAGTACTCTAAGCAAACGCCTTTGAATGGATTCTATTAAGTCCACATAGGTACTGTATTGCGGCGACCAAATTATTGAGGCGTATACAAGCTGACTCAAAATTAATGATTTGTATAGCAATAACAAACTTTTAGGCGAAACGAATGAAACCTATTAACTTCTTGCATTTCTTTGTTACCGTTTCATAATGAAAATTAAAGCTTAGCTTATTATCAAAAACGACCCCCAAATCTCTGATAACATTTTTACGTTCTAGTGACTTGCTGTCTATAGTGTAGTCAAACAAAATTGGATTCCTAGCGCGTGTAAATGATATTACGGAGCATTTTGCAACATTTAAGCTCATGAGGTTCTCTGTACACCAATTCTGTAGTGCCTCTAAGTCCAATTGCAAGCCAACACAGTCACGAACTGAATTTATTCTACAAAATAACTTAAGGTCATCAGCCAACAATAATGTCAAGTTCTTAAGTTTAGAAGTAAGATCATTAATGTATATTATGAAAAGTAGAGGTCCCAGATGGGATCCCTGTGGAACGCCTGAGGTTACAGAAACTGGTTGAGACCGATATCCCTTTAAGGCAACCAGCTGGCTTCGGTTAGAGATGTATGATTTCAACCAGCGTAACAGGCAACCGTGTATCCCAATCGACTCCAGCTTACAGATTAGAGTTTTATGGTCGACTCTATCAAAGGCCTTCTGAAAGTCAGTGTAAATGGAGTCAACTTGACCGTGATCATTAAACGTACTGCAAAGAAAATGTGTGTACTCCATTAGGTTACTGACTGTGGACTTTCCTCTAACAAAACCGTGTTGTTCTTGGCAAATATAAGGTTGTATATGAGAATAGAGTCGATCACAAATCAAGGACTCCAGCAGTTTGGCAAAGCAAGATAGAGAGCTTATAGGCCTGTAGTTAGTACAACTACTAGGTCTTGTGTATAGGGACTACATGAGCAATCTTCCAGGCATCTGGAAAAACACCCGTTTTCAACGATTTGTTAAAAATTATACTAAGTGGCAGAGATAAGGCCTTTGCGCAAGATTTTATAAAGCACGGAGAGATCCCATCGGGACCGGCTCCCTTATTAATGTCCAGTCCTGTGAGTTTCTTGCTAACTTCACTAGTAGTTACATGTATAAATGATAGAGGATAGTTAACATACAACTCAGCAGGTTTTGGATCTAAGTTACCATCATTACGCACAAAGACCGATGAAAAATGTTCAGAGAACAGCTGAGATGCCTCTTCCCCCCCAGTAGCCGATTTGCTATTGAAGTAAACAGTATCAGGAACCGATTGACTCCTCCTTTTGCTTTTAATGTAAGAGAAAAATAATTTTGTTGTTTTAGACAAAGATTCTTCAACGTTGTTTATATATGAATTGTAACATTCTTTAATAAGCCGCTTTGACCTAGTGCGAAGAAGTTGAAACTCATCGTAATCTCTAGTATTACCGTATTTTTTAAATTTTTTATGGATACACTTTTTCTCCTCTATACATGACTTAAGAGACTCAGAGAACCATATTGGATAATTAGAAAAACCAACCCTTTTTAATGGAGTGCACATTACAATAATTTTATTAAGAACAGTATAAAAACATTCCACATTTATATTAATGTCGTCATTATTAAGTAATTCAGACCATTCGGTATTGATTAATTCATATGTGCACTTTTCCGTATTGCATTTGCGATAGTTCAAAACTCTGTTGTTACTAATGGTCGGTGTTTTTATAAAAAAATTAAAACGCACGTCGATTTCAATAGGAGGGTGATAGCGGTCAGGTGTCGAAAGGGGTAAACATTCCGACACTGTGACATCAGTGAGGTCTGTCATGAATAAGTCAAGTGTCCTATTATTACCATTTAGTATGTGATTAAATTGATGTAACCCTCCGAGTTCCAGAAGATCCATAAACAAATTAGACTTACTATCATAGGCTTGGCTTGGTGTTAAACGAGGGGGATAAGTTCTGTCGGGAGTCCATGATAGGTGTGGAAGATTAAAGTCGCCTATTATAATAGTTTTAGTATTACCTGTGTAGGGAAGCCTGGTGGTAGGGTTGGATGGAATGCCACACTGAGGAAGGTCAAAGGGAAGATCTTCCTCCGAGCTGGGTGGTATAGCTCGGGGACCGAGGCCCAACGGATGTTAGTTGGAGGTGCTATATATAGCGAAGGAGACGGTGAAACTTCGCTACCGCGATGCAGGTTTCCCATACTATTTCACGTCGTAGTATGGCGATGTCGTTGGTAAGCGTTTGTGGCGCCATCTGTTGACACAGTTGAGAAGGTGTTTGCTTCGTGTCAATGTGCGGCGTATGCGGTAGGTGGCGCCGCCACATCACTCCCCCCCTGAGACCAGAGGTCGAGATGCCAGTGAGTGTGCTCAGCAGTCAGTGCTTCAGAGCTTGCAAGTGCCAGTGGAGAGTGCTGCTGCAGAATGCCCCAGTCTACGGTGAGTCGAGACGGGTGGGGTGAAGGCGCGTTGCCAGTGATGCAGTGTGCTGCTCCTGTCTGCGGTGAGTCAAGACAGGTGATGATGACGGTGGGTCCGAGCTGCTGGTGTGCAGGGCTGCCACGCCGGAGTGATGCGGCCGACATTGATGCACCGGTCGTGGGCTGCGGAGACCAGGTCGGGATGATGCCGTCGAGTGTGCCGGAGGTCCAGGAAGCGTCGTCCAAGATGCTGCGGTGGAACCTTGTGGCTCGATTGCTGGCTTGCTGTGACTGCTGGCGAAGGTATCTGGTGGATGAGGAGTGTGACGGATGGGCGCTGCTGCGGCGATGTTGAAGGTGCTTTTCTGTGCTCCGTAGGGGTCACCACTGTAGGGAAGCCTGGTGGTAGGGTTGGATGGAATGCCACACTGAGGAAGGTCAAAGGGAAGATCTTCCTCCGAGCTGGGTGGTATAGCTCGGGGACCGAGGTCCAACGGATGTTAGTTGGAGGTGCTATATATAGCGAAGGAGACGGTGAAACTTCGCTACCGCGATGCAGGTTTCCCATACTATTTCACGTCGTAGTATGGCGATGTCGTTGGTAAGCGTTTGTGGCGCCATCTGTTGACACAGTTGAGAAGGTGTTTGCTTCGTGTCAATGTGCGGCGTATGCGGTAGGTGGCGCCGCCACACCTGTATTAGTATTTAAGAGTACATTGGTGCAGCCGGCGTAAAAGCAGTTACACTGGGTTATATCAAGCCACGGCGGCAAGTATACCAGACAAATGTTAACAACGCTACTATTCGACCCAGTTTTGTCACCTATAGTTATCCACAAATCTTCTAGACTACTTTCAAATTCCAATCTCCTGACTGCCTGAAAGTTTTTTTTAAGTGCCAATAACACACCACCACCCCGCTCTTTGGTTGTCTTAGTTGTTTCGCGGTCCCTGCGAAAAACAGTGTATCTGTCATCCACAAATTCACTATCAGCAAATGAGCTATCTAAGTTGGTTTCACATAAGCAAATAACATCGTAGTTCTCGCTCAAAATGTTTAAGTAAAGCTGTTTTAATTTGCTTCTAATGCGATTCACATTTTGGTAAAAAACACGCATGCTATCAGTCAGAAGTATAAAACTTAATATATAATATAGATTATGTATATTTTAAAATGCCTATAAATACTAAAAAAAAATACATATAATGAAAAGAGACGTAAGTATAAAAGAAATAAATATTTTAATTACAGAAGCTTATTTAAACTGGTGTTATCCTTCACATAAATAGCTGGAGAAGTGTCGTTCTTCCTTACATAAATACGGCCGTATTTTACCCAAGTGTACTTGTAGCCCTTTTCTTTAGCCAGTTTGCGGGCAGCTGCATGTAGGTCCCTGCTTTCCTTAGACAAATGCTCGGCCACGAAAATAGGACATTTGTTTCTAGAGATGCCGATCAGAGACGAGTTAAGTAAGTTCTTCGGATTCTCTTTGTTGTATTTCTTAACCCCGGATATAATAGCATCACGATGGCGTTCAGATGGCAAGGTCACAAGCACACTTCGAGGCCTGACATTAGATGGGTTAAGTTTCGCCACCCTGCGACAAGCGCGTATGTCGCTGTTCGAAATAGGTAATTTTATTAGGTCGCAAAGTTTTCCGAATAAGACTATAAGATTTTCATTATTCCGCTCTGGAACGCACTGGATCTCGAGATTACGACTCCTAGATGTTCTTTCGGTCATGGCCAATCGATTCTCAAGCTTAGATAAATCCGCCTGAAGCTTAGTGTTTAAGGACTCAAGTTCCGAAATTTTCTTATCAGCCCGACCAATACGTAACTTGATTTCAGACTGCTCGCTGCCCAAAAAATCTGTAGTTTCAGTTAACTCTTCCCTAAAATTTGTCATGACAGCATTCACTTCCGACTTAATCTTATCTTGCATCTCCAAAGATAGCGTTGATCTAATACTATCCAGCTTTAAATCAATTAAGCTGCTAAATTGTCTCATAGTTATTGTAGCCTCAGGATCCATACCCTTTTCATTCATACTAACCGACGCGCCGGGCAAGCAGGAGGCAATAACAATTGATTCATCGCATGACATATCTAGATGTGTCGATGCAGCAGTGTTCAGTCTGTACGGCGAGCTCACCGGGGTGTCGTCAGTTCTCGTACGACGTGTGACGTTAGCGCACAGGTCACAGCGCCAGGATTGTTGCAGTTTATTGATGGAGTTGTATTGCATTTTGGAATAGTTCAGACAGAGATAGTGTTGGAAACCAATACGTGAATTGGAACACAACGGTAATGTCAATGTCAATGTGAGTTGACAGTTTTTTTTTCGAGAGCGATCGGCGCGTGCGTTTGTGACCGGCGTCTCTCAAGTACTTAAATTTCGGGAAGGAACAACTAATCCGGTGTTAACCCAGCCATCGGTGGCTGATTTGTTGATAAATCAATACCATTAGGGCTGATCGGCAGCCCAGACACGTAAAATCCCTCGAGTTTCGGTAAGCGTGCACGGTGCCGCCACGAGGTGTTGGTTGGAACCGGTGAACTGGTGTGTGAACGGACGTGCGTGACGTACCGCTTAGCGGGCCGCGCACCACACCCCGGCAGCGGCGATCATCCTTTCCCTTCCACCTCCTATCCTTGATCGCGCGATAAGCTCAACGCCAGCCACCAGGAGGTGAGTACCTAGATTTAAGTTTAGCTAATAAGTTTAACGCTGCGCATCGCAGCAGCTTCAGCCCTCTGATCGGAGACCTCCAAGGGTCCGGAGGGTCTGAAACATTTTGGTAGCAGAGCGTCGTTATTTATACATTAGATAATTAATGTCCACCTATAGTTAATAAGTTGTAGTTAAGTGCATTGTAAATTACATGCAAAAACATGTAAGTATTGGTTGTTGTAGTGCTTGATTTGTATTGTCTTGTAATTTGACAACGCACTCAACCAATACCTAGTTGCTAAGTGAAAAAATAGTTTATTTTATGACAATAGTTTAGTGATTTGCCCACTTGTTAGGTAAGAAACAAATAACCTAAATTGTTAAGGCACAATTAGCAATTAATTGTGTAGGTTATTATTGTAGGAACAATACAATGCAGTGTGCTTGTAGCAGAATACATCTGCAACACCTTTAGTTTCTTACCTACACTTAAGTCAACCTTTAGAAGGAAGTAATTAGGACTTCAAGTGCTAAATAATTGAAGTTACTTGTTTTATTAGTAGCTTATATTTGCTGCCAAGCGAAGAGCTTGTTTGAAGCAGCTCGGTTAAAATTTTATTTCTTGCTATGTATTAGGAATATTGTAATCAACAATACTATTTGTACTGGAATATTCTTGTAGCACTAAGGTTGCTTCGGAACTTGTATTGTTGTTGTTTATAAGTTAGTATACTTATCTAACTGGAGTTATTGTTATTTCCTTGCCTCGGATAGGTTTGCTTGTTTCGGTAATTTAATAATTAGTTTATTTTTTCTTTAATTTATCTTAAACCAGTGTTGTTTGTAACTCGTAAGTAACATGCCGCCAACCACTATACCTGCGATTAGGGCCAGGATAGGGAGTGAGCTGCGATGGTTTGCGTCAGCACATGCCTTGATGGATAGGCCAGACAAACAAGAGGCCTTCTTAGCACGGGCCTCAGATGTTGTCACACGCATTGAGTTAGTGTACCGATGTGTCACTGATCTCACTGCAATGGCGGCTGATGGGGACAATGATGCGGTGCTGTCTTCGGAGAAGGATCTGGACCAGTGTCAGCAGTATGCGGATGATATAGTCCAGAGGAAGATGGAGATTTTGATGGCTCGCTCCACCGGTGGAGACAAGAGAGAGCCCCCATCTTCATCAGGCATTGTATCACGCCTACCCAGCATCGAACTGCCGACGTTTGATGGTGACCTGAACCAGTGGGTCGGGTTCATCAATCTGTTCGACAGCCTGGTCCATGACAGGAAGGACCTAACCCCATCATATAAGATGGCTCAGCTGCGGGGGGCCCTCAGGGGTGAACCTGAGGAGTTGGTGGCCCACCTGCCAGTAACGGAGGACAGCTATCACACGGCTCGGCAGATACTGTTCAATAGGTATCAGAACGAACGGCGGCTGGTAGATGCCCAGCTCACGAGGATATTCTCCATGCCTTATGTGGCTCGGGCCTCCGAAATTAGGAGGGACATTTTGAACCCGATGACGACAGCCACTAAGGCCCTAGCTAATTTAGGCCTGCCTATTGACCAGTGGTCATACATTTTATTTTTTATTGTTTTTGGTCGGCTCCCGGTAGACCTTCAAACCAGGTTTGAACAGCAGCGCATTGCGGCCAAGGATAATCTCCCTACGTTGGCTGAGTTGTTGTCGTTTCTGGAGGAGGAATGTAGACGGGCTGACAATGTGACTGTAGGACCACCCCCCTCGGGGCCACGTGACTCTAGGAGGGGTCACGTGATATCGGGTGCCTCAAGAGGGGGTGGGCGTACGGGACCTACTCAGCGCTTACATGCACTAGTGACGCAGGCGGAGCTTAACCGGTGCTCGTTTTGTCGGAAGCCTGGACATGACGTCACTCAGTGCGACGGGTTCGGTGCACAGCGGGTGCAAGGACGTCGGAACATTGTACGGCAACGGGGCTGGTGCTTTATGTGCTTAGGCCCACACCTAGCACAGCGGTGCTCGCGAGCTAGAGCTTGCAACGCTTGCGGTGGTCGGCATCATGACATCCTCTGCCTTAATAAACCCGGGATGTCCAAACACCAGCAAGGGCTTGGGAGCCCTGCACGGGAGCAACCGCAGACTGACGGTCGGAGATCCCCACCAGGGGGGTCTGCGGTGCGCGCACCTTTGGATGGGCGCAGGGGTCAAGGATCCAACCACAACCGTAATGATGAGGGGCCCCATCGGGGGGCCCCCGCTTATCTTGCCGCCCATGTTCCTGTCCGGTCGGGGAGGGCAGCTTGGAGGGGCTGGCCCATTGGATCTGCAGCGGGCGGGTGCCGTTGGGCACCGATGACGATGACCTACGGTGGTGTGGCTCGGTCACCACCCTGTACACCCCCCTGCTCGCGGCCGGGATCGTGGGTGGGTTCCCCACCCTCGTCGCCTCTTCCCCTCCCATCGGCTCGGATGTCCCCTCCTCTTATGGAGCGCCCTCGTCTGGAGCCACTGCCCCCAGTGTTCGGGAAGTTTGGACACTCCGCGAGGACCTACATAAGGCGGGACGGTGGGCGGTCACCATATGTTGGTGCTTGGGATCCGTTGGCGCAAGGGCACCTCCCGGCTCAATCCAGTAGGGGAGGAGGGGACTCGGGTCCCCAATAGGAAATTGTTGCTCACCCGCGCGTTGCTCCCGAACCAGAGACTGTTTTGCTTCCTACAGCCTCTGTTTGCGTTTGGGGCCTTGATGGCAGCGTTCGCCAAGCTCGCGCCCTGTTGGATTCCGGAGCTCAGGGCTGTATTGTATCGAGTTGGCTTGCGGGTTGGTTGGGCAACACTATTAATAATTATACTCATTCTATCCGCGGTATCGGGAATGTGAAGGTTTCGAATGTTGAAGGTCAAACTAAGGTCATGTTCACTTCACGTGTAGCCTCGTCCTTGAGGATTAGCGTTCGGGCCCTGGTGATGTCGGAGGTGATCGGTCGTCACCCCCAGGTGAAGTTGAGTCCGGACGTCCGGCGGCTCACTTCGGATTTGGTCTTGGCTGACCCCCACTTCGATACCCCGGGTCCTGTGGATATCCTGCTCGGAGCAGATGTCCTGGGAAATTTAATTTTGTCGCAAAAACGGATGTTACAGACGGACGGTCTTGTTGCTGTTAATACCAAGTTAGGTCATGTCATCTTGGGTCCAGTGCGTCCGGTGGTCCCGTCGGAGGGTTCGGAGGGCATTTTATTTGGATCTGCTCTTTCGGAAATAATGCAGAAGTTCTGGGAACTTGAGGAGCCCCCTTCCGCACGTCGGGTCGACCCGGATGATGACGAATGCGAATCGTTTTATCGGAATACTACGGGTCGTCTTTATTCGGGTCGGTTTTTACTTCGGCTTCCCTTTCTAGCGAATCGACCACTACTGGCCAGCTCAAGGAAGGCGGCGGAGTCACGTCTGATTTCCATGGAACGCCGCATGAAACGGGATTCTATATTTCGGCAAAAATATATCGAATTTATGCGAGAGTATGAGTCACTAGGACACATGTCGGTGTCGGTCACGGATTGGAGTTCGGCGGAGCATTGCTTCCTCCCCCATCATGCTGTCCTAAGGACTCACACGGGTAAAATTAGGGTCGTATTTGACGGATCGGTACCAACGTCGAATGGGGTATCGCTAAATCAATGTCTTCATTCGGGTCCGAAATTAAATGAGGATATTTCGGACATTCTCACCCGGTTTAGAAGGCATCAGATCGTATTCGTGGCTGACATCCGAATGATGTTCAGACAAACGGTCATTCATCCGCATGATAGACGGTATCAGCTGATTCTCTGGCGTGAGAGCTCGGATGAGCCCATGAAGGTTTACGAGTTAAACACGAATACGTACGGGTTGCGGTCAAGTCCATATTTGGCTATTCGCTCTTTACGGGAGCTGGCCGATCGGGAACGGTTACAGTACCCTCGTGCGGCAGCGATATTGGAGAAGGACCTATATGTTGACGATGTCTGCAGTGGTGCCACCACTGTCAGTGAGGCTTTGGCTCAGCGGGATGAACTCATCCAGCTTTTGGGTCGGGGTGGTTATGAGTTGAGAAAATGGCTGTCCAACTCCCCCGAGCTGTTGGCCGGTTTGCCAGATGAGTTCCAGCAAGATCCTCACCTTTTTGAAAATTCGGATAACCCTAATATGCTCTCGGTTTTAGGCATCCAGTACCGACCTGTCCAGGACATATTTACCTATCGGGTAGAATTGGAGAGCCCGAAGGTCTGGTCTAAGCGTACTGTGTTAACAGCGATTGCTCGAACCTTCGATCCTAACGGTTGGATCGCGCCAGTCACCTTTCTCCTTAAATGTTTATGCAGCGATTATGGTCAGCTCAGCTGGCTTGGGATGATCCCCTTTCTGGAGACCTCCTGAGGGACTGGCTGGATTTTTTTTCGTCACTTCCAGAGATTAATCGGGTGTCTCTGCCTCGGAAACTTGTTCCTGTCGGAAGATATAATGCGTCCCTTCACGGGTTTTGTGATGCCTCCGAGCGCGGATACGCCGCGGCAGTGTATTTACGGACGGTGGCCTCCGACGGAAGGGTTGACGTTGGTCTGGTGGTAGCGAAATGTAAGGTGGCGCCCTTACGGACTCGGTTGACAATTCCGAAGTTGGAGTTGTCAGGCGCCGCGCTTCTAACCAGATTATTAAACCATACGGTTTCGGTTTTACGTGATGTTATCAACCTAGAGGGTGCGGTTTACGCCTGGACTGACAGCCAGATCGTGTTGTGCTGGCTTAAGGCTTCGGTTCACGCACTTGAAGTTTTCGTGGCAAACCGCGTCTCCCAAATCCAGAATTCTGAGGTCCCCTTAACATGGAGACACGTACCAGGGGAGTTGAACCCGGCTGATTGTGCATCCAGAGGATGTCGGGCCCCCGCAATTGTTGATCACCACTTATGGTGGGGTCCCCACTGGCTGACTTTGAGGAGTTCAGAGTGGCCTTTGACGCGGATTGAGGCCCCCTCAGGTCAGGTTACTGCATCGGTGCAGATCCGGACTGTCCAAGAAGATCAAGCGCTTGAATCGGATTCGTTGATCATTCGGTACAGCTCCCTAGATAAGCTCGTCAACGTCACAGCATGGATCAAGCGTTTTATTCGGAATTGTCGTCTCTCCCTTCCGCTGCGTGACTTGAATTCGGTGCTGCACCCGGCAGAGCGAGAAGAGGCTCTTTTTAGTTTAATCGGGGTAGTGCAAGCAAATAGTTTCGACGCCGAACTAAAGATTTTGCGAAACGGTCGCCTCAAGTT
The DNA here is from genome assembly GCA_963082485.1 of Eudonia mercurella. Lineage (NCBI taxonomy): Eukaryota > Metazoa > Arthropoda > Insecta > Lepidoptera > Crambidae > Eudonia > Eudonia mercurella. Next base: position 172,101 of record OY720047.1, on the reverse strand, counting down.
GCGTGGAGCGATTGCCCGCCTGAGCCCGTTCATAGACGGTCGAGGTTTGCTCAGAGTAGGGGGAAGATTACGGAACTCAAGTTTAAACTATTCGGCGCGTCACCCCCTGTTGCTTCCTAAGAAGGGACATCTAGTGGAATTGTTGGTGATGGATCAGCACATTAGGAATTCCCATGCTGGCTGCAACGCCTTGTTAGCCTCGCTTCAGAGGGATTTCTGGATATTATCGGGACGTCGTACAATTCGGAGCGTCGTGTTTCGGTGCTTGCCTTGTTTTCGGCTCAAGGCGGCCACGATGCAACCCCGAATGGGGGATCTACCACCTGATCGGGTGACTGGGGACAGGCCGTTCTCCGGAGTCGGCTCTGACTTTGCTGGCCCAATCATGATTAAGACTTCGCGATGGCGGAATACGAAGCTCATTAAGGCTTATTTATGCGTCTTTGTCTGTCTATCCACCAAGGCGGTACATCTCGAAGTAGTTGCTGATCTGACGACGGAAGCTTTTATTGCTAGCTTGGACAGATTTGTTTCCCGTAGGGGACTGCCGTCGCTGATACGCTCCGATAACGGAACCAATTATGTGGGTGCGAAACGTTACTTACGAGAAGTAGTTGAGTTTCTAAATGTAAATCAGGTGGATATCGGAACCGCCCTCTCCCGTCGGGGCATCAACTGGACCTTCAGTCCTCCGGGATGTCCCCACTGGGGTGGGATTTTTGAAGCTGTTGTTAAGTCGGCGAAGACACATTTAGTTCGCGTGATAGGACAAACTGCGTTAACCTTTGAGGAATTAACTACGGTGTTTTGTAAAATTGAGGCAGTGCTCAATTCGCGTCCGTTGTGTCCGCTCAGTTCAGATCCCAATGACCTGGAGGCCTTAACTCCTGGTCATTTCTTGATAGGTCAGCCACTTAACGCGTTGCCAGAGTACCCGTTTTCAACAAGCACTCGGTCGAGGTTGTCTCGGTACCAGATGCTGCAGCAGATGACTCAGGATTTTTGGAAGCGTTGGTCGCTCGAGTATTTGCACATCCTGCAGCAGCGCCTTAAGTGGACTGATAGAACCAGTCCTCCTAGTATTGGTGATCTCGTGTTGGTTAAGGATGCTAACCTGCCGCCACTGCGATGGCTAAGGGGGCGTATTGTTAACTTGTTTCCTGGTAAGGATGGGACCCCCCGGTCTGCAGAGGTTCTGGTCGGGGATTCGGTTCTTAAGCGAGCGGTAGCAACGTTGTCACGACTGCCTGTTGATTAGGAACAGGTCGGGACCTGTCCGGGCGGGTGACTGTTGGAAACCAATACGTGAATTGGAACACAACGGTAATGTCAATGTCAATGTGAGTTGACAGTTTTTTTTTTCGAGAGCGATCGGCGCGTGCGTTTGTGACCGGCGTCTCTCAAGTACTTAAATTTCGGGAAGGAACAACTAATCCGGTGTTAACCCAGCCATCGGTGGCTGATTTGTTGATAAATCAATACCATTAGGGCTGATCGGCAGCCCAGACACGTAAAATCCCTCGAGTTTCGGTAAGCGTGCACGGTGCCGCCACGAGGTGTTGGTTGGAACCGGTGAACTGGTGTGTGAACGGACGTGCGTGACGTACCGCTTAGCGGGCCGCGCACCACACCCCGGCAGCGGCGATCATCCTTTCCCTTCCACCTCCTATCCTTGATCGCGCGATAAGCTCAACGCCAGCACCAGGAGGTGAGTACCTAGATTTAAGTTTAGCTAATAAGTTTAACGCTGCGCATCGCAGCAGCTTCAGCCCTCTGATCGGAGACCTCCAAGGGTCCGGAGGGTCTGAAACAGATAGTGATAATGTCCATCGCAAGCAGTGCATGTCAGCAACTCCGATTGCTTTATAGCTTTATTGCATCCTAAGCAATTCATTGTTAAGTGTTATGTTTACAACAAGTTATTAGCCGAAATGTAATCAAATAAACTCACGCGCAAACGGGCGGCAGCTAATGAGTGAGTGACAGAGATAGCACGATAGGTGGTGGTGATGTTGAAGCGAGTGCGACTATGTGCCAACGAAGCGAGACTGTCAGGCGGCTTGCGGAACAGCTGATTTTTGAAGTTTTGTTGATTGCACTTATTTTATGGTGATTTCGACGACACAGTACTGTATTTCTTGTATTGATAACAACGCAGTTTAGCTTCCGATGTTTACAGCTTCATTTTAATGTAAACTCAAAATAGTTACAATTAATTATTTACGGAGTAATTGTTAACGATGTTTACTTGTCGAGTATTGCCAGACGAAAAGGATTCCCGGTCGGGTCAATGTCGAAAACGAACTTTTCGGTATTGTGTCGGGTCTGGGTGGTTGTGGTACCGTCGTTGTTTCTGATTTCCATAAAACGAGTGCTTTAGCTACTTACCTTGGGATCAGAACAATGTATGTGATGTTGTCTAATATTTATTTATTTATCCGTTTAGCCGTCCGTAAGTGACAAGTGTCATATATTTTATTTTATTAATGCTGCGCGGCCATACTAATTTTGTATAGAGGATTTAATGTGTTAATTTGAAAAATAATAATTTAAAAAACCGTTCGATGAATCGAAAATGTGAGACGGACAATTTGTAGTTTAGACCATTGGTGATTGTTTAGACAAAACCAGAGGTACAATAATTTAGATAAACTATAAGATATCAACTAAATGCCGCCAAACGTTTTCATGATTTTTGCCCAACTTTAAATGATATTGTAGATAAAACTATAAGTAGTGTGTTATGAACTTATGGTACGGACTAATTGTAAACACGTTCCCTTTGATACTAAATATATATTTTGTTTATTTAATAATATAGTATTTTTAATTATATCAACTTAACCGTGACTGCATTTTTGGCATTTTTTGGTCGGCGCACCTTTAATGTTAAACTTGAAAGTATTTGGGCAATACATCATAATAATAAATAAATAGTAAATATGAACGGCACGTAGTTGTTGGTAATGAATAAAGACTTATTTTCGCTTACAGACTGAGTGATAATGTTTATTAAATTTGAACGGGTGGGACGGAAACACGATACTATAAATGGTAGGGCTCCGATTGCAGACGGTGCGAATTCAAATATCTACCGAGCAGCGTTTTTAAAAACTTTCGGCCCAAATCCTGGGCTAAATTCCCTTCGCGAAATATTTTTCGAATATAACGATGGATATCCCAGCTTTGTGGTAACCAATACGTATTAACGAACATGGTGATTAAGTACCTATTAATTGTAGCGATTTAAATGATAAAGGCCCAGCCAGTGCAATTATCAGTTGTCATATACGACAACTGTCAATACTTATAAAACAAAAGTCTTTAGTGATTCGCTCACTTAGTCATCAACGCCGAGCCCAGCCCTTTGGACTTCTGAAGCTGGAATTTTGTCTCTCTCTCTCTTCTCTTTGTGGCAAGGTCAGTCACCAGCTCATTTTTATGTCCCCACTGCTGGACGAGCCTTCCCTGTGGGTGGATAGTGAGAACGGTCCGTAGACCACCACGCGGGCCCACTGCGGATTTGTGGTTGTTAACGACTGCTAATGCAGGCGGAACCAACGGCTTTACGTACCTTCCGAAGCACGAAGGCGCTCAAGATGATACATTTTTGGTCACCCATCCGATGACCGGCCTTTACGAAAGTTGCTTAAACTTTACAATCGCAGGCTGGGCGCGTTAACCACTGCACCATCGAGCTCGTCCTCCATATGGCAAGGAATGCCCTTTAAACGAGGTGTGTAGAAGCAACTTTTGTAAATTAAATTGTTTAAGTGTAGGCGGAAAGGGTTTCTTGCGCCCATTTTTCTCCACAGCTAAAAAATAGACGTCCTGAATGGGTAGTAGGTAAAAAATGTATGGACGATTCAAAAGCACTTTTCTTAAGTTTATTTGAATAAAAAAAATTACTTTGACTTTGACTTTGAATATAGATGGGTCTCTGGGTTTAAACCGGTGGCCTTAACCACTAGACCAGTAATATATACATATATGTTATACTCTAAGGTATATGGGCCATCGCCATCGATGTCTGAAATAAATAAATATTATTATTAGTATAATCAATAGTTTTTCCGAAAAATAAAAAATAAGCTTGACTCTAAAGACGTCGTCGTAATTCAATTCGGCCGACTGCCGCGCTTTCCGCGCGCCTGCTCAATGTCCAGACTCTTGATTACGCGCGTCGAACCAATGTCTCTCGCTAATTCACTGCGAAGGGCCGACGGATCTGTCCTGATACAATTACCGAGATAGAGGTAAGTAAGGATTGAGGTGGAGCTTTTATGAGGTTGTAACACCGCCACCGCTTTGATGGATTTGATTTGTACGAGCTATTCGCAGCCGAGACGTAGGGTGGTGCCACAGATGTAATAACAACCTGCCTGTTTAATTAGATTAGGGATACTCGATATACAACGATGTTTATAATACGATAACACGACGGGCGTACAGTTGTGTGACGAGGTCTACAAAAAATTAGGCGTTCCAATACACAGCCGTCTCTGATTCCCCCAATACCGTGTAACGACACCACATATTAACGTAACGCATCCATTAATCCGGAATCGAATCCGGGCTTATCTAATGCCGTGTAAGTTCCATTAAAACCCGCCATTACTACGCCGCCGGGATTATCCCCGCTGTGGGGCTTGGGCTCGCGTTACATCCGTTTACATGCTTAGTGGGCTGTGGAGGTTGGTAACGGTTTTTTTCAGTGATAGTTTGCTGTTGGCCTCAGGCGGCTTTTTCAGCATCACCTGACTTGTATTGGAGGCAGCGAGAAACTTAAAAGGCCCTTTAAATCGTGTGAAATCGGAACACCGTCAGAAAGTTTTTGGAAAGAATGACATCAAGCAAGCGTGTCAAAGCGCAAGAGAGGAACTCGATGGCGCAGTGGTTAACGCGCCCGCAGGTTGTTATTGTACAATTGCAACGTGACTGCAGTAGTCGCGGTTGATAATTTGGTATGACGGTCACAAATCGCTCAATGATCGCTCGCTTAGTGCATTTGCGATTAAAATGTATGTAATAATTTATTACAATTTAAATGTAGGATTAGAAGAATTATGAACTGTTTCTTCAGACATTGTGTAGGCAGATGTAGGAATCGTGCAACTGAGAAGACGTTTTACTTTAACACTGTTTTTATGTATATTACAAGGAACCAAAGTTACAACTTAGTAATTATTTTAATTAAGTAATAGGTGAATAGCACTAGGCGAAACGTAGGGATCTATTTTTGAATCGCACGTAGGTATGACATTGTGTTGTCGCATGCAACTTAAGTCACACTCGTCTTCCAAGTCGCATGACGCCGATTTTCCGTATTTTTGAATCGTTCGTTTTCGGTGCTGCTAACATAATACGAATTGTTGGATGTTATCCGTTCCACCCAGAATTTAGAGAAAGCCCGTAACAACCGAAATTAAAATAGAACGTAATGACCATGTTTCTATTGGCGGTTAAAAAAAACCTTTGCTTTTAATAGAAATGACTTATCAATGACACAAACAAACGAATGACAGGACTTCTTGGCGGGGAAGTAAAGTGTCATGTCTGCGGTTTTGTTGTATTTTCTAAAATTTGTGTTATGCCGGATATCAATGTGAAATAATGGTGGATTATTAACCGTTAAGTGTTAGTGAGTGTGCATGAGTGTTGGCAAATGAAACAAAACAGTGCAACGTCACTTTTCAAATTCTCTCAGTCCGCCCAAGGACTTAGTAAAGCCCCACATCTTGGGGTTGGGGGTTATATCATTTCTCACTTCTCATTTCTATTCATCATCATTTGAAAAACGTATAAAATAAGTTTTCGACTGAAGGACTAGAATCCATGGTCATCAATAAATTTCAAAAAAAGTGACATGACATTGACACAACGCATTGATATTGACGGTTGTTCTATCAATCGTTTTGTATCGCTCGACTGCAACGAGTGGGTGAGGGCACTCGTTGCGCTCGAGCGATTCAAAAATATGGAAAGTCAAATGTTGAACGAAAATCAGTAGAAACCAAGCGCTCGACTTGAGGCGATGGAATCAAAAATAGAGCTCCAGTTCCGTGACGACTACATTGCTCCGTGGTGACCCGATAGAATATGCTCGCTCGTGTCCACCGATAAACGTCACGACTCCGTTGAAGCGCGCCAAAAAGCGTAGTTCCGTTGAATCACCGCTTGGGGCGCGCTTACGTTTCGTTTAATGTGAATACTCTCATGACCGACTACGACATATCTATACTAATATTATAAAGAGGAAACCTTTGTATTTTTGTAGGTGTGTATGTATGTATGTTTGCAACGAATAAACTCAGAAACTACTAGACCGATTTAAAAAAGCTTTCACCATTAGAATGCTACATTAGCGCTGAGTAGCATAGGCTATATTTGGCTAAAAATGCGGTACGAAGTCCGCCGGGTCAGCTAGTAGTTTATACATTGAGCGATTTGTGTTCTTAATACCAATTGCAATTATACAATTAACAACTGGTTGCTTTTTTCGGTAATAAGCCTGCTAGTCAGCAAGCGCTTAGGTTAACATCTTAACATCCGATCACGTACTGGGTACGGGTAGGCGAGATCGTCTCAATCTCAGGACGCTGATCACGTCCTCTGTACAGCATTGACTTTCTTAGCGTTTGTTTTAAAATGACGTCCATGGTACGTGATTTGCGTGTAACCCCGGTGTAATGAATAAAAAAATATATATACATGTATGTATTACAAATAGTTTTTATTTTATAAATCTTACAATATTGGCAAAAATTGCTGGCGTACCAGGAAAGGCGCGCTTTAAAATAGTCGGCTGTTAAAGTGTTAAGCAACTTCCGCAAAGGCCGATGTATCCGTGCGTGTATATGTGTGCGTTGCTCGAGCGCGGTATGTTCAAGCTTACCTTCTGGGATCTCCTTATTTTGTGACTAAACAAAGACATATTACATTTGAAGCAGAAGTCATTCTGATAAGTAATTAATTAGAAATAATTAACTCCACTTAAACGGGAAGTGATAACATGTTTTCATAACTTATTAGTATGTTACTGATACGGAAATTCTGTGGAAATTCCGCCTTTTCGGAAAACAGCACGTGCACGCAACGAACATGGAGAGACAAGAGGACACTGCGTGGAGTGAAGAAAGGGCACTCTGCTTGATAGATGCGTATAGAGTTCGTGAAATTTTGTGGAACCCAAATTTTATAAAAAAAATCTTAAACAAGATGCGTGGTCGGAAATCGCAAAGCTAATGCCAATGACGGAAGAAAAATGCATATTGTCAGTCAATTGTCAGTCTTCTCTTTTCATACCGTCGCGAAAAGCTAAGGAACAAAATCGAAGGGGGCTGGAAAAGTTAAGAATAATAAATGTTTGTATTATTATAATGTTTTTTTTCATTTATTAAAGTTAATTAATAATAATTAAAATAATTTACGTTACATTTTGGTAGTTACTCAAAATCTATATCATTTTGAAACCAGCAAATGTAGTGTATAAAAATACCATGAGAATTAGTAATTTTTAACTCCTGATGTAATAAGAAGAGCGTTATAAGTTTGACCCCTAAATCTGTATGTCTGTCTGTCTGTGGCATCGTAGCTCTTAAACGATGATTAAGATGCGATTTCTTTTAGTTGAAAGCCTGTTTCCTTGCGGTGGTTCATAGCTACGTTTAATAAAAATATATCTAGTGGTTTAACAATGAATCAGCTCTTTTTAACCGACGAAGCGGCAATCCTCATGTTTCAGCTACTTTATTTATTTATCCTAAATAATTAAATTTCTATTACCTACCCGGTTGCAGGCACCTGCAACCGGGTAGGTAATAGACCTGCAGGTTGCAGGTCCGAGGCAGGTGCCTATGAGGCATTAAAATTCTTAGACGACAGGAACACACCGAGAAAGAGAAAAAATACGGTAAGGATTATCCTATGAACATCTGTCTTGCCAAGAAATCTTTCGTAAAATAATCAGCTAGATAGCATTGAGATCGAGATGTGCAGGTGATCGTCTGGGAACATTTCTTATACTCGTATGCAGTAATGATGTCATGTCGTTATTATTTTGCCTCCATGTACCATCATTTAAGATTCCTTCTTCCTCGGTATCAACTAATCCTGAAGTTATGTACACGGTTCTACAATGACGTTCCTAATAATTATGTAGAAGAACAACTGCCATAACTACTAATTCAGCATTGTCAGGGTGTAAAAGCATTGGTTTTCTTAGAACTCTAAACACAGACGATATAATTCCAAATACATTCTCAACAATCCGTCTAGCTCTACTTAATCGGTAATTAAATATTATCTTCGATGAACCCTTTGGATGTGTCCCAGCATATGGTTTCATCAAGTTTTTACTTAAAGCAAAAGCACTATCGCCTACAAAAAAATATGGGATGGAAATATTTCTATCGGGGAGTGGACGCGGCGATGGCAGGTTTATTGTGTGATTCTCTATCATGTCATATTATGTGGTATCTTTGAAAACTCCGCCATCTGAAATTTTCCCTTGACATCCCACGTCTACAAATAGAAAATTATATTCTGCATCAACTAGAGCAAACAAAACGATGCTAAAATTTTGTTTATAATTAAAAAACTCGGTTCCGCTTTTGATAGGCGCTTCAAGTACAACGTGCTTCCCGTCCAATGCCCCTGAACAGTGTGGAAAGTTCCACCGGTCTTCAAACTCTTTGCTTATCTTCAACCAGGCTTCAGCTGTTGTGGGAATCTGAAAAGAAAACAATAAATTATTTTTTTGCATTTTTAGGAGTCACTTCATTGCTTGGACTCAGAAAACTCTGCCAACCAAACCGTGCTGAATGTGTTCGCCCCTCCAGTACCAACAATAGACCATGCTTCAAAGGGCGCTAAACAAGCCAGAAAGGATGAAAACAATGCCCTCTCAGATGTAATGGGTGGATTAAAAACAACTGCAAATAAATTGGACAATTCAATAGGCATTCATGATGTAACTAAAAGTTTCGCTTCCTTTATAGGAGCTAAAACGAGTAGCAATTCCCCTCAGACTAGGACTTCGGTCGAACACGCAATATTTGAAATTATCATGAAAGCTGACAGGGGATATTACGAATCGTGGCGGCATCAAGATAACTATGTATATGGTTCACACCAAGATGACTATGTAACATCGAGGGCAAGACAAAACTGTGTGGATCTGACCGGATATTCTAATCGTAATCAAATAATTTTTAACGCAAATTTTGTTGCGAACATTTATAAATAGCTTGCTTACTTCTTAACTGATCTTTAATATTTGTAAAAATATTATGATGGGATGTTAGTGACGGTAGTTGTTGACATTGAATGGGCGCCTTTGGCTTTTAAAGTAAAAAGTGTTGAATAATTTCGGCGTGCTGGTAAGAACCACGATAGCTCAATTGGAAGAGCACCTGACCCGGAATGTCAGAAGGGTTCAAATCCTGCTCGTGGAAATTTTATCAACATTTGTGTTTTTATAATTTGTTCGCAACAAAATTTGCGTTAAAAATTATTTGAACATTTACGATATACAAAACTTACTTCAGGCATGGACTAAATGGTTTAGGTATCATTTTCCACTTAATATTAAAACTTTTCAATATCAACTGCTAATATACATATATATACATACCCGGCGGACTTCGTACCGCTTTGACAGTTTCCATCATTGAGTTAAATATATATCAATGGTTTCCATGACAACAAAACAAACAAATCATCAATCAATCATTATCATATACATACTAGCTGTGCCCAGCGGTTTCACCCGCGTTAATTAGCGAACTGCTCCACTCCTATTAATCATAGCGTCATGTAGTATAGCCTATAGCCTTCCTCAATAAATGGACTATTCAACACAGAAATATTTTTTGAATCGAACTAGTAGTTCTTAAGATTAGCGCGTTCAACCAAACAAACAAACAAACAAACAAACAAACTCTTCAGCTTTATTTAATATTAAGTATAGATATACATTCTAATAATGTTCTACAGGCAGCAGCATATAGATATATGCCTGCAGTACCTTTTAGTACGTATTAGTTATATCCCATTATAATGTAAATAAACGATATTTTATAAGTTTTATGTATTAGACTAAATTTTATACAGAAAATAAATTTATTCTTCTCCGCCTTTGCTCACCGTTCTTTGTAAATTTTCTATTATTTATATTGTGTATTATAGTGTAAGCAATAAAGTGTTTATCTGTCTATCTATCTATGTTATTCTTTATTATGGGTTATGCGTTAGCACAAGTGTAGGGACTGACAAAACAATGGGAATAGAATATCATTGGTGTTGAAGTTTATGTCTACGCATGTTTTCACCTAATAACGAAGTAGGTGATTATTGGGCATTCTAATTCACTTTTTCTTCACCGTTCGCTCACTCCGTTCGCTCTCTCGAAAAAGTGAATTAGAACGCCCAATAATCGTTGAGAAAAATTCAAAATTTGTTTACTAAAAATGCTACTCACCGATTAGAATCAGGACGTTCACTTGACCTCACATTACGCATTAAGTAACACCACAATATTATAATAAGAAATGTCTTTTAAAACTTTAGGGGAGTAACTGATAAGGTATGTGCTGTTGAACAAAAAACAATAGTCATTCAGAAATGAAACCTTCGCAATGCAGATTACAGATTAATCAGATACAATAAATTATTTTAGATGTTTAAAGGTACTTAAAACCATTGAGCTATACTTAAAACATTTTAAAATAATTTTTATGTTATGTGGTAGATTGCTCAAGATTATTTCCAGCCAGATTGGTCGTACCATCGTTATAAGTCATAAGTTTTTTTAGGTACTGGGAAATTAAATCTTCACATGGTTTTGAAATGATTTTTAAAACATGTGGCTGATTGCTCAAGATTCTTTCCAGCCAGTTTGGTCGTACTATCGTTTTAAGATATTTTAAATATAGGTACCTGGAAACGAATTCTTCACATGGTTTTAAAATGATTTTAAAAACATGTGGCTGATTGCTCAAGATTCTTTCCAGCCAGTTTGGTCGTACCGCTGTATTAAGATTTTTAAATATAGGTACCTGGAAACGAAATCTTCACATGGTTTTAAAATGATTTTAAAAACATGTGGCTGATTGCTCAAGATTCTTTCCAGCCAGTTTGGTCGTACCACCGTATTAAGATTTTTTAAATATAGGTACCTGGAAACGAAATCTTCACATGGTTTTATAACAATTTTTAAACCATCATGTAGCTGATTGCTCAAGGTTCTTTCTAACCCGATTGGTCATAACTAACGTTAAACACAGTTCAGATTTCTTAAACTCATGTAGCCACAAACCTTACTAGTTTCCGGAAGAATTAAAAATGTATTTTTGGTGGAATTGATTTGACACTCAAGAACACTATACATTACTAAAAGTATTTTAACGTATCACTCCGATGAACATTTACATCGGTATGGAGAATGTAGTTGAATGAACAAAATTAAATGTAAGTACTTATGTTCTAATGCAATTCAACCCAGGTCTCTTGTGCACTCGTAATAAGGTTTACTTTACAAAAAAATGTGGATTTACCAGCTGCAATTGGTTGTTTATTGGTTTTATGCTTTCAGTGAAAAGAGAGTTCCGTACATTATATTTATTACTAGCGACCCGCCCGCAACCTCGTCCGCGTGAACACCCGTATCTCGATGGTTACACCTGACAGCCGAACTCTCATACTTTGCTACATAATGACTATCAATAACATGATGACATCAAAAATTTAAATAAAGTTTATTTTCATATGAAAACAGTTTCCGTGGATTTTCCAATTTTTGTCATACAAACATTGTCCTGACAATTACAAACACATCGAAAAATAAATCCGCCAAATCGGTCAAGCCGTTCTCGAGTGATTTTTCGTCGTACATTCGACAATTGATATTTATTTCATACAGAGGCCCGCCCACGACTTCGTCCGCGTGTCCTGTATCCTGTGATGGTTTTGCCAAATCAGAAAGATTTATGGATAACATTATAACAACTTGCTAAAGTTTCAAGTTTCTGTTTCAGAATTATAGTTTTGTGTTCATGTTAAAATCCCATAGAAAAATAAGGGGTTCAGTTTCTTGAATTCGAACAACTCCCAACAAGTTAAGCAACTTTTGCAAAGGCCGGTAATTGGATGGGTGACCAAAAATGTATCATCTCGAGCTCCTCCGTGCTTCGCAAGGCACGTAAAGCCGTTGGTCCCGGTTGCATTAGCAATCGTTAACAACCACCAATCCGCACTGGGCCCGCGTGGTGGTTTATGGCCCGTTCTCCCTATCTATCCATAGGGACATAAAAATGAGCTGATGAAAATGAAAGAAATCATCCAAATCGGTCAAGTCGTTCTCAAGTGATGCGATGTCATACATGCGATAATTGATTACTAAAACATATATCGCGAACCCTAAAAAGCTGCGTTGCATTATGCACCTTGTTCAAATTGCAGAATCATCAAACAAGGAGCGTTGACAACATAAGTAGGTACTCAAGTATTTACTTTCTTGTAAAAATTTTTTATTACCCGACTGCGGAGGGTAATGATTTTTGTGGTTATATACAACGAATTATGATGTCTATTGTAGATTGAAGGTATACGTTAGATCAGAATCTTTTTAGGATGCAGTCGTTTGGAAGCATTTGCGTATTCAGCGATTGTTTCATTATAAAAGAGTTGCGGGTTCGATTCCCGTACTAAGATAAAATACCTGTGTCGTAATAAAATTGTTAGGTATAGTATAAATTGGTTAATTAATTGAAATTGTATATAACGAAACCGAAAACACATGTTATTGTTTTTTTTGCTATCTGTATCTACATCCGATGTAAATTGAAACTCGAACAAACAAAATATTATTTTGTTTTGTTAATTCAGTAAAATAACAAAGTGCTTATCAATTTTAAATCAATTAAAATTCAACATCTCATGATTTTGCTGATTTATAAAGAAAAATTTGGGACATCATTAACAACATTTTCTAAACCTTTTTGTTAAAGTAATTCTTATATTATAATAATATATTAACTTAATAAACCTGTAGGAAAGAGGCTAGCACGCTATGTATGTCTGTAAGCTATAGTTGTTGTATGGGGTTCAGAGTTTGATACTCGGTCGGATCGATTTTTATTAGCTCTGTGTTTGGGATTTTGTTTAAGAACAAGTATAAGTATTTGGATCAGAACAATGCGTGTAATCATAACTAATTCTGTTTTTAGTAAGTTTTCTAAAATATGTAGTTCGATGGTGTACCTATATTTACATATTTCTAGGATGAATTAACTTACATCTACATCAGCTCAACATCATCGTTAAAATACAACAAATGCATTACTTATTATTTTCATTATTTTCATTTAACGAAATCTCTGTTGAGAGATAGATTAAAAATGAATAAGTTAAATACAATCAAGAGACAATTTTAAAAGTTAATAAATTATACTTTCATCGAAAGGTTGACAATTTATGATTTTAAGTCATCAATTTTTTCCAATAAAATTGGAAATCAATGGGTGCTATGCATCATACCTTTGCTTCTGTTTCGTGCTTCGAGCAGCAGTTACTTGATTTTATCTTCACGAAGAAAGCCTGTTACCCAACAACTATGTGCGTAAGTTTTTCCGGAGTAAACGCTCCATCTTTTTATTTTTTATTGTACAACGTTAAGCGCTTGCCCTTTATCTCAGCTGATGGAAAGTACTTACATTCAAACCTAAGGTGGTTATCTTATCTATAACTGAAGGGACACAACATTGTTGATAAGACGTCAGACTTAGGTAAGATCGTGGTAGCTAACCAGGCGGACTTAGAACAAGTACTGCAACCAACCAACACAAGGACACATTATGTTAGTTTGGTTGGTGGTATCGCCTGGGGATCGAACCCGGTACCTCTGGGTCTGAGACCGGCACGGTTTACCACTACTACAGCGGCGGTTGTATATTTTAATTTAAAATATTGATTAGTTTTTGTTTTTAACAGGTCAGATATTGAATATTCGACCACCAAGCGTTCGCGTAAAGCAGGAAAAGTAGTCGACAGGCTGTTCGAATCTGATGAGGACGAGCGCCCAACCAAACAGTAAGTTAACATTTTTATCTTCAACTCTCGCGCGCTGGTAATTAAAAATGTTTTTGCATGTAACTAGGTGTTTGCTGTTTACTAACGTATGTAAAGTATATATTCAACACCAGAACAAAGTTTTATATTTTTTATGTTATATCGTTAGCGTCTGTTACTTTAACGTTGACTGTACACACGGCAGCACATCAGACCATACGTAACAAAAGGTGTTTTCGCAGTTGGTTCAACTGTTTAACTTGATATACTGTCATGTGTACCACCAATGCAATGTAGCGGTTGGCTTAGCATTTTATCTACACAATCATGTTTGGTTCTCAGGTTCGATTTTTTTAATAAAACAATTATTTCTTTTTATGCTACACATTTTAACATAGTTTCTACTTTTTATTGTAGGTTGAACTGTTATTAAACTTTTTGACGTAATTTTATTTTTTACAGAGCAAGTAAGAAGGTTATTAAGAGGAAACAGACCGCCTACCCCGCTGCTGAAAAGAAGGCGTTGCATTCTGGATGGGACCTGGACTTCGGTAGTGACGAGGAACGTGAGGCCGGCCGTCGACGTCCTCCAAATTACTTACAATCGTCTCTAGCGCGGCGCGTAGCGGACGGAACTCTTCGTCACACCGAGGATCTGAGTGGTGATTTGTATATAGAGCTACGGTTATATAATTCTAAAGACATAAAATCGGTAAGCCCTAAAGATCGGTGGGAGAAGGCGGTGTTATCGTTAAAATATCAAACGTTTAACGACTCGGAGGAGGTGGAGATTTTGCGTCGATTTGTTCACCAATGTAAGCCAGAGTTCAAGCAGGAGCCCACCTTCTTTCCCGATAAGAAAAAATAGGCTAGGTAGGATAGGTTAATGCATTTGTGGGTTAATGCGTAATAGAGTTTTCTAATAAATTATATAAATATAAATCATAGTTTATTTTATACTCGTAACATCCAATCTATCTTAATTATTTAAATTTTCTTAAATATGACTAGATCAATTTATTGCTCAAGTTGCGATGTCTCTACCAAAAGCACTGCTTGGACAGCTCACTTAAAGAGTACTGTACATAAAAACAATATTGCAGTTGAAGTGAGCGAAGGTATCGATAAAATATGTAGCGCTTTCCGCAGCCGCATCGCTTCGTACAGAGTACGCGCTGTGCAGGGGCAGGCAACAGTGCAGACCCCTGCTGACTTTATGAAAGGGATACGCTCGCGCGTTCTTCAGCTGATACATGCTCGAATGCTCACTTTTGGTAGTATCAAAGTTAATTTTGAATTATTCGGCGAGTTTACATTAGCAAATAGTGAATCGCTGGAAATTAAGTCATTTGCTACAGAAAATATAGTTTTACATAATCATTTTAATTTTAAAGACATGTTCTCGAAAATCATTCACACAATTTCAAATAAAATTGATGAGTTTGAGGAACGAGATAGTGGTTGGTCGTTTCTAAGTTGTTTATATTTAGAAGTTAATGTAAATAAGTATAATCCTCTCAGAGCGTCAGGGTTTTTAGACTTACCGCAAGCTTTGAAATCGAGACGTGCTTGCATTAATATTAAAAACAATGATCAATATTGCTTTTTGTGGTGTGTAATGGCTGCTTTATTTCCTGCTCAAACTAATGCACATCGAACTTCTTCGTATCCTCATTTTAAGAACGTGCTCAATGTAAAGAATATGTTATTTCCTGTTAGCTTTTCTGATATACGAACGTTCGAAAAAAACAATCCAAAAATAAGTATTAATGTTTATGGTCTCAAAAATAAAACAAATGTTGTCGGACCGTTATATCGCACGCAACATAAAAAAACCTGTCACATTCAATTATTACTTATTGAAAAAGGTAACTTAAATCATTATTGTTTAATTAAAAATATTAATCGTTTAATAAGACCTCAGCTAACAAAACACCATGGAAAAATATATTTCTGTGATGAATGCATGATATTTTTTAAAAGCCGAGACAAATTAAATTTACATGTATGCGGCGGTGTTACCACAGTTTTGCCGTCACAAGGCACACTAATACAATTTAAAAATTTCGAAAGGATGCAGAATATGCCGTTTGTCATATACGCCGACTTCGAATCGTTATTACAGCCTGATTCGAACGGGCCTAGTTCAAATTGCACCGAAACGTTACAAAAACATATCCCAGCAGCATTCGCTTATTATGTTTTATGTTCTTATGACCATTCACTGAATAGATATAGGACTTATCGTGGTTATGATTGCGTTCAAATTTTTCTTGAATGTATTGAAAGAGATATCATGAAGATATCAAAAACTTATGAAAATGCTGTTCCCATGTCACTATTAACAAAAGACGAATTAAAAGAATTTAATCAATCAAAATTTTGTTACATCTGCAACGAGTTCTTACTTGACGATAGGGTTAAAGATCATTGTCATTTAACTGGCAAATATCGTGGTGCCGCTCACTCTTATTGCAACCTAAATTTTCGTTTACCGAAATTTGTACCTGTATTTTTCCATAATTTATCAGGCTATGATAGTCACTTGTTTATACGTCAACTAGGAGAGACCCCAGGATCAATAAAGGTAATAGCAAAAAATAAGGAAAATTATATTTCATTTACAAAGTTTTTTACGACGGATCACAAAAAGTATATAGCAGCTCGGTTTGTAGATTCTTTTAAGTTTTTGGGCACAAGCCTTGAAAAACTAGTTGAAAATTTATCCAAGCAGGATTTCGTGCAGTTATCGAACTTTTTCCCTGAATGTAAACAATTTGAATTATTAATGCGTAAAGGTGTATACCCTTATGAGTATATGACTGACTGGAAGTCGTATGATGAAGAAATACTGCCACCACGTGAATGTTTTTATAGCAGTTTGTGTGACAAAACTATTTCACAGTCTGATTATGAACATGCGGAAAGAGTTTGGAAAACTTTTAATTGTAAAAATTTAGGTGACTACACAGATTTATATCTTAAATCAGACGTAATATTATTAGCCGATATATTTGAAAAATTTCGTAACACTTGTAAAAGTAATTACAATTTAGATCCCGCATTTTATATAACAGCACCAAGCTTAAGCTTTGACGCAATGTTACTTAAAACTAGAGTTAAACTTCAACTTATCGATGATTTGGAAATTATCAGAATGATACAAAAGGGTATTCGCGGTGGAGTATGTTTATGTTCCACTAGATATGCTAAAGCTAACAACAAGTACTTGTCAGATTATAATACAGCTTTGCCGGATAATTACTTACTTTACATTGATTGCAATAATTTATACGGTTATGCAATGTGCTCGCATTTACCGCAGTCAGATTTTCAACTTATAGATGCATCAACGTTTACAGCTCTTGATATTCTTAAAATATCGGATGATTCTGAGTTCGGTTATATTTTGGAGGTAGATCTTGAATACCCCGAACAACTACATAATTTACATAATGACATACCCTTTTGCCCCCAAAAATTTACGCCACCGGGTTCTAGAACATTGAAATTAATACCAAACTTATACGATAAATTTAATTATGTGATACACTACGTACATTTAAAAACTTGTTTGCACCATGGGTTAAAGCTAAAAAAAATTCATAGAGTAATTAAATTTAAACAAAGTCCTTATCTAAAACAGTATATAGACTTAAATACACAATTACGACAAAAAGCAACGTCTACATTTGAACAAGACTTTTTTAAATTACTAAATAATAGCATTTTTGGCAAAACTTTAGAAGACACCGAAAAAAGACTTGACGTAAAGTTAGTTAGTCAGTGGGTTGATACGAGAAATAAAACTAAAAAACACTTTACTGCTGAACAACTAATAGCGAGGCCGAACTATCATAGTTCAACCATTTTTTCCGAAAATTTAGTAGCCATTCAAATGAAACAGGAATCGGTAACATTAGATAAACCGATATATATTGGATTTACGGTGTTAGAAGTGTCTAAAAGTCATATGTACAACTTTCACTATTCTGTTATGAAACCCTTTTACGGCCCCAATATAAAACTCTGCTATACAGACACGGATAGCTTTTTATACTCTATTCAGACAAATGATATATACAAAGACTTAAAGACAAAATTCAGATCTTATTTCGATACAAGTAATTATGATGATAATAATCCATACAATATAGTGCGACAAAATAAAAAAATACCAGGATTGTTTAAAGACGAGTTAGGCGGCCAAGTTATTAAAGAATTTGTTGGTTTAAGGTCAAAACTATATTGTATCAAAACCGATAACAAGGAAATTAAAAAAGCTAAAGGGATAAAAAAACCGGTTGTTAATAACATTAATTTTAAAGACTATAAAAGGACATTAACACATAAAGAAATTATACGAAAGAAAAACGTTGTTTTTAAATCTTTTAAACATGAAATATTTACTCAAACTATTAATAAAGTTGCTCTTTCGTCTAATGACGATAAACGCGTTATTTCAAGAAATAATATAAGTACGTTGGCGTGGGGTCACAAATCATCCATAATATAATATTTAAATAGTTAAATAGATTGGGTTTTATTTGAGTTCTATTACTATCTTATATACTTATCACTTTTCACTGTCATTCAATCGCACAATAACCGCACCCCACAAATAAATGTGTATCTTTTTATATTGTTATGTAATATCATTGTTGTACATTATAATAGCCAATCGGCACTTAATATTTCCCTATGTAATATTTCAAACCTGTTTGCGTTTGCATTCTAAAACTTATTGTATAATTAATTAGCATTCGCATTTTAGTTATATATCACTTTTTGTATTAATGTATTAATTAAGTTTTTTTACATTAACTAATCTAAATTTAATATAACTCAATATCATCATCATCATCATCATCAGCTCATTTAATGTCCCCACTGCTGGGGCACGAGCCTTCCCTATGGATGGATAGGGAGAACGGGCCATAAACCACCACGTGGGCCCAGTGCGGATTGGTGATGTTAACGACTGCTAATGCAGCCGGGACCAACGGCTTTACGTGCCTTCCGAAGCACGGAGGAGCTCGAGATGATAAATTTTTGGTCACCCATCCGATGACCGGCCTCTGCGAAAGTTGCTTAACCTCAGCACTCGCAGACCGGGCGCGTTAACCACTGCGCCATCGAGCTCCTCAGCTGTGTAATCATTAACTTTAATTTACTTAGATGTAGTATAACTTTGTAATTTGTAATTTTGAATAAAATTGTTTAATGTGAAATTGTATTTTTTTTTTCTTTTTAAAATAAAATAAACCTCAACACAAGAAATTGCATCAGTGCGGGAATCGAACCCGCAACCCATAAGTCGTGCTCTGGAAAACTGTATTGATGACACATAATTGTTTTTATAGCTCAATTTGCACAAATGAATATTAAAAAATGCTATAAGTTCATTCAACCTATTTTGCAGTAAGTTCAGAAAATATTGCTGATGCAGGGTTTTCCTTAGCAAATTACAACACACACACACACACACACACTGAACTGAGTACATAAGCCTCAATATTCAACGTGATCGCTCACACATCACTAGTATTTTTCTACTACTACACTACGTAGCTCTTCAACTCTCTACAAAATGTATGTATATTGTTATTTACAATTATATTTAAAGACACTACTGTTAGCTAGTTTATTTTTTTTCTGTGTTGTTTTTACAGATAATGTTTTCCCAACTGGAACAAGAGTCCGATGATGGCCTTCGGGAATGTGTGTTAGCGGCAATGGCGAGAAAACGTGCTGCAGCGCTCAAGAACAAAGAAAAACGAGATGCAGTTGGAGTGTCGCCATCGTCTTACATTATAAGCAAAGACCGGCGAAAAGCAAAAAAACTGATCCAAATTAAAATTGTGGATTTGGAGCCAGCTTCTCCAACGTACACACGTGCAACGCCGGGATCGCAGTGGGAGCCAGCTTCTCCTACGTACACATGTGCTACGGCGGAATTGCAGTGTGAGGTTAATGAACCCGAAGATAACGCGATCAGTGTGCAATATGTGGTGAAAGACAATATGGACGAAATTTTGGACCAAACTCAAAATTTAATAAGTAGAATAAGTAGAAAACTTAGTGGTGATTTATTTTAGTTGTGAGTCGAAATTTATTCTTATTCAAACAATTTGTCAAACACTTTAAGGCGAAGAGTAAGGCACACTAGCGCCGCTAATGGATTTAATTTGATAACTGCTAAACTGGATTTTTTTTCAAACATTGCGTACCGTCCGATAACAGGAAAGCATCCATAGTATTTATTTAATAATTGTACACTACATTTAGGTTTGTTTTTGTATTCATTCGCTAACACCAGAAGTGGCCATTGTTTATGAATAAATGCGATAGGCCGTTTTGTGAATAAACCACGCAACAAAAAGTAGTGCACAATTATTAAATAAATACTATGGATGCTTTCCTGTTATCGGACGGTACGCAATGTATAAAAAAAGATCCGGTCCGTTAGTAATTGTCAAATTATCAATTGGTGGCGCTAGTGCGCCCTACCCTTCGCCTTAAGTAGAAATATTTTTTATAACTCTGAATTTCTTTGCATTTAATAAAACCGTTTTATTTAAATAAATAAAATATTTTATCATTAATTGTGTTTGGTTTGTGTGTATAAAATAAAAATACATAAATTTTATTAAACTCCTTTTTATTTATTATTTATAGTTATTACCAAATCAAATTGATACAGTCATTTTCTAACCACCAGTTTTTAATACATAAAACATTTCTTAAAGCACATATTTTCTTATGAATTATACAATTAAACATATTTTTACTATACATTTTGCTTAACATATTTAAATTTGGAATACCTTTAAAAGTTATATCTTTAATATTATTATGATCACATAAATCTTGTACCCATTTAATCTTTTCTACACCTTTCACAATAATTTTCTTGTTTTTTAAATAAGGTTTGATAATTCTACGAAATTCTCTGTAGTCGATATATCCTTCACTCCATTGATACCCCCTATTCCTTTCTATCCACCATACTTGTTTCTTTTCTTCTTCAGATAACTTAGAGAATGGATAAGGAGGTTTTATTAAAAACAAGTAAGTATGTTCTTGTGTGGCTATTGCAAACTCTTTGATTATAAATTCATTTTTATTTCTAAATCCTTGTACATCCACGATGATCGTATCATTCATGATAGTTTTTTTACTATGCTACTCAAAGGCTTGTATTCAAAAATACAATCGTTTAGTATAAGACAATATGCGGCAGTCTGATCAGGTATCTCTTGATCTGCTTCGATTTCAACTCTCACATCAATCGATCCTTTTAATGATTCGTGTTGGCGAGAACAGTCAATTACGAATAAAGGAGCAATAGCCTTGAATTCTTTTAAATACATCAAGGGTTCTGCCCCCCAACCGCCTAACTCTTTCGCTTTCGATCGCTTTGAAGGCGAGACCCTCGCCTCGCCTTCTAATATAATATCGAAATAAAATATCGAATATGATCGAAAGCTATAGCCTATAGCTATCGATATTGCTTTCATATTCCTTTCGAAATGACAAGATGACGCCTCCTCCTCGCCTCGCCTTCAAAGCGATTGAAAGCGAGAGAGTTAGGCGGTCGGCCCTCTGATCGGCGTCCGTGATAAGACTGCTGAAATCTGGCATACTGCTCATATAATAAAGAAAACTTATCATCTGAGAAACTGACATTTAGTCCTTCATAAGGGTAATACGATGAATTCAAAAATACTCTTACATCACGTATATTGCAATGGTCGAACTCTGCCATAGACATTTCCGCATTATGTTTTCGGTTGGTTTGTAAAGCTATAACAACGAATCTCGGTTTTTCTATTTGCGATGAAGTTTTAATAGACCAAGAATGTTTACGCGTTTTGGGTAGTAATGGGTATTCATATAAGTCCCAATTACGAAATGCTAGTGTGATAGCTCGATCTTTTTCTAAATGTTTTAACAAATGAATTTTTTCACGATCTGACACCTTAACATGCGGAACGCGCCAAACAATTTTACTTATTATTATATTTTCTACAACTTGTTCCTTATTTAATTTCAAAGCATTGACATTTGTGTTGCTTCTCAAAAGTACTAACTCGTGTTTACAGTTTATAATAATTTTTTCATAATCTTCTGCAAAACCTAATAGTTTGTTTAATGGTATTGAAGCAGAAAATGCGCCTTCACTAACATTGGTGGTTCCTGAAGTAGACCAACCCCAAACTCTAGCACTTTTGGATTCATTTTCATTTAACGATAAATAGGATTTCATTGTTGTTGTTATGCCTGCATTTTTAATTTTATCTATTTCGATTCCATTTAATTCATAGCGAATGTCTTGAAATAGAAATAACACTGGATTATTTACAAAATGCACATTTGACACTTTTTCTTTTGTAGTACTGTTATACACATCCGCTTTGCCCTCAATATACAAAGTGCTGAGTGAAGGCAACACATACAAATCTTGTTGATGAATGGGTATTCGTATTTCATCATTATTGTTGAAACTTGTTACATACGGTTTGTATGAATGATATTCAAAACTTTCAATGCTGTTATCATATGACATTGGTTGAGATATATTTAAATAATTCATTTTAGCAAGCCTACTAGTTTTAGGAAATCTTTATTATTCTTAGTAAGTTTCTTTTTTAATAAAAGCGGTGTTCTTTTAGTAGATGATCTTTTAGAACTGACTTGAGTACAAGCTGTAGCAGTGTTTTTATTGAAATTTATCATTTTTTTCTAAAGTGCAAGTATAGTTGTACTTCTTCACCTCGTAAATTAATTTGCTTATTATGACCGTCTAGTAATCTAATATTAATCGCACTAATTGAATTTTGGTTGACTGGAAAATATATTAAGTTTTTGGGTATTTCAATAACTCGATAGCCTGGTGGCACGTTAGGTACAAATTCGTAAATTATATGACTTGCTTTTCCATTCACGAATGATCCTCCAACTACGTCACATTCGATGCGCACGATGGTTGTAGATAAAATGCTGACTGGATACCGAGATTCGCAACTTATATTAGCCTTTATTGTTTCCCTAGCAAAACCTAAAATTTTACCGATGGAATTACTTTTCTCAAAGTGAACATCTTCTGAACAGAATATTTTGGTTTTGAGTGTATTATTATTACAACTCAATTTTAATGCAGTATTCTTGACGTTGCCTTTTAAAAAATCACAAATATCTTGAAGTTCATATGACCCTTCTGGAATTTCAATGACCTCATTATTACCATAGTAAAACTTATTATTTCTTTCGTCTATATTAGGAATAGAATTAAATGTAGAAAAGTACAGAAGTCCACACTCATATTCTCCACGTAATTCTAAAGTAGGTGAGTAGTTTGTTACGAGGGAAGCTCCCTGCCCAGTTATGGATACAGTGAAAGACATTATTATACTGTCAAGTTATTTTAATTTTAACCTTTATATAAATGTTTTTTCCAATACTTACTTAAAAATAATAAACAAAGATGACCGCAGTTCGTAGTGCCAAAAGTTTGATACTGTTTGTAATTATAATTTATGTGCATATCTTTCAAATACTTTATTAATTCTAACGGAGGTTTTAAGTTACCAAAACTGTTAAAATATTCACAGTATTCATTTTGCTTGACATAGGCTACCCAGTGAGTTCCCGGATTTCTGGAACTATCTAAATTTAGAATAGCACACTCAATTTTTCTTGGTTTTGATGGTAACGTATCTCGCATAAAAACGCCACGAAAATATGGAATATGAACTGAGTGCTTTAATATATCTAAATTAGTAAGTGCTCGTTTGGGTAACCGTTTAATTAGTTTTTTGGAGGTTGTAAATACAAGCCCGCTCCTTTTTTGTGAGACTTCAAATACAATCCTTTCCCAAGTGCAACGGCTTCCATCATCTTGTTATGACGTTCAGATTCTTGAAGATTTTTTTGAGCAACCTTGTAATCGTTAACAGCCTTTGTTATACCTGCAGCACCTCCAGCGAGTGAACCAAGAGCTGATAAACCAGCAAAGATTGGTATGAGGGGTAACAACCCACCAGTTTTCGGAACAGGAATGCAGCGTGGGAAGCGTATTCCTTTTATATTAGAAAACACTTTTTTTGCAGCTGCATGCGCACATTTTATAGTCATGCGGTTGTCATTACATTTTAATTTTTTCATTTGCTTTTGAATTTTTTTAACACCTTTCATGAATGACCGTACTCCTGCTCCGGCTTTAAGTTTTGCTTTCATTGCATTTTTTACTATCCATGATGCAATCTTTTCTCCTTTCCCAACATCTTTCGATTTCAATCTTTTCTTTGCCATATTTAAAAGTTCTAAATCGGCGTTATGTCTAACGTTCCAATCTTTATTATTGTAAGCGATATCGTGGTACATGCAAGCTTCATCCAATTTATTTATACCTCGTTCGCCCCTGAGTAATCTTCTCTTAAGTTTTGTGCCTGGACCACAAAATTGATATCCAGGTAAATGTAACTCAAACGGAATGTTATTTATTAAGTTGTTAATAATACCACTTCCTTCCGTCATCGATGATTATAAAGTGAGCGTATAAATAATAATGCTTAGTTTATATTAAAACACCAATGAATTTTTATCAACCCAACTGTTTTCACCATCACTGAGACCTAACCATTTGACAAAGAGTTTGTTTCCTTTTCTTTTTAAAACCTTTTCGATAAGATAAATATCTGGAAATTTGGTTCTCTGTAATTCATGCTCGTAAAAAGATCCTAAAATTCTCTGTTTATGTTTGTCTTCCAAGTGATAAGTAACTGGGTTTGTATGATTGACTTTAATAACATAAAATATTTCTGTTGACCAGTTGGGAGTATAACCTTTGTAGAAATCCCCTTTGTATTTACTTATCCGGACTTGATCCCCAAGATGGAACTTAAATTTTTGATGTTTTCTGGTAATTTGTGATTTAATAATGTTAGACCTAACAATCAACTGGTTTTCTTTGCTAACATCAATAGGCCTAAGTTTTGTTACACGGTGAATAGTATTATTGTAGCATAGTACAACGTCTTCCAAATTTTTTTGTATCCATTGATATTTACCGCAGATGCTAAATAATTTGTAAAGATGACTTTTTAGAGTTCTTATTACTCTTTTAACAATTGCAGCTTTTTTTACAGAGTAAGTGGAGTAATGATTTATGTTATATTTTATCGTCAATTGTTTAAAATTTTCATTGTAAAATTCTTTGCCTAAATCTGTTTGTAAATTTTTGGGCTTTCGAGATGAAGTGGTTAATATATTTTGCATTGCATTTGTAACACAACTTTTATTCTTTGACTTCAAAGGATTAACCCACACATATTTCGATAAAGTATCAATTACGACTAAAACATATTTATATCCTTTATTAAACTGTGAGTACTTTTGAAAATCCATAAGGTCTGCTTGCCATAAATCATCTATTCTTTTTATAATTGTACTTCGACGTGGAAAATTTCTTCTCGCCGCTCTGTGAAGTTCGTCTACAATTTCTTTCTTACTCATTTTTGTTTGGCTTGAATCATACGGTCTATTTCTATTTTTGAGTAAAACATAGAAGATAAACGGTCTGTTCTCGCTGATTCCAAGTTCTTTAAATAAATCAATACACGACTATTAACTTGGCTTATTTCGTTTCTCAGCTCTTGAACTGTTTTATCCAAATATGCTTTATTTACAGCTTCATCGTCCTTGTCTGGAGACGACAAGCCTTTTAGTTTGGATGATTTTAAATCGTATTCTCCCGTTTCAGACTTCTGTAACGTATCGTTATAGATATCAATATGTTCAGATAATCGTAAACGTTTATGAACGTGATGACCGAATTTATCTATATTCATTGCGGTCCCGATGCTTTGTTTACTGTAAGTATACTGCACAAATTTTCCGATGCTATTTGTTTTTATTCTTTGTTTATGATACCGGCTTCGTGAAGTTCCTCGATGATTGCAATAATTTCATTATCTAACCCAGTGTTACCAGCATCTCGTGATGCGAACAGTAATTTCAGTCGTTTTACTAACTCGTTAGGATCATCCCAGTAAACTAAATCTGTATTTCTTTTTACTTTTTTTACAAGTTCAATACCTTTTCCTCGAGGAATACTCTCTGTACTAGTGGTTGGTTTTCTAGAGATTTTGAATAATGGCTTTATAATATTCATGTATTTAAATCCCTTGTTGCTATTTATTGGTTTAGATGGATCATAATTACGTCTATGTGCATTAGTATCGATAAGTAGTAGTTTATAGTTTTCAAGGTCGTTATCTGTGATATCATCTAGATTTGGTTTCTTTTTATACAATAGTTCTTTTAAACCGAGAGTTTTTCTCAAATTATGATTTCCAATTATTAGAGTGGTGCCGTCATCATAAACGCGACTTTTTCCAAGCATAAGTTTTCCTTGTTCATTTCTTATTCCAAAAGGTATAGCACTAAATACTTCAGATGATGTAGACCATGATAAAGATTGACTTTTAACGTTTGGCGATGATTGTAGCGATTTGAACGAACCTTCACTCACATCATGGTCTTGAGTAGGTGATACAGTAAGGGTTTTGTCGGTTGTTCGGAATTGTTCATGATTTTCTTCCTCATCTTCGCTACTTAGTTCGTTAAATTCATCAATAGACGAATACGACGCTTCGCTTTCATTATTCTTTATTTTTTTTAATACGGGGTTATAAACAGTCTCTTTGTCATGGTGCTTTTCATCATTTTTATTTGCTATCATATTAAGAGGGTCAACTATGGGTTTCAATATTGTTTCTAACGTATTATTTCTTGTATTTTTTGCATCCTTTATCATGTCAAACTTTCTTTTAACAGCTGATGCTGATTTAATGATTTGTCTCTTTAGATCTCTTTCCATTTTATTGGGTTTCCTTTCACCTCCAAATCTCATGTGGAAATGATTTATGAATATTATAACATCCGTATATGTAATTATTAATCTACGACTATAAATGTATCAAACGTCATTCTATAGCATCCTTTATTTCGCTCACAATCCTTATTTATGACAATATAATTGTATGGTGTTTTCCAAACAGTTGAACACATTTCACGGAATTGAAGCCATGACATATCAGACCCTACATGCTCATCATAAACATGTTTTAAATTTACGTCGTCTTGTTTAAACAATATAATCATGTTAGAATTGTCTCTTACGAGTTGTTTAGGTATTTTGGTGTAAGTTTGATTGATATAAAAACAATCAATATTCCTATGACGCCCCATAGCAAAATAGTTACGGATGTTGTTTTGATTTTCACAAGCAACATCATCGAAAATAATAATGGAATCCGGTGACGCTTCGTGAGGGCTCAATATTTCGCTATTATGATTATATTTGTGAAATGATGTACCTGGAACCAATTCTAAAACTTTTTCGAGATAAATGTATTTAGGTTGATACAAAGATTTTGAATACACGTACAGGTTTCGAAATCGTGGACCATCTTTATGTAATAATAAACTTATTACTATGTTGGTTTTCCCGCAATTAGATGGACCGCAAACAATGCAACGAATTGTATTTGGCAATAACTTTCCATGTCGACTTGCCCCTGTCAATGAAGTTGGACAAATACATTCCAATTTTAACGATTCTTTTTGTTTTAAGAATTTCATTATATTTTATGATTAAAAATTAAATTTGACTGCAGTGTTAAAAGGATTTTTTAGAAATGACTACATAAAATGGTTGCTACGCTTAAATAACGGAAAAACTAATAATCCATATCGATTATTGGGTGTTCTAATTCACTTTTTCGAGAGAGCGAACGGAGTGAGCGAACGGTGAAGAAAAAGTGAATTAGAATGCCCAATAATCACCTACTAACGATTAAAGCAAAAAATAGACATATTCTTTTTGTGGCACATCCCGATGGGGCGGTGCGCAGAAGTTCCCGGGCCTCCGCGAAAAACTCCGCGAACACAATTATCCGAATTACGTCTGTGTAAATATTTGATTGCGCCGCGCACCGACCGGCCCGGTTATGGCGCCAAACCTTTTGGGATCGGGACACACGGTCGCTACGGATGGACGACTGATACTTTATGAATGGTGATCATTAATCATTTTTCTAATTATCATCATCATCATCATCATCATCATATAAGTACTCATTTTATGTCCCCCTGCTGGGGCATTTCCTGAAGAGAGAACAGGCGAATAGGGAATAGGGAACGGGAGAATAGGGAGAACAGGCCATAAGCCAACGCGCGGGCCCAGATTGGTGGTTGTTAACGACTGCTAATGCAGCCGGGACCAACGGCTTGGGTCACCCATCATATGACCGGCCTTTGCGAATGTTGCTAAACTCTAGCAGTCGCAGCCATCAAGCTTTCCAAAATAATTATACATTCAAGTAATATAAGAAAGAAGAGGAAGTGAGAAGTGAACTGAGAAGTGACGAGCTCGATGGCGCAGTAGTTAAGGCGGCCGGTCTGCGATTGCTGAAGTTAAGCCACTTTCGCAAAGGCCGGTCATTGGATGGGGTCTTGAGCTCTTTCGTGCTTCGGAAGGCAAGTATAGCCGATAGTCCCGGCTGCATTAGCAGTCGTTACCAACCACCGTCCACACTGGGTCCGCGTGGTATCTATCTATAAGGAAGGCTCGTGTCCCAGCAGTGGGGACATAAACATTTTTTTAATGTATTTACTTAAAGATTTTTGGCGCCAAGCAGTTATACCTATATAGCTCAACAGTGGGACGCCTATAAGCTGATGAAATGATAGTATAAACAAAGAAAGATAGTTCTTTTTTTCCAATTATAAGTAAGACTAGTAAAAATTGGAAAAAAGCATAAAATAAATTGTCCTCTTAAATGTTCGTTGTACAATAGAGCCATGAGTGGCGGAAGCCATTTTGTGATAACAAGGAGACATAATTCATCAAGTAACGTTTTATTAATTCCCAGATGGGTTTGTAGCGCGTTTGCTCAATCAACAATATTATGATTAAACAACTGTAACGTAGACGTTTTTATTTTGACTTTGAACCGTTTGAAAACGATAATCGAAAGATTAAACCGCCTCTGTGGTGTAACGGTTAAAAATCGCCGGTCTAACCCCCGTATTTATAAACAAGCCATTACTCGCTACTTATCAATTACTTTGTTATCATTAATTGTTCTGAATTCAAGTAACGTACATTACTCAATACTAGGCTCTTCACTGGCGATACACCCGTATTTATAAAAGTCATTACTTAGCAATTACTTTGTTCTTAGAAATGTCACTAAGATCTAATTTTATTTTATATACAGGTAACGTTTAAATTAGAATAGAAGTTTTCTTATTCAATTAAATAAAAGTATTATTTTTATTATGAAATTCATCAATTTTATATTATTTTAGACATAATACAAACTGTCACACGGAATATAACCTCAATTCTACCTTGTCACAAGCATGTCACTATGAATTCTTTGAGAAATCTAACTAGATTGCTTGAGTAAAGATATTGGTGACTATTGCTTGGCTAAGAATTCTAGCTTTTGGCGTTTGTAACTTCATCGGTTTACTAAAGAATATGAAATTTTACTTAAGCAATTACTTTGCTTCAGTATGAGCTTTTACTCGTTTATAAATACGGGGGTATGAATTCATGGAGAAATCTAGATTGCTTGAGTAACAATACCCTTTCTTTGCATTCGGGTACAAACATTGGTAGCATTCAATATATGTGTTTTTGTAATTTGTTCGCAACAAAATTTGCGTTAAAAATTATTTGAACATTTATTGGTAGCTTGGCTAAGAATTCTAACTTTGATATTCCTGACGTCATCGGTTTTGTTTACTAAAGAATAATACACTTCTCATCAGACAAATCGAAACAATTCCCCGTTTTTATGGTTTCTGTCCTAATTTTACACAAAAGAGTTTTCATTCCATAAAAAAAATCACATGATTGTATAGCTGGCAGTTTGGCCAATACATGACAAGCAAAAATTCTAATCGATGAAGAATCGTATGGAAGCAGTAATAAGAGTGTGTTGTTTTATCAATTTCTTTCATACTCCATACTGGGTTAATTTTTTTTTTAAATATAAGAAGTATTCAGACGAGCAGGCGGGTCACCTGATGGAGAGTAATCACCGCCGCCCATGGACACCCGCAAAACCAGAGGAATCGCAGACGCGTTGCCGGGCTTTGACTTGTTGAACAAAATACGAAACCTATGAAAATTTAATTTGAATTTAGAACATTAACATTAAGATTTAAAAACCTTATATTATATACTATTAAACGACATTTGACATATATTCCTAAATATACACGTTTTTCTGATAATCCTTGCAAAACATAAACTTGCAAGGTGTTTCGATTTTTCTGAAGAGAAGTATAGGTTTTTGTTATACAAGAGTGCAAAGTTGCTTTTTAACCGCGTGCTCAATTTTGATGACCGAGCAAGCGAAGGATTCTAAAAAAAGCACGAGGTGAAACATCTTTGCACTGGAGTGCAACACGTAACTTTTTATCCCACCTCAGCGAGGAAATGACTAAATGCAAAAAAAACATTTACAATCACAAGATACTTTTATTTCAGTTTAGGTATTAAGTACTACATTACGAGTATAATAGGTAAGTATTACAGAATAATCTTTAAATTATAACAAATAATACTTAGGTATAATTAAGAAAAATTGAAAGTAACGTTGCTACAGTTACTTAAGTTGAGTGTAATATTTTTGTTAGGTACTGTAATGTTGGTGTTAGTGACTTGTGTACTGATAAATTCGGCACCATGGGGGTAGAAGTAAATAGGTTTAATGATGTTTTGAATTCACAAACTTAGTGCACACGATGTTCTAAATTCAATTTACTTTATCCTCTAGCGGATAAAAACGGCTTTTGCACTCAGATATCGAAGAGCAAAAATACTCTTTCCGAGATGGGAGCTGGAAAGCTTTACTCGTTTATAAATACAGGTGTAAGACCTGAGAGCTTATACAAGTGGCCAAAAACTAAATGGAATATAATGATGATCGTATTGGATTGCCGCCACGATACGTATAAATGACGTTTGGTTGACCATAAGTGAATCCCATACGTTTGTCATTCTATTCCATTTCTATTCTGCTCTTCAGCGCGGACACTTGGAGTGAGGCGTACAAACTAGCTCAATCTGGATTTAATACAGTCACTCAGTGGCTTAGAAATAACTTACTGACACTTAACATAGATAAAACAAAATATATGACTTTTTCCTATAATTCACTATCCCAGCCTATCCCAAACTCACATTCAATAACAGCCCATCTGTGCACGGACTCGCCTGGCACTTGCTCTTGCCCTAAGCTCAGCAGCACTGACAATATTAAATACCTAGGGGTAATAAATAAATAATAATAAATGTTTCCCACACTCACACCAATTATCTAGCCCCAAGTAAGCTTCCTTAAGAAACTCGTTATATGGTTAACTAGACAACGGATAAACATACTTAATATACTTAAATACATACTTATTATACATAGGAAACACCCAGACCCGAAACAATATAGAAAAACAGGTATTTCTAAATTGATCCGACCGGGGATCGAACCCGGGTCCTCAGAGATAGCGACACCATGAAAACCAATGCAAGCCACTCGACCAAGGAGGTCGTCAATAATATAATAATTGATAAGTATTTGAAATTTAAACCACATATTGAAGCCCTTACATCTAGAGTTAGAAAGATAATCTACGTCTTTAAAAATCTTCGTCACATTGCATGCGGTAGACTACTAAAATCAATATATCTGACACTTTGTCAGTCATTATTTGTATATTGTATAACATCATGTGGCGGTGCACACAAAACTTTGATGATAAACTTAGAAATAGCACAGAGAGCAGTTCTAAAAGTCAGCACATTCCGACCAATACGCTTTCCGACGGTAGAGCTCCTTATCAAATGCAATGTCCTATCTGTACGCCAGCTGTTCATATTACTAACAATCACTAAAAGTCACTCATTAATGCTCTTTAACCCGGCGCTCCAAACCAGCCGAAGACGTGCAGATATTGTCTGTTCTACTGAACAATTCAGAAGATCAAACACGCACAGATTCTTTTGTCATCTGAGTAGTTTTCTGTACAACAGAATAAATTTTTCTTTATGTATTTACCCCTTGAACAAAGAACAATGTAAAAAAACTGTACAAGAGTGGCTAAAAGGGAAAACATATGATGACACAGAGAAATTATTATTAGTAATTACATAATTTTTAAGACCATGTACAAAATGCTAATTAAGTAGAGCAATTAATCATATTATTAGAGTACTTTTCAGTTCCGCATTTAAAATAGTTAGTCATTATTATTGTGTAAATGTTTTATTGTAGAATAAGCACTAACGTTCTGTTATAGATAGATACCTAATACAGAGGCAATATAGTTTGCTTAGCATAGGTATTACGTAATATATATTATTATATGCACTAACCCAATTACTTAACATAAACTTTTTGTATCTAGGCTAAGTTTTTTTATACAGCAATAAATTATCTTTATCTTTAAAAAAAAAATTCTACACCGTTATGCCACTCGTCTAGGCCCTCTGGGCTCTACAGACAGAGTAACTTTGATTTCCGATTGCAGCAACAGGCAACTTGCAACTAGTTGTTTCCATATAACCACCTAAAGAACTGTGCAGCCATAGCAACTCTAGTTGCGAGATTCGATGATCGGTAACAGTTTTCAGTTGCTGCTACCAGCAACTATGAAATTTATACGAGTACTAGTTGTGGCAAGTTGCTGGTTTCTCCAACTGGCCAACAATGACTGTTGGCTGTGGGTTTGAAAAGTTTATTAAGAGTGGCGGCGACCGTAAAATCTTGCTGTAATTGTCAACCTTTAATGAAAACTTTGAGAGTTACTTCAAATAAGTTGATAGTTTAGTATATGCATTTATCAACACTTGCACTGTGACTACACGTTACGCGCTGCGACATAGTGACATACATTGGTTGACCCGTATTTACTTATAATAAGTTATATCGTATTAGCATAGAGCGAGGCATTTATTATTTAGCACTTAACGTGTGACAATAAACTTGTGAAACCAAGATGACTCTTATCTAACTCTCCACAACAACATCCCTCAAGACTCTACATAATACACTGCTAATAAAGTCTAAAACTCATTGATTATGTTTTAGGCAATCCTTGTCTATTATTTTACGTTATTTAACGTATCGTGATATTACACAGATTGTAATCTGTGTAATATCACGATGTTATTATGAGTAATGTCTAAAGTTGCTCTGTTTGTGAAGCGCCTTATAGCAATATTTTCGCAGCAAAAAACGAAACGCATGTATATATGCCGCTACACGCGTCTCAATTTCAGAACTGTAATAATACTGCCTTTAAAGCTCATGGTAAGGCCCCTGAGTCCTGCCCCTGAGTTCTGCCCCCGAGTCCTGCCCCTGAGTCCTGCCCACCGATTTCCATAACTAAAACCATAACGATATCGTAGTCGTTGAAAACATTTTCTTACTAACATCCGATTTTAAAGTCGTTCAAACGAAGTTCCAACCAACCGTATACAGTAGGTGCCTAGTGTGTGTTTAATTCTCTATTCGATCACGTTAACGAAAAGGAGAATTTGTACGGCGAAATTTTAATACTTTACCTCGTTTTCCGCCAGGCAGCGGTGCTTCAATGCCATACTAATTTGAAAATTAAACTCGCGATAGGTACGTTGAATACAATTGATTGGAATGGGACTTCGTTCGAACGAATTTAAAATCGACCCGATTGACAAATGTGAATACGAACATTGTTTCAACGTAATAAGTCACTACGATGTCGTGATGGTTTTTGTTATGGGAACCGGTGGGCAGGACTCAGAGGCAGGACTCAAAGGCATGACTCGGGGGCAGGACTCGGGGGCAGGACCCAGGGGCAGGACTCAGGGGCAGGACTCAGGGGCAGGACTCAGGGGCAGGACTCAGGGGCAGGACTCAGGGCCTTACCATGAGCTTTAAAGGCAGTATGGTTTATATGGTTTATCGTTACGGGAATCAGGGCACTGGACTCGATTCCCAGCGTTGGATAGTGGTGGAACTTCTGTTACTCCGCCTGGCTAGCTACCATCTTATATCAGTATGTCCCCAGTATGTAACAAACAGGTTAGTAGCATTATTGTGTCCGTCAGATAAAAGATATGGTCTGTGCCAATGGGTAAGGATTCTTAATGAAGTGCGATAGTGTGCGGTTTCTAAATCTTATGAAAAATAATTGCAATAAAAATTCATAATAAGTCCATTTTTGTATGAAAACTATTTTGCTTGTATTTGTGTTAATTTTGTTGGTGTCCTATAAAATAAAATAAATAAATAAATAAATATTTTTTTAGTTTTCCAGCAATTTAGTACTAAAATTGTTTACGACGACTTTTTAACTGTATTTATTATTCTATCATTTTAATAAGAGTTTAACACTAAATAATTACCATTTTATTAAAGTCAAATGTTGTACTTTATAAGTTGTAAAGTACGTTTTATAAACATCCTAAATATGATTTTTTACAACATTTTCTGC
Organism: Eudonia mercurella; assembly: GCA_963082485.1. Taxonomy (NCBI): domain Eukaryota; kingdom Metazoa; phylum Arthropoda; class Insecta; order Lepidoptera; family Crambidae; genus Eudonia; species Eudonia mercurella. Next base: position 137,478 of record OY720047.1, on the reverse strand, counting down.
AACAAGGATATTTAGGTTTCTTTCGGGATTTTTTTTCATCTTTGCGTTGTCTCAGTCCAAATCGAGGGCATCTCTCATTTACAATTTGTAACGTTTTCTGATTTCTGTATTTATTTATTATTCTTTTTTCTCTTTGTTTTGCTAATACCCAGGCCCTTATTTTCTGTTCCATCAACAACGTATTCTTCTTCGCTGTTTCTATATCTTTAGGTCCTTTTGTATCTTTAAACAAACTAGCAATATCTTCAAAATCCAACCTTATGTTCGGGTTTTTGGTATTATCCAAGTAACCTCTATTCGACCTTCTAACATCTGATCCATTATTACCGCGTTTTTTTTGTTCTGCGTCTGAACTAAAATCTTCTTTGATTTCTTTTACGTTTATGTATTTATCTTCAGAAATTTTCTTTTTAGAATCAGTGGTAGCGTTAAGATCAGCAATTTCTTTTTTCAATTCTTTTAAACTATCCGCTGTTAGTATAGAGCTGACATCTTTATTTTTCTCCAGAATTTGGAGACTGTCATTAATGGCATTGTTTATTTTCTTGTATAGTTCACCTTTGAGTTGTTCCAATTCAGTTATTTGTTTTTCTTTGCTGCCTGAACCGAATGAAGTTGTAACATTATACAATAATGCTAAAATCAATATATATATTTTCTGCATCTGTTTTAAAAAGGAAATTTATTAATGAATGTGTATATACATATAATATTTAATTATAATATTTAATATAAATATACAATAAAGTGATAGCATCAGTAATATACAAAAAATGGAACTTGAAAGAATGACTTGAAATTTAACTCCCAATTAATTTTACACACAATATAAAACCTATGAAGAAAATGTGTAAATTGTGGCGGCAGCGATTACTTTCCATCAGGCTCGTTTGCCTTCTTTTAATATTAGAAAAAACAATGTCTTAAGAGCGCATATAAGTTAAGTTGTGACAAAAAGACTATTAAATTAAATAAGAACCACCCAAAACACGTATAAATCAAAGGCAAAATCAGGATTTCAATAGTAAATAAAATAATGAAAATAGTAAATTAACAATATTGTTATATTCACCTAATAGTAATCTAAGTACGTACCTATCGTTATTAATTGTGACTATTTTAATTTCGTTTATAAATAAACTAAACGCCTCGGGGGCCCAGTGGTAAAGCGCTCGGCTCGATGCCCGATGGTCCCCGGTTCAGTTCCCAGGTCGGGCAAAGTGTGTTTCGGATTTTTCAACGCATAGCCCGGGTTTGTGATCAACAACCCGCATTTGTCAAACGTGGTGATTAAACCAATACCCATCAATTGTAGTGATGACTTGATTTCAATGATGGAGTCCTTCGCCCAGCAGTGGGACAGTTATAGGCTATTTACTTAAAAATAAATTTGTTATTGTTTGCGATTTTATTGGAAGTGAAGAAAGTGTTTTATTTCCGATTGTTGTTGCTTATTATTATATGCCGGCTGTTATGAAAGTATAGATAAAAGTAACTATCATCTAGTGGCAGAAAGCGTTTTAATCAAAGAGTTTCAGTTTAGTTTTTTTGTTTTGTTTTCTTTTTGTTTTAGTTTTTTTTTTAATATTTTATTGTTACTTTAAGCTACAATGTTTTTTTCAAAACTTTCCCCTAATATTTTTGCCACGGCTACAAACTACGTGTTATTAAATTACTTTAATACCTTTTCACAAGAGTATTGGTTCTACATTTCACGTTAAATTTAAAACTGATGAAATTTTATTCCAAAGCCAGATTGACATTTTTTATGATGATCGTTAAACTTTGATACCTATTAAATAAATCAAATAGGTTTTTGCTCCTGAAATATATTTCAATTTCTTTTGTTAATGTATTACAAAAAATATCAAAGCCAACGTGGCATTGCACGTTTAACCGCCTCTGTGGTCTAGTGGTTAAGACCACCGGTTTAGACCCAGAAGTCCCGGGTTCGATTAATAATTCAAAATTCAAAATCATTCATTCACTTTAGGCTACAAGTAGCTCTTGTGAATGTCACTATGCCATCGGTTCGTAAGTCTACTTTTTTTTGGAGAGAGATTGCTGATTGCCTTAGACGGCATTTTCACCTTCACCGGGCTTGTTTGGGGGCGGCGAGAAACTTAAAGGGTTCCTCAAGTCGTGTGAAACGAATCACCTTCGGAGGTTTTCTAGAGGGAATGGCATCGCGCACTAGTGCGCGTCCCCGTGCCCTACTAGATTCTCCGAAGGGTTCGGATCGGCTCGGGGAGAGGAACCACCCGAGGGCGCCTCTAAAAGCTCGGACCTCGGCTCGGGTACACCGGGCCGGGTAGATAAATGTATATGACCATTTGTTGATAGTTTGTATAAATATATGTATATATAAAAAGAAACGTCTCTGGATGGGTGACAAAATAAAATATGTCTCATGCCTTTGCTTTGGAAGGCACGTTGAGCCGTTCGTTGGTCCTAATCATAGTAAGCTCGCATTCGTTACGCAGTAGCCCAGCGTGTTGGGTTATAGACCGACCTCCCTATGTACTGGGCGCTCCCACTCCAAACTAAACAGAATCCCAAAGACCTAAAGCCAAAGGACCGCTTTTAAAACAAGAGTTAATCAATACCAATCCATTTGATAGATAATGTCGATAAAATAATATCGACGCTACGAAAATCGTGGAGGACATTTTCATCGGCACATCTTTATTCAATCGCAGGTCCATCGTTTAAGCTTTCAACTTTCGTTTCATTGGTGGCCACGGCTGAGGCGTCTGATTGGCGGGTTCAATTATGCTTTTGGCTTGACACTAATTTGTCGTTGAGGAATTTGATTAGTCTCTCTCGGCCCGTTAAAAGATTTTTCTTTTCCATCACAAGATCAGTACTTTATAATTTTATCGTAGGTACTACTGAAATGGAGATCGTTTAATCCAATTTTTTTTCATGCTCCTGCCTCCAACATGATCCGAGATCTTATTTTTACAATTCATTCTGTCATTCTAGTTCTCTCTTTTATTCTTCTCGTACTTTTATTCCGCATACTACACATTAATTCATTCATTCATTCATCTTTCATTCCTAGCAGTGGGTGGTCTGCTTTAAAAACTGAGATTCTAACTAGCTAATTGTTTTATTTCAATCTTAGGTATGTCAGGGTAATAATTTTTTCAGCAAACGTCTTTAATAGGTGTAGGAAACATTTGTTAGAACAGTATTTTCTTATTTATCCAGGCATAATTATCTTATTACATTTCCTATTTTGGGCAGCTTATTTTATACGTAATATATTACTTATTGCTAAAAAACATTGTTTTATGGTGACTTAAAAATAATTTCTTAATATTATTAATATTAATATAATTAATATAATTAATATAATTGCAGAGGAACAAAATGGATACAGACCGTTATTTAAGAATCTGAGATTGTTAACGTTAGCCTCTATATATATATTGGAAATTGGAATGTTTATTAGACGCAACCCAATACTATTTGAACCGAGTGGGAGATGCTTACGGTTACGGCCGAAAGACACAGCTTTGTTAAAAATGCCTCCTCACCGTAGTGCATATTTTGAAAAGAATTGTTATGGCATGTCGATACGTATTTATAATAATATACCTGTTGAAATTAGAAAGTTACCTTTAAGTAAATTTATATCGCAACTGCGTAGTTGGCTAATAATTAAATCCCCGTATAATCTTTATGAGTATTTTGACATTAAATGATGTGATAATTTGAATTTAAAATAAAATGGCAATGTATTTGTTTAATTTTTAATGATTTTGAAATATTTATTCTTATTTTTATATTGTCACTTAGTTCCGATCTGTATTATTATTTATTATTAGTGATTATGTGTATTAGTGAAATAATTTATAAATTAATACTTAATTGTTATAATTTTGCACGCCAAATTGTGGCAAAACATGCTGGTTTTATTTATTTAAGTCACGATCTGTACTTTACTATGTTTTATGCAAATAAAATATATTCTATTCTATTCTATTCTATTCTATAATTTTATTTGAATAAGCGCACATACACGCAAGTATGTGTGCTATTCTTGTAAATTAAACTTGTTTTGTATTATTTCTATGTTTTATTTCTTAACCTTACAACATTAACAATTTTTTCACAATATTTAATAAAAGCATTACTGTGCTTGCCTGTAATTAGGTCAGCGAAATTACTCGGTTTCACCGCCATACCTGTTTGTATCTCTATGTTTAGCCTCTCCAGAGTGTGTAAGCACACGGAGAGGATGTGTGGGAGGGTTTCTGTTGTGTCAGGGTCACAGGCACACGACGGGCTGTCCTTGCACTTGAACCTGTTCAAGTATGCGGAGAACCCGTCGTGACCCGTGAGAGCCTGTGTGGTGAGGTGAGTATGCGTGAGCTTCCGGGTGGTTTGGTAAGCTGTTGTGGCATTGGGGAAAAACAAGTTTGTAACCTCAGCAGTGCTGCTAGACATGTACCTTTCGTTCCATTTACACAACTGAAATAGGGCACATGTCGTAGTCTGGTTTCTTTTTGGAGTTTATTGCGGCCTCCTTGGCAAGTTGGTCGGCTCTTTCGTTTCCCTCCAACCCCGCGTGCGCTTTGATCCAGTATAATAAATAAATAAATAAAAATAAAAATGAAAAAGCCTTTTATTTCTTACTAAGAACTAACAAAAAAGCATGCCTAGTTATATTTAAATTATGCTAAATTCTTAAAAGTAATTACAAATAAATACATTAAATTATTTTTTTATTAAGTAAGAACCCCTCGTTCTCGAAGGTGAAGGCCTCCTCTAGAGATTTCCAAGTGACCCTGTTTATGATCAAGTATAGAACAACTTTTTTAGACTGGTTTTTTGCCATCAAAAAGTTTCTGCGCGTGTTCACTTCGAAGGGGTCACGTTTGTGACGGTCTGGAGAGCTGCCATGGAGTCACTATAAATGCCAAAAGTACTCTCCTTATTATTATGCTATTCTCTCTGCGATGTGGTGCGGCGTTTCGGATCCTCCGCTTCCTAGTGGCGACCTTTTTCTTCAATTCGGCGAGCTCTTCCGACCACCACGGCACGGCTATCTGATTTTTCATCTTTTTTCTAGGGATCGAGAGACCAATCGCTTCTGCTACTGTTTTATTATATGTATCTGCAATTTTTTCTATTTCTATTTTGTATCTTATTGATTCTATTGTATGTAATTCTAATTTGTTTGTAATTTGTAGTTGGCCTAACGTTTCTTTGAATTTGTGCCAATTGGCTTTTTTGGTGTTGAAAATGCGAGTGGTTCTCTCCATCGTTTTACCCATTACTAGGTAGTCATCTTCATCATCATCACCAGCTCATCAACGTCCTTACTGCTGCGAATGGATGGAAGAACGGGCCGTAAACCACCACGTGGGCCCAGTGCGGATTGGTGGTTGTTAACGACTGCTAATGCAGCCGGGACCAACGGCTTTACGTGCCTTCCGAAGCACGGAGCTACTAGCTAGTGTGTAGTTATAATCTAGATTCAAACATGGAGAGCTAAGTAACTTTCACATTGTTGGGTCTCCAGATATTTGTTTTTGAATAAAGTTTGTTAGCTTCTGGTTGTACTTCTCTTTTAGTTCTGGTACACTTTTTCCTTGAGAGACAAAACAATCTTACCTATTGTTATACGTAGTTGCAACCAAAGGTTATAAAAAGAGAGAGAAAAATAAAAAAAAATAGATAATTCATTAAAGTTGATCCGCATTGGAGTGTATTTATTTATTTATTTATTTACTAAGGTCATGAGAGTAGCCGCGGATCGTGCTCGGTGGCATGCACTTGGAGAGGCCTATGTCCATATATATATATGCAGTGGACGTGTGTAGACTGATGATGATGATGATGATGATGATGATGACGATGATGATGATGATGATGATGATGATGATGATGATCCAACTTAAATAAGAAAAACAAAATATTAAACTGGCTTGCAACCCAAAACTATATACACAATTTGACCAAATTAGACAACTATACGATTAAATAAAATAAAAACATTAAATTTAAAATATATACATTACATTACGATAGAACATATATATGAAAAAACATAAACACATATGAATATCAGATACTATGTGTGTGATGTGTGAGTAAATGTCCAAGGGGCTTAGCATTAACTCTCAAAGCAATATTATTGTAGTTGTGAAAGCAAGACTCATGTAGCGTCATATACGCGTCTCGTTTTCATAACTGCAATAGTACTGCTTTAAGAGCTTATAGTAAGGCTCTAGATGAAAGACCAAATCGAATTATGCCATGCTCGCACTATAGTAGGCTGGGTGGGTGGTACGCTTTGGTTGTTGAAATGAAAATGATGATGCTAATAATTCATGCTTTTCTCAAGGTGGACGAGGGGTGAACTCTCACCCCTCGTCCGCCCTGCTTAAACTCCTCCCACGTTCTGGCACCCCTTTTTTATTTTATTTTATTTATTTATTTAAGGACAACCAACAAAACAAACACCATGTACATTTATAAAACAACAGATATTGGGTTACATTCTAAGGCGCTGTCTTAATTAGAGGTTGCCACGACATGCATAAACTGAAATAGGCTTATTAGCAAGCGAACTATGCACACACTTATATAATTACACAAACAAACTACTTAAGAACTACAAGATTTATTAAAGAAACCACAAACCGCAAGTTTTTTCTGGGAATGGTGCAGAAGTCAGAGGACTCTTTTTTAAACACTAAGTCACTTATAGCCTGGTTCATTGCCATCTTTCGAAATCAACCGGGACCGATGGCCTTAGGCGCGCCGTGCTCCATCGCGGGAAAATATAATGATTTTGAAGCTGTCATGTGATGACCATGCCGCGTGCGACGAGCAACCCGCCTCGCACAACGCTGCTTTATGAATTTACATGAAACAGCACGCCACGCTCCCGCTTGACGTAGCCAACCCTTACTGTATATAGCCACCGAAACCTATCCTATTCCAATTCCTCACTAATTAAAGTTAATAGCTCACAAAATCAAAATCACAAACAGCAAAAACGAAGCAATTTCATCCGGCTCTCGACGAGCGAAAAATTTAAGCGGCCATCGGAAACTCGTAAAAATACATTTGATATTCGAATAAATAAAAATGTTTAGCTAACACATACCATTAAGCTGTGTATGCATAACTTGTGCTATGAATTTAGGCAGGCATGCATTACGGTTGCCGGCATATGAAACTTTGTTAATTTTTTTAACGATCCTAGATTCCACCATACCAAAAATAACTTAGTAAACACTATCATTATCATCGTACCCTGTCAGTTTGTCTTGCATTCTAAAAGATACCCAGAACATCTTCTTTTTTTATCATGAAATATTCAAAACTAGATTTTCTTGGTATTAGCAAAAAAATAGCAATGTCATCCAAGCTATATCATCCGAGACAGCCGACAGCCGGCAGCGGTGCAGTAATGTGGGAGTGGATGGAAGGCAGTTTCAATTACCAAATGCAATTAGTGCCGCCACACAAAGCCGGACACCTGCCGGCGCGCGGATATGCCGGAATATACCTACGATTGTTCGCATTTGACTGTAGTCTCAATGCAAGTCTAGATTCCTGGAAACGATGCTTTGGTATGTTATTCTCGTCGCTATTGTCAAATGGTACGGATATAAACTTTGTAGAAAAGTTTACTTTGAACAACAGAAGTTTTTAATCTTAAAAGAGCTATACTCGTACCTCTAAACCCTAAGATGGAGACTTTGTACACATAAGAAGCCACAAGAAACTTCGCATTCAACATTCTCCATTTCTGTGTTACAAAACAATTCATCACATTTATGTGTAACAGCAACCAATACAACTTCAAAATCTAAAAAATTCACAACTAGAAAGCATTAGGTATTTGATAAACGTATCGGCCGCAACAAAATCTATTTCGAATTCAGTTACAGTTCCAAAATTAACCCTCGCAACAAATTTTCCAATAAGCGAGTTCAGAATTTGTCGACATATCTTCACTTTGAATATTCGACAAATAATTTCTAATTTGATTGGACAACGTAATTCAAGTGATTTGTGTTGCTGTAACGTCCATTGGAATTCCCTGCGCAGTGGGAGTGTGGAGCGAATCCAAGGAATCAATGCAGTAATTAAGCATTGTAGCAGAATAGAGGTGAGACGCTATCGATATCGAGGCAGATATTGTGTATTGTGTTTAGTTTTTGTTGTTTATTCACTCTGTACAATTCAGTTTTATTATTGACTTTGCAAGTTAAACTGTTTATATATATGTTATTCTAACATAACAACAGTAGCACTGGTGTTTAGTCAGTAGTTTTTAGTAGATAAAGTATAGGCTTTTGCAAATACTGTCACTCACCATTATTAGGTATATTTCATATTTAGAATTTTTGCATATATGAACCAACCACCTTGTCATCTTAGCATCTTTATTTTATTTGTTAACGTGGGGATCTATTATTGGAAATAATTTGCCTGGTGGTAGTATTCGCCACAAAATTTCTGCCACCATACAGCAATGCCAGCATTGGTTTGTCATGTTTCAAGAGTACTTGTACACATAACAAGCTAAATGATAGGGGCTTAAGCGCCAGGGTTGGTAATGCACACGTTTCTGTATTGCAAGCTTCCGTAAGCTGCGGTGGCCGCTTATCACCAGCCTGGCTCGAGGCAGGAGCGTGGAGTCCGTATACAGTCCGTATGCTAGTTTGCCGCCTCAATAACTGCCTCTGTGGTCTAGTGGTTAAGACGACCGGTCTCAGATTTAGAGGTCCCCGCTTCAATACCCAGCAGGGGATATAATATACCCACATTGGACGAGGCAGTAACTGGGGTTACTTCCAATTTGAGTTACCACCATAGGCGTTAAGTCCGTGAAAAAAGCTACACGACGGTTAATTGACGTATCTCTAGCATTAGTAGTTTCTAAGATAGAAGTCGAAAAGGTAGTACCTAACTGTCATGTTTACTTCGAAAGAAACAGAAGCATTTCAAATTACACCCTTTTTCTAGTTTTTGACTGGAAAGTTGCAGCAATGACATAGACGTATTTTGGGTTAGGTCAATATTATTAAATATTTTACTGTTTAATTTGGAAGTAAAACTTCATAGGTCCTTTTGATGTGTCAGGCCAGACGTAACTAGAGATACTGCTTTATCACGGCTGAATATGTTACTTACTGTGAACTATGTTACTTAGGCTTTAGTAATAACAATGATTATTCGTTTTGTGTCTTCATCGCCCATTTTTTTTTTTATTTACTTCATATTTTGTTTGCGGAATTGACCTTTTGTTTCATTGTAGCTTTGAAGGGACTTGATTAATTTCTAATGTCTGCTATATTTAGCAAGTGAAACAAACACACTACTCTACAATTTTTATAGTGTGAACATAAATAGATGCTAAGAAAATTTAAAAAAAACGCTAGTATGAAACATATAATTTTATAAAAAATCTTCATACAAAACGTCAAATTCATAGGTAAGGAAGGACCTATTATTATGAATATTTATTTCTTATTTTTATTACTTTACAGTTCCTGTATTTAGGTAATAGCATCTTATTTAGTTATGGCATGCATTGGGAGAGGCCTATATCCAGGAGTGGACTGATGTGGGCTAATTATGATGATGATAATGATGATGATCTTATTTACGCTATTGAAAATGAAGCAGAATATTATTTTTTTTAAACACGACACGATTATATTTCTAACTTAATTAAAATAATGATTTAAAAAAATAGAAAGTGTTAAAATTGAAAATTACAGTAGTCGCATATTATGATGTATAACGTTTGACATCTCACCTTATGAAATCATTAATACAATAGAAAATAGATTTGAGAATTAACAATAGGGTATTTGACTACAATGAAAATATAGATCAAACTGTTGTTAACTTAACAGTAAACATTTTTTTAAACCAATTTATCCAGCACATAATTTTAAAATAAGTATATTTTTTATAAAAAATCATTTATAAAATAATTAAATTTTTATGATTGACCACGTGATCGTAAACGCACGGGATTGGTCACGTGATGTCGTGACGTCATTTACAAGCAAATCAAAGACGTCACTCGAAGTTTTGTACGGTGTGATTTGACAGTTAATAGTTTGTTTACATGCAACTGACGTCACGACGTCACGTGACCTGCATGCATTGTTTTGGCGGCTATTTTATTCATTTGAATTTTAATGGCGATTTTCATAAAAAATAAAGAAATTCAAAACGAATTAATTAAATTGCAAATATATTATGCTATAATGAACCATTATACATATTTTTCTAAAACCTGTCAAATACTCTGTTACGTATATTTATTTCAAATCATAAAGAGAATGCAGTAAATACTCATTAGAGGACATTTGACAAATCAAAATGATGACACAATATTATGTCACTTAAAATAATAATATATCTTGATTTTATTATCGATTTTTAATCCTGCTTCCGACTCCGTATTTTTTTTTTCAAATCATAAAGAGAATGCAGTAAATACTCATTAGAAGATGTCACACTGACTCATCCCATCTGCCGAGCAATTTATTTATGAGTAAAGAACATGTGAACAGTTTCGAGAAAATAGATCGTAATGTCAGCACTTCAAATATCATAATCACAAACACAGTAAGTTGTACTTAATGCGTTCATAAATTGTGCGGCAGTTACCATCACATTTCTACGAAATCACTCTCACAGATATTACTACCTACAACGGACATTGTGCTTAAAGTGTAGATCACTGGTGGCTGTTACCTGTTACGGACTAGCGAAAAGATGTTACACATCAGAATCCACGTGCGGGGTTTGAACCCGCACCCCATGACATGCCGGCTCAGGTGCACGACATTCTTAAGAGCGTTTACGCCGCACACTGACGCCGCGAATAAAAAAAACATATCTAGTAATTAGAGGTAGAAAATCAAATTATGCTCAACAAACTATTTGAATGAAGTAATTTAGCATTTTTACGTAACCTAATGACATCTGTTATGGTTTAGTTAAATACGGCGTTATAATTAAAAGTGGCCGTTTTTAGCTGTAACGTCATTAACAAATTTATTTAAATAGACCAAAGACAATGCTGTACATTAAATAAAATATTAATTTGTAAGAAATCCTTTTTGATAACTTCCAAATGTAAATAGAACTCAATCTGTAAAGTAAAGGGTGTTTTAACAAAACACAATTATTGATAATTTTTTTCCTATTTTTCCATTCCCAATTTCTTTGGTGCCAATCGCTGTTTATAGTTAAATTACGAGTACCTACTTTGATAGACTGTAATAAACTATTTTTGATTTTGATTTTTGAATTAAGGGGGTGCAGCGCGGAGTTTCAAAAATTTACGTGTTTTTAAGTCACTGGTGCTAGGCGCTGAATAGGTCATATACATTAAAAGAACTAGTGTAGGTTAGCTTGATCCTTTGACAAGGTCATGGTTGTCTTGGAATTTGAAACAAATACCAAGAAACTGCATAAACAATACGTAAAAGCAATGATATCTAAAAACTTATTTCTTCAGAAACTTTGTAAATATAGCACAAATGAAACAATGATCTGACATCAAAATGGTTGTATTGATATTTCGCAGGTCACTGTTGTCTTATTTTTTAATTAAAAAACATGAGTATGAAAACATTAAGACTATTATTATTTTTTACCCAAACGCCTATGATTTTACGAAAGTAAACATTGCTCTAATTAAATCACCAGCCTACTCTGTACAGATATTAGTGTGCGTGCGTATTCGTAGTCATGCGCCGTTGTCACACCACTGCCACGTGCCGCTCGCTCGCTATCATAAAAAAACTTGAAACTCGCAGTTTTGCGTCCGCGCTGCAGCCCCTTATAGAAAGCCATATATTTTTACATACAAAGTAGCAGGAGTGTATTGGTCAGTTTGGTCAACAAAGGCAACCCTGTATTTATGAATATTTTATTTTAATACATAAGGGGTGATGACCTGGTCGTACCTGGCGTTGATTCTCAGCGCGTTAATACATAAGGGGTGATGACCTGGTCGTACCTGGCGTTGATTCTCAGCGCGTTAATACATAAGGGGTGATGACCTGGTCGTACCTGGCGTTGATTCTCAGCGCGTGGTGTACTCGGCTTGGTTGGTGACAGGGCTTGATTTGAGTCCACCTGGCTAGCTACTACCAACTTGTCTAAATATGTCGGCATAACGTCAATGTTGGTAAAATTGTTGTGTACCAAGTGTGCACTAGCTATATTAAGGCGAAGGGTAAGGCACACTAGCGCCGCTAATGGATTTAATTTGATAACTGCTAAACTGGATTTTTTTTTCAAACATTGCGGACCTTCCGACACTAGGCAAACATCTATTATTTAATAATTGTGCACTACTTTTAGGTTTGTTTTTGAATTCATTCGCTAATACCAGAAGTGGCCATTGTTTGTGAATAAATGCGATAGCCCGTTTTGTGAATAAGCCACGCAACAGAATAAATAAAATAAATAAATAAATAAACTTTCCTACACTCACACCAATTATCTAGCCCAAGAGAAGCTTCGTTATGAAACTCGTTAAATGGTTACTAGACAACGGATAAACCTACTTAAAATGCTTAAATACATACTTATTATACATAGAAAACACCCAGACCCGAGACAATTTAGAAAAACAATAATTTCTAAATTGACCCGACCGGGGATCGAACGCGGGACCTCAAAGATGGCGACACCATGAAAACCGGTGTACAAACTACTCGACCAAGGAGGTGGTCAACAGAAAGTAGTGCACAATTATTAAATAAATACTATGGATGCTTTCCTGTTGTCGGACGGTACGCAATGTTTAAAAAAAGATCCGGTCCGTTAGTAATTGTCAAATTATCAATTGGTGGCGCTAGTGTGCCTTACCCTTCGCCTTAATAGCTAATGCCTCAAATGAAGTGACCTTATTTTCACACGTTATCATCATTTAACATAAGGTGAGATGGATGCCAAGTTTTTGCCCTTAACGGAATAAAAACGTAATTTTAAACGTTGAGACTCCAAACAAAATGCTGCTCCAAACATCACATTGATATGCATTAGCTACAAACCTATTTTCTCTCAAGTGAATTTTGGCAGGCGCTATATAGGCGGGAGTCCGGAGTCGGGGCGCTTGTCCGATATAATTAAAAGGGGTAAGAAACAAAAACAAAAATCTTATGTTGATTATTTTTTAAATGTGTGATAATTTAGTTAGATTTGACTGATTTAGAAGACTGTTTAGTTTAAAATAGTTTAACAAGATTTATTGGTATGTCAATAAAAATATCGACGGAAGAATACGTAAATGCTGTAAGTATCAAAAACTCAATTTTACACCAGAGTCAAAAAACTATTTGAAAATCGAAAAAAAACTCTTAACCTGTAAACTATTCGCAATAGAAAGATATTTTTTTGTGCACAATTTTATTGAAATAGTATGCATACAAAGCAATGATCAATTTAGTTCTAAAGTAATGATAAACAGGTTTTTCACTACTTACAGCAATTGACTTTTCATTTGCCGACCTTAAGAAACGCTGTAAATTATTTATAGGTAATTAATTAAGTAGCACAAAAGAGAATAAGAATAAGAATATTTATTTGTCAATAACATGTGGTTACATAATAAAAGTTGGTATAAAATTAAATTGTATCAGCATGTTTTGCCAGTTTTGGCGTACAAAATTTATTTATAAAAAAGGCTTCTATTGTCAATTAGTCAAAAAATTTAATGTCAATTTAAAAAGTGCAAGTCAAATAAACAATTGTATAAGAGATGTACATCTAGCTCAGAAATAGTCTTGATACCAAAATAAAGCTGTAAGCAAAGAAAAGTAATGTTGGCACCAGTGAATATAATTGAGATCAAGTTATATCATACTAAACACAATTATAAATTATCCGTCAATATGAAATTTTTGTCATCCTAGCGACACGAGACCCGGACCATTCGACGCAGATTTTTTTTCTGATTTCGACTGCGTTTTTAGTCCACTTACGACAATGCATTGTTGCTACTTACAGCAATTACTTCTCTCGTCGATATATAGACATATTTATATGTTTTACTTAAATTATGTTTTACATTACAATTACTTACTTCCCTTATAAGTAGGTAGGTACCTTTCAATACGGACAAGGTAGTAACTTGCTAGATACAACCTTGTTACTGTTAAAGTTGTCCAAATCCGTGGGTTGTAACTGTTGCTATCTTTGCATCTAACAGTTTATTTTGAGATACAAATTGTATTAAAATAAGAAAGAAAGAAAGAAGAAAGAAAATAAATTTTTATTTGGTTCATAAAACTAAATAAAAAAAAATACATCACTATATTACACAAGTTTAGAGGTTCCAGAACCAAAAAGGCAACCGCTCAGCATGTGTCATGACCTAAGGAGATCCCCAGGCCACAACGCTGGTATTCTGCGTGTTTAACCTTATTTAATTGATGCATAGACTCCTTTTTTAGCAAATCTTATACTTTTTTTTATACAAATACTTAGTTCAAACACAAAGCTATCACTTTTTGCTTGTTCTGACAAGTTACTGAATTAATGTTACAACATTATCCGATGCGGGTGTCTCGAATATCTGTGTACCTACTCGGTTTTGTTGGTGGTAGGGCTTTTTTGTTCCCCTGGGTTGGCACCACCATCTTATCTATTTATATAAGATGGTGGCGACATATTTAAGTCGCTATAACATCAATCAATGTTTGTAGCATTGTTGTGTTCTGGCAGCCAGCGATAAGATAGCCAGTGTTGAGGATCCCGGGTGAAGTGCGCTTCCACCATGAAGTGAGTTACAGGCTAAGTGTTTACGGGTGTAAGCTATGAAACAAAGGATCGAAGGAATTTTGTCATGTGAATGAAAGCATTCGGCATCTTATTACAATTAATCATTCTAAAATCAAAATCATTTATTCAGTTTTAATTCAATTACAAGTTTACTTACAATCAATTACAAGTTTACTTAATTACAATTCAATTACAAGTAGCTCTTGTCAATGTCACTATGCCATCGGTTCGTAAGTGTACACAGGGCGGATATTTCAGCATTATTCCATAAGTTCTGTCGTCTATGCCGAACCGCTCGGTCGTTCATTGTGCTGGTTATATATTTGATTGTTAGTTTCGTCCGACCACTAACCCATTTAGCGGAGCGGACATCATTGTAATTAAGCAAGGTTCGCTAAGTCAACGCGGCGGCGGCGGCGGCGGCGGCTCCGGCCCGGCTCGTGTTATTGTTGCATTAATCACAGCTCGGATTGCTCGCTACACGACGCGAGGTAGTCTTAGATATCGATACAGCAATTTGGTAAGCTGACATGAACTATTAATAATTGGGGCATTGTCGGTAAATGCCAATGTTTGTCCAGCATTTTCTATAATAATATTATAAAGAGGAAACCTTTGTATCTTTGTATGTATGTATGTATGTATACAAGTATGTATGTATGTTTGCAACGAATAAACTCAAAAACTACTGGCCCGATTTAAAAAATTCTTTCACCATTAGAATGCTACTTTAGCGCTTAGTAACATAGGCTACATTAAAAGAAATAATAATATGTAAAATATTAAAAATGACCATTTAATTTTCCAATACAAAATGATGTTTGTTTTGTCATGGAAACCATTGATATATATTTAACTCAATGATGGAAACTGTCAAAGCGGTACGAAGTCCGCCGGGTCAGCTAGTGGTATTATAATAATATCAAGATATTAAGACAGCAAGTCTTCAAGAAATTCGAATAATATTACAAAGGCCAAAGTATGGATGCCAGATTGTTTTTATTTTTCTCATGTCTCACTAGCTAATAAGCTAATAGATAATGTAAAGAAATTGAATTGAAAGTGGATTTTTTGTCATTGTACTCGTTGTTGTGTGTGTGTAGGGTATCTGCCATTTCTGCATAGTTGCATCCGGCATGGTCCAAATATATGTATCACAAAAAACATGATAATAAACTAGTTAGTTATTCATACGAATTATTCTTGTTCTTCATTGATGACATACGGGACTGAGACGTGGTCGCTCTCTATGCGCCTTTTCAGAAAGCTCAAGGTCACTCAAAGAACAATGGAGAAGGCTATGCTCGGGGTTTCTCTGCGAGATCGAATCAGAAATGAGGAGATCCGCAGAAGAACAAAGGTAACCGACATAGCCCGAAGAGTTGCTAAGCTCAAGTGGCAGTGGGCAGGGCACATTGCTTGCAGGGCTGATTTATTTATTTATTTGTTTTATTTATTGACTGATGGCCGCTGGGGCGGAGCAGTCTTCGAGTGGCGACCGCGTACCGGAAAGCGCAGTGTGGGCAGGCCTTCAACAAGGTGGACCGACGATCTGGGGATGTCGCGGGAAGCCGCTGGATGCGAGCAGCACAAAACCGGTCGTTGTGGAGATCCTTGGGGGAGGCCTTTGTCCAGCAGTGGACGTCTTTTGGCTGAGAGAGACGAATTATTCTTAGATTCATTATGAAAGTTCCGCAAATGACATGGAAATGACACGTAAACAGATCTTAATAATAGGAACAGTACGTTGTTTTCTGTAAAACTAATTACTATTTTAATGCCACCTGCAATTAAACGATACTTTTCATCTCATAAAACATTTCATTCATACGGAAATTAACGACGATCCTTTTATGCATATTACATGACGACTACAGAACTGTAAGCAAGATTATCGTTAACAATTAATCGAAGACGATGTTAGTAGAGGGTGTTTGTGCAGCGGCAACCGTTCACAATCCGATCGAGGACAGAGCAAACCTTGGCCGATGCCAATAATGCGGCGATTTAGTAATCCCTAAGCAAAGAAATGACGTAGCTTTATCGATAAATTCGAAACTATGGAATGCTGATAGTTTAAAGCTAGCAAATAGCAAATATAAAAAAGCCTATCAAAATAGGCTTCAAGAAGCTTGTTGGCACAACGTTTTCACTTTTTGGCGATCTTGCAAATTAATCTTCTTTCGCAATATTGGGTAACCGAACAGGTGATCTCATAAAAACATCTGTAGCACCTCAGTTTTTTTTGGAGTTTGCTGATTGCTTCAGACGGCATTTTCAGCTTTACCGGGCATTTTTGGGGGCCAAAGCTCAAGCTGTGTAAATCGAATCACCTTCGGAAGTTTTCTAGAGTGGACCGGGTCGTTGGGGTAGGGAGAAGCGCCCAGGTACATGTCTGTACCTGGTATAGAGCGCGTGTGAACCGGCTCGTCGTACCCTCGTTCTACGAGTACAGTGTCTTGGGCCTAAACTAGTGTGCATGTTTAGTGTATTCTGTAAATGTGTAGTGGCATTTAAAAGATCAGGCGGGAGCACCTTCGGTGCTACAGGAGGCCATTGGTCCCGGATTTTATGTGATGTGATGTGTGTGACTGCCCAATCTCCTCACGTGCTCTTTATGTGGGAAGGTCTGAGTGGGACGTTCACGGACGTTTACTGGCTGATGATGATGATGAATAGTCGTGATTGGACCAATACTGCTAGATCATTGGCCGTGTCGCGATGCCGATGCCGCTGCATCCGTCGACAGTAATAGAACATTCCCGCGAGATCCTTGCGCCGGAGATCGATCAGTTAGGTGACGGGACACGGACAATTTAGTTTATCGATAGTCTGTGGGGAAAAGTAAAATATAGCCTCTGTACTGTCACTTTGCTGGACAAAGGCCTCCATCCTTGAAACCAAGGCGTCGCTACAACTGATGGATATTAGCTATTGACTCTATTATTGTACTAGCTGACCCGGCGGACTTCGTACCGCATTTGTTTTTCTTTTTTTTTAATATAGCCTATGTTACTCAGCGCTAATGTAGCATTCTAATGGTGAATGATTTTTTTAAATCGGTTCAGCAGTTTTTGAGTTTATTCGTTGCAAACATACATACATACAAAAATACAAAGCTTTCATATTTATAATATTAGTATAGATATAGATTAATATTAGCTTTTGACCTGCATTGGGCATGCGTGGTGGTTGTTGGTAGATGAGGTGACGAGAAAGGCCTATGCATCGGCAATGACCCACAGCTGGGCAAATGCTATCCAATTATTTGTAAAAAATAAGTTAAAATAACCATAATTTTCTGCCACATTTTGACATGACAAATAATTTGGAAATAATTTCTCTTCTGCCTCGTCTAACGCTGCATGAGAACTCATCACAATTACAATTGATCTATTTGCATTGTTCCCGGCTGGGATGCAATAATAAAACAATCTTGTGGAGTCGACGACAAGCAGCTTTGTGCCAGCTAATGTTGCGACCAAAGCTACATTTTCAATTTGTTGACACGTTTTTTTAAAATGTTTAAATAATTTTAACGCAAATTTTGTTGCGAAACAAATTACAAAAAACATTGTTGAAAAAATTTCCACGAGCAGGATTTGAACCTGCACCCTTCTGACATACCGGGTCAGGTGCTCCTCCAATTGAGCTATCGTGGTTCTAACCAGCCCGCCGAAATTATTCAACACTATTTACTTTTTACTTTGAAAGCCAAAGGCGCCCATTCAATGTCAACAACTACCGTCATTAACATCCGATCATAATATTTTTACAAATACTAAAGATCAGTTAAGAAGTAGGCAAGCTATTATAAAATGTTTAAATAATTTTAACGCAAATTTTGTTGCGAAACAAATTACAAAAACACAAATGTTGAAAAAATTTCCACGTTTTTTTAATTATTCTGCAACAGTGAAGCGCTTGGCTTTCATCTCGTCAGAGTGCCAGGGTGCCTACTGTGAGTTATGTTTACTATCGTATTCATTCGATTACAAGAAATTGTAAAATCTTAACTCTTCTCGTATGTCGCCAGGAGGCGCTGCTTCAATGCCATACTAATTTTTGTTTTAGTTAACGTTATCAAATGGCAAATGAGAATCATCGAGACACCTGATAGTAAACGATATAAAAGCAAAAATAGCAGTTACAATAATTGAGTGACGTCTTATCTACATAATTTTAGTCTTAAGGTACTTATGCCTGTTAAGTTTAACAGGTTCCCACGTTAAGTACCGGTAAGTAACGTTATTTCTATAAAAGTAATTTGGTACCTGTAATGCAAGTAATTTATCTAGAAAAGTATCGATAAATTTTTTTGTTAAATATTGCGTTAATTTACCGGTAAAAATGCCGCCCAGGTAACGATACCAAGCATACCGGTACTTTTTTTTACCGGCATCATCGTTTGACAGAAGTATCAATATCAATTTTTGAACGGTATTCAAAGCCCTGGTTTAAGTATCATAAATACTTACTTGTTTGTCTTTATACTGGTCTTAGACGCAATCGCAGCTCCGTGGTGATTGCGTCTCCAAGCGTCGTTATCGCGGCCAACTGGCATGCTATAGTGGCGCCCAGTTTTTCCGGGTGCTATCGCCCGACAGCCACGATACTGTTTTATGTTGGGACGCGAGTACTTCCCAGCAGGTGGAGCGTCTGAGATACCGGGTAATGACTTCGTCAGAGGAAAAAAGGGTACTTATTACCCAATGAGGGAGTTAATGTTTTGTCGTTATTTTTCTTTGCGTTTTTAGTTTATTAGGTTTATGAATAGTATTCAGCTGCAGTGTTTAAGCCTCCCAATGCTGGGCTTAGGCCTTAACACTTGAACAATAACTACTTAAGTTAGGTTATTGGGCCATTCCCCATCAGGCTGGCCCAATGTCGGGATTATTGATGAGCTCGATGGCGCAGTGGTTAACGAGCCCGGTCTACGATTGCTGAAGTTAAGCCACTTTTTCAAAGGCCGGTCATCGGATGGGTGACCACAAAATCATCCCAGGACCTGCCTGCACTATTAGGCGTTACAATCTATCGATCCGCACTGGGCCCGCGTGGTGGCAATGAAGTGAGGTGATAAATAGATGATGACAAATGCACTTGGAGAAATCATATCGACCATATTTGTAGCAAATTGCATTCTTTCTCTTATGCACTATGGCGTCTTGCTAAGATTAGTAACGAGTCAACCGCTGTTCAAGCGTACCATGGCTATGTAGCCTCATTACTTAGGTACGGAATTGTTGTATGGGGTAATTCAAGTCAAATCGGGCAAGCTTTAATCGCCCAAAAGACATGTTTAAGAGCCATTTGTAACGTTGACATCATGACCTCCTGTATTATTTAAAAGGCTCAGAACTTTGACCGTTGTATCTATGTATATTGATGAGATCTGTGTTTTTGTTCGATTGCATCCAGAATTGTTTGAAAAAACATCTCGGATTAACAGTAGATACCCTAATAAATTGGCACTACCATTAGTAACGACGACGTCTTATGCAAGAAACAGTTACGTAATGGCAATAAAAGTTTTCATTGGGCTACCTGAAGAGCTTAAGATGCTACCAGTGACCATGTTCAAAGCCAAACTCAAAAAACGGCTCATTGAAGAATGTTTTTATTCTCTAAACGAATACTTCAACTGTTAAAATTGAATTTGCTATTTTGAATTGCGTCTACTTAATATTTATTAATAATAATTAATAACTTAAATTTAATGAATAATAGTTTGGAAATGTTAATTTTTATTTTTATTTTTTTATTTTTTTTTATGTATTTAACTTAACACCACTTATGTACCATGTTTTATGCGAATAAAATCAAAATTCGCGAATTTGCAATGTTTCCGAAAATTGTAATTAATAATATCAATAATGTAAATATATTTAAATTCCTACTGTTGTTTTTCATAACGCTTTTTATCCCTGAACATAATTTTCATTGTAAAGTGATGTATACTAATGTGAAAAACTCATAAAAGTCGCTTCTGGCAGCGCTCGTCGCTTCGCTCCTCGCTAACCTAAGCGAATTTATTTTAAAGTCGCTTCAATTAAAATAGATATGACTTTGAATAATAGTGTAAAAGACGGTTATGTTGAGAAATTATAGGAAAACAAATAATAGTATAATAGATGTTTAATGCTACTGACATTATGAAGTTGAATGATCCTCAATTATGAACATTAGGAACAGAATAGTCAGGAATTGTGATTGTTAGGACGAAAAATGTAAGAAAAAACACGTTCGGTGAACTTTGGCCGCACCCTCCAAATATACATGTTTCCCTAAGATTTTTTGTTTAAATATGGATCCCACGCGAATATACCAACCGAATAAAGTAATAACTAGACAAGAGAAATAACGCGTTAGCACATGGCATGGTTCCGTAACGAGATTGGTAAAACAAATTGAGTTGTGTGTGGGCGGGGGCGGGGAGGGGGGGGGAGACGCGGGCTAGTGATGTGCCGCGCTTCGGAACTTTACAACAATGAGGACTTAAAGAATAAACCCTTTTCCCTGTATATTTTTAAACTTCCGCGTTCCATAGTTAAACAAAAAATCTAAACGGGGTTTAACGCAAACTAATCAGTAAAAAGGTGTAATACCTTCTTTATACCCGACGCCGACGTTTCGACCGTTACAACGGCCGTGGTCACGGGTTGACCGCTGTTGCGATGTTGCGTCTCCGTTTGCGCGGCAGTCTTCATCCACCGTCACATCATTACACACAAACACACATATTTTGCCAACTACCGCCACACATAACACCTAATCTCCGTTGAAATTCCTTTTGCCTGTCTCATTGAATCGCCTTGTTCGGTATAAGAAGCTCGATGGTGCAGTGGTTTACGCAGCCGGTCAGCGATTGATGAAGTCAAAGTCAAAGTCAAATTTTTTTATTCAAATAAACAAAGAAAAGTGCTTTTGAATATACATTTTTTATCTACTACTCATTCAGGACGTGAGGAGCTCGATGGCGCAGTGGTTAACTCGCGTCGTGGTCTGCGACTTTGGCAAAGGCCGGTCATCGGATGGGTGACCAAAAATGTATCATCTCGAGCTCCTCAGTGCTTCGGAAGGCACGTTAAGCCGTTGGTCCCGGCTGCATTAGCAGTCGTTAACAACCACCAATCCACACTGGGCCCGCGTGGTGGTTTATGGCCCGTTCTCCCTATCCATCCATAGGGAAGGCTCGTGCCCCAGCAGTGGGGACATAAATGAGCTGATGATGATGATGATGATGATTCAGGACGTCTATTTTTTAGCTGTGGAGAAGAATGGGCGCAAGAAACTCCACAGCTTTATTAGTAGTAACGACATTTACAAAAAAAGCTACTAGTTTTTAAGTCCAACTTTTTTCTTAGTGTAAATAAAGATTTTTGATTTATTTTTTAAAGTAAGCATGGCGTTACCAAATCATACAATATTTAGATATAAAAACTTTCAAGAGCCCCGAAATTACAAATAATGCTTACCTCTATATATTTACTACACTTTATTATAAATAATCGTACTTGAGCACTATGTATGTACTAATTCAAAACTATAGAATGACGCCTTATACCTACGTGTGCGAGAATTGGAGGAATGTCAGTTCTGCATTCTTATCATGAACATAATCATTTACATTGTAATGGCCCTTTATTAAAGGTGTTTCCTTAACGTGTGTCTTAAATTTCTCAAAGGGCAAAATTAAAACATCATTCGGAATTTTATTATAACTAGTGGTCACCCAGTGGTCGAAATTCGACCGTAATTTTATTAAGGCTGCACGGATTGTATCCTAAGCAATGAACAATTTAAAAAGATAGAATGTGAGTTTGGAAAAAAAATAACATACGGATAATCTTCTCTATATAAACTATAAGTGTGCGAAATTTCATACTCCTCCGTCCAAACAATTTTTGTAAAAACGGGTACAAAGTTTTTGCTTCACGTATTAATATATAGATAAGTGACACCTTGTCCCATGAATGTCTTTGCCACGACCCTACACACTTCATCAATCCATTCACATGTGATAAATTACAATTGATATTGTCATAACTATGGGACAGTGAACCTAGACCTTGATTCTGCAATTTTAAAACTTGATTCGACCTGTAAGATTTGCAGCAGGTTCCCTTCAGAAGTGTTTCCCGTGCATAGCGCACGAGAATATAACAAGAGATTCTTAAAGAAGCATGTGAGTAGAGCCTTCAAACTAACTCAAGGTAACAGAGAGGATTCTGCAGATGACCATGGGTGGCGATGACCACGCCCCACCGGGTCGCTCGCCTGCTCGTTTACCGTCCTTTAACATAAAAAAGTAAATCCATCTTATTTTTCCCCATCCAATATCGATCGAATTCGAAATCGAAATTCTGCTCGATATTAGTAAGCTCTATCTTTTACTGCTAAAAATATTGTTGCAACGTTTTATCGATACAATTTCAATGATCGTATGTAAGCATCTAAACAAGCCACAGGTAAAGCCCGGGGCTTGAGGAAATCAAAAATCGACAAAGCATTTGTTTCCCAGTCTCCTTCGCGCTCTCTTCATCTTAGTACATTAGACGGAGACAGACAGTCACTGCATTGTGATTCGCGTTGACAGACAAACAGTAGCATTAAAGCAACTTCAGTATAAAAATAGAGAAACTCAAAGTTGTGGAGCTCGATGCCGCAAAAACCGTTGATCCCGGCTGCATTACAGTCGTTAACAACCACCGCACCGCACTGGTCCCGCGTGGTAGTTTATGGCCCGTTCTCCGTGTGTTGTTTTCATCGTAAGTAAGGCTCGTGCCCAGCAGTGGGACATAAAATGAGCTCGTGATGAGTATGATGATTTCCTGTACATGTTGCCTCAAATAAATTTGTAAAAAGTGAAGAATAATAATAACAAACTTTATTTGCACACAAAAATACTGATACAGACAAATTGACAGAGAGACAAAGTACAAAATAGGCGGCCTTATACTAACGAGCAATCTCTACCGTGCAATTTTACATACAAAAGGAAAAGAAATATAATAAACAGATTTTATGAAACACATAGGAAAATAAATAAACATAGCTAAGATGAATTCGGAAAATGACTTTCAGACAATATAAAATATTTAAATTTAAATGAAATTTTACGTCTTTATCGATTGTTAAATACTTGCAAAAGTGTTCTTCGACTGCGAGGGTGAAACTTCGCAGTGACGTCATACCGCTAGCTTGCAGCGTGAATGAATGAATAAAAGTTTATTAATTTTTTTTTTTTTATTACAAACTACTAGAAAAAAATCAACGAGTCTTCATGGGCCTCGGTAGCCCAGCGGGCAGAGCATTGGACTGATTATCCAAAGGTCGTGGGTTCGATTTCCACTCGAGCTTTCTGAGGCTGCTTGATTTTTTCTAGTAAAATTTTACCTTGTAACTATAATATATAGCATGTGATATTGCATTGTATGTGAATGCAAAATTCAAAATAATAAAAATATGACTTTGAGACTTTAAAGTTTTTCTTTGGACATATTTGATAAGAACCTATAGATACAAGTTTTAAAAAGAAGTTCAAGCTGCCCTTGTTTGAATATCTTTGAACAAATTTTTATTTAATTTAATCTAAACATTTCTGCATTATTATTTTTTATTTATTTTTCTTTAGGAACCTAGTACAAACCTAGTAGTAGTTAAAACACTGTATTAACCCTCATTATTAGTACCTGTATACCTACTTGGATCTTACTGTGCCTACATCTTAAGAGTTACTGTTTAGTTTAATGTAAAAGTGTAATACAAATTAAGTGCATGCTTAGACTGTAACTTGTTTTGTAAGCCTTATTAAAAATAAAATAAAAAAGTTACTCTACCGCTCCCACTTGCCTGTGCACCGGAACCCACGCTTGATGTATTTGTTTAGTACAGTTCCCATTATCTCTCCGATTGACTGCAAAGGAGTCTGCGCTCATTCTCGGCATCCGTGGTATCAGCATGTTCGATCTAATAGGTTTGTACATCCGGCTTCCGCGTGTAAAGACGTTGTTATGGAAGGGATGATAAAATGGCTTTAGAATAAATGTTTATTATCTTAAAGGGGTAATTTCAAATTGGCAACATAAATTTGAAAAAAAATAATGAGCGGGGTTCGTACCCGCACCCCATGACATGTCGGGTCAGGTGCACTATCAACTATGCTATCGTGGCTTCGCAAGGTGGCTGGCAAGCCAGCCACCTTGCGAAGATCGTCGCTCCACCTAGTCTGAGGGCGTCCTACATTATGTTTGCCGATGCGCGGTCTCCACACAACTCGTTTACCCAAGGCAACAGTTATCGGTTCTCCGACTAATGGCCGTATAGAAGTATGTTTAAAAGTGGAAGTCGTAGTTTTCGAAACCTAAGAGGAAGACTCATACTATTTTGGACTAGGTAGGTATATCAGAGTTTTGGAGTTCAAAACAAATGCAAGTTCCCTCATTCCAGAGCCGGCGTGCGGCGGAGGCCCTCCATAAGCAAATGTTATGAAGAGACCCTTGGACGCTAGGGGTGACACGCACGCAGCCACAATCAATCGATCACAATTTTATTGCGTTATCGAAAACTAGTTTTAATACTTTACCTCGTACATTGATCTGTGTTTCACCACTATTTTCTTGTATTATTATTTATTTTTTTTTTTTAATTTGGAACTTTTATCTTGGACTAAATAGCAAATAATAGTTACCTAAAATATGAAACAGTTCTTTAACAAAAAAAAACATTTTTTAGAGAATCTTTGGTCTCAATATGTGTTTCATTAACCAATATTTGCTCCAACTTATTTTAATTCTCCTCTTGACTTCTCAGATTGTATATAATAATGTCCGAAGTAGACGTGATCTTCCACATATAAACGTTATGTTAAAGTTTGATTCTGAACTTTTGAATGTATTTCTTATTGTTTCTGAACTCTTATTGTCATCACGCTGGTTTTGTCAAGATCTATTTGTAAACCTTTTGCGGCTTTTCTCGTCTAGTGACCGTACCATGACGATCTGGTAAAGGTAGCGGGAAGCCGCTGGATGCGAGTAGCACAAAACCGGTCGTTATTCGACCCCTCGACACATTCCATCTGAATTGCCTCCGGGCTATCTTACATGTCAGTAGGGAGGACCGTGTTCCTAACACCGAAATCTTACGTCGAACGAAAATGAGCGGCATGGAGTGCCTTCTTATGAAGGGACAGCTTCGGTGGCACGTGGTGCGAATGGATTCTTCGAGGTTGCCGAAAGCTGTTTTCTAGTCCCAGCTAAATTGTGGATAACGTAAAGCAGGTGGTCAACACCTTCGGTATAAAGATATCTTGAAGCGCCACTTAGACTCAACCAATATATCTGTGGACACGTGGGAGGGCCTTGCACAACAAAGACCAGAATGGCGGAAAGCAAGTACCACAAGCACTATTGTCTTTGAACAAATGCTTCTTCACGATCTTGACGCCAAACGCCAGATTCGGAAAACTCGTCCCAAGCCCTCCTACAAATACACTTTAAACTCAAGCGGTTAACTTTATTGCGCCACCTGTGACCGTAGCGCATGCTCGGGTCTGAAATTTATTTGGCTGGGTATCACCGTCGACGAAATCGTTTTGGAGGACATCATCATCATCATCATCATCATCATCATCATGTAGATCATGTAGATCTTTACGACTGTTGCTTAGTAATTCGATGTCATCTGCGAAACGTAGATTTATTCTTGAACCCAGCTGTGTCACAATTCACGATACATGCGGATAAGAAACCAGGTGTAGGTAAGTGGCCGGCATCGCCAACCCTGGATGCAAACCGCTCAAGGATCCAGCGGCTGCTAATCTGGGCCCGAGTGCCGCCATGTTTGTGTTGGCTCTCGGCTTTTTCGGACTTCATGCGCAGTTGGAAAGCACTCGGTACTCTCGGCGATCGGGCGTGCTGAATAAACAATGCCGGTCGCCTATATTCGGCCGATGTCTTGTAACTTATTTGAGGTTATTTTTACAATTTGAAGAATTTTTAAAAATGTTTATAATCGGTATTTCAATCCGCGACCTCTAACTTAAGTTTAGTTGCACTTACAACTATGATATCGTGGTTCCATCCGATCCGTGTATATTTATCAACACTACTTACTTTATAAATTAGATATTCTGTTGTGGTAATACAAATTCGCAAATAGTCTTAGCGAGGTCAATAATGCGTTGCTTAGTGCTTCTCAAAATCAAAAAATCAAAATACTTTTATTTCAGCACTAGAAAAATATATACAATATTATTATTTGGAGCCTTCTATTAGACATGAAAATATCTGTAACAGAAGGCTCCGCTCTTCCATAATCATACATAACTTTATAATATTTCTAGTTCTATTTCAAAGTACTTAAAAGCTAAATTTCTATAATTGCTGTTGGCATAATAGAAATTCAGCTTTTAATTAAATTAAAGAATGTGTGTGAGAGTATGTGTGTGTGTGTGTGTTGCTGTGTAAGTGTTTGTGTTTGTGTGTGCGTACATGCATGTGTAAATGCGTGGGCGTGCGTGATGTTTGCGATTATGTATGTGCGTGTGTATGTGTGAGTGTGTGTAAGGGTGTGGGTGTGTGTGTGTGTGTGTGTGTGTGTATTCATGTGTATTTTATATTATAAACTTTAATAAACTTTCTGTTTCGCTATAGATTAAATTTTCCAGCCATTTAGTTATACATATTTTTATACTATGTGAATTTTTTGTATATATACTTCTAGTTTTAATTATTTTGTAACTTCTATCGTTGAGAACCTATTAGTGGTTTTTATGTGTATTACATTGTAAACCTATTAAAATTTTGTAAACCTTGGTTTTTCTAAGATATTAAAATAAAATAAAATAAGCCAAAGGCCTCTTTTCTGCGTAAAATGAAACGCATACCTTATATTAAAATGAATTATGAGACGACCGACACCTCAGTCTCCTTGTAACCACGAACCCTGCAAAAGGTTCGAAACGTCAGGACAAAATCAAATTGTAAAACGAACGCGAATAGACCCATAAAAGTGGTTTCATTTCAATGTGTACTGCTCGCGTAAACTTTAGAAAACAATATGTCAACAACAACATGACCAAATTCAAATATATATTTAATTTAACAACCCATCCGGCGACACGACATTGCGAAACTGACTGAACATGCAAGATCACAACCCAAACGCTAACCGCTGCACCATTGCGCCTCAGAATTATTCTCCCTTCTCAAAACTAACTCGCATTTCGGCTTTAAGTCCTCGCGCGCCATATGTACGCACGGTCGTACACAAGGTGGCCCGCTAATTATACCTACAGCGCGGGACGGGTTAAAGAAAGATCTCCAACGTCGCCTGACATCTGATCATAGCTGAGAACGAGAACGCGATCTCTTCACAGAATCTGTATTCAGTCCGGGGTCCGCTTTTATTTCCCGCCTTTTAACGATATCATCAAGTTATTGGGGTAGTGGGATCCTTCCCGATGGCTCGAGACGCCACAGCGGTTTAATACGTTAAATTTATTCACACCCGCGCCGGCTCGCCTGCGGACACAGTGATAGCGAACAGCGATTTATATCACAATTCACACGCTTCACAAAAATATTGTTGAAACTCTCTCTCTCACTCTCTCTTGCTCTAATATAATGATAATGCAAAGGGTGCAAAACTACATCCATAAACATACAAGGTATTTGGTCGTTCCTGTATAATCCCGAATATGTCAGAGAGGGTACCTGGGATTATTAAAAACATCTGAAAAGCACCATATGGCCAAGGTTGTGAGGTGGGTTGCTAATAAGTAAAATGGTAAGGTGACAGCCCAAGGTCCAACTGATAAATTGTCCTTGGTCGTCAGTCAACCTCATGGTCCAACTAAGATAGAAGTCAAAACATGTCAGCGATATATAAATGAATAGAATAATAGTTATTTGTTATACAAGAGTGCAAAGTTGCTTTTTAACCGCGTGCTCAATTTTGATGACCGAGCAAGCGAAGGATTCTAAAATTGAATCACGAGCGCAGCGAGTGATTCAAAATCTAGAATCCTGAGCGTTAGCGAGGGAATCAAAAGAGCACAAGGTGAAAAATCTTTGCACTCGAGTGCAACACGTAACTTTTCATCCCACCTCAGCGAGGAAATGACTAAATGCAAAAAAAAAACATTTACAATGACAAGATACTTTTATTTCAGTTTAGGTATTAACTACTACATTACGATAGGTAAGTATTACAGAATAATCTTTAAATTATAACAAATAATACTTAGGTATAATTAAGAAAAATTTAAAGTAACGTTGCTACAGTTACTTAAGTTGAGTATAATATTTTTGTTAGGTACTGTAATGTTGATGTTAGTGACTTGTGTACTGATAAATTCGACACCATGGAGGTAGAAGTAAATAGGTTTAATGATGTTTTGAATTCACAAACTTAGTGCACACGATCTTCTAAATTCAATTTACTTTATCCTCTAGCGGATAAAAACGGCTTTTGCACTCAGATATCGAAGAGCACTCTTTCCGAGATGGAGGGATGAAAAACAAATTTTAGTTTTTGTATGAAAAAGTTAAACTACGTAAATAGGTATAGGTCGCGCCAAACTTCTAGTCTCCTCTGAAGTTGGCGCGATTCGCGTCGCAGTGGTAAAAAATAGGCGTCAGTAGGGCGAAGGCGGGGACGAGCGGTAGGGCCTGACTGTACAGCTGCGCAACGAAGATACTTCAGAGAGGACTAGAAGTTTGGCGCGACCTATACCTATGATATTTTGATAAACTTAAGCTTAAGGGCACTTAAAATAAAAAGTAAGATTTACGTAAATATGATTTTGATGCTTGTTATTACTGTATTGTTTATACATGGTTGCATGACTATGTTTCGGGATTATACAACTATTACAAAACACTCTGTATATCTAACGCACCGTGGTTTGTCAGAACAACGAAGCTTCCTTGACATGCCAACAGTCAAAGAAGAAATACAAACATATGGTGCTAACTACAAACAATTGTTTCACAAACCATTTGTCGGTCAAAGAAGCGGCGGGATATCTTTGATGAGTAACTAGTCAGCAGAACAACTGACTGACAACGAAAGGGCTGGCTCCGCTGAAAGCAGCACCTTACATGTTCAAGAGGAGACATCTCATCTACTTATAGTTGATGACTGATCTCATGATGAAAAGACAACTTAAAAATAACCTTCTATAGTAGAAAACTAAGTTTTTTAATCTGTTTTGGTCCAATATCAGATTATTATCAATAAACTTATAATACACTAAATATCAGTCATGTCAATCCACCTACAAATCTAATACCCTTGCGTTAAATATGGGATCACATCAGTAGTCTAAGGGCGGCCATGCACGGGCAGCTTGAAGCGGTCAGGATTGGCAACGACTGCTTCAACTTGCAACTGCATAGTGAACATGGAACCGCTCAGTCGACTGCAAGCTGATTCCTCTATCTTACCGCTTGGCCACAGTCACTGGCGTCTCCGAAGACGCGGCGAGACGATTTCTGGTTTATTTAGATATGTATATAGATAATACTTTTATTGCAACACTAATAATTAACAAAAAAATTTACGAAGTTACAATTTGGCGGTCTTATCGCTTTAAAGCGATTTCTTCCAGACAACCAGTCGGATGTTTTTCGTTTTAGTGTAATTGTTGTTATTTACATGTATGTGTGTCTATAGTGTCCAAATAAAAATTTTATCTACTATCTATCGGATGAAGAGAGCTAATAAACTGTAAGATCAGAGGTGAAACTATTCTTTATCTCTGTCTAACTATAAATCCGCCCTTGGTGTGTCCTCACCCTAACACCGTGTCTTTAGGACTACTCGCCTGATTTCCGGCTTCTTTCACAATATCCTACCAAATCTCTTAACAGCTTTCATATGCAAACAACAAACAAGCTTAAACATATTGACGCAAGGCCCGTTTTCCTCTGCAAACAAACTGTCATTTCTCGCTAGAAAATTGGAAAGGTCGTGTATTTAGGTTTCGGAATAAGAATTTAGTGTAATATTACGTTTTATGTGCTGAATATTCGTGTTTATTGACTCTGATGGCGTTTTTGGGTTTGGACGGTCGTTTGGGTTCCGAAATCTCCAGAAATTATACGGCAAGCGGATAGGAGATCTTTAGTATGCTAACATTATTGCTAATTTAGTTTAAGCATGCTCCAACATACAATCGATACGTTACGTAACCACTATCGATTGTATGTTGGAGCATGCTTAAACTAAATTAGAATGAGCTGATGAGATGTTTTTGACAAACCAATAATCTTTTTATTTATTGTTAGGAATAAAAGCAAAGTGTATTAACAAGAAAAAAAACATCTAGAAATAATCAACCAACTAGTTTCAGGAAGCGACTCTTAACAATTTACTTATGTAATTTTTTTAAATGTAATCATCATCATTATCATCATCAGCCTACACACGTCCACTGCTGGACATAGGCCTCTCCTCGTGCACGCCACTGAGCACGATCAGCGGCTACTCTCACCCAACTCTTGCCAGCCACCTTGCGGAGATCGTCGCTCCACCTAGTCTGAGGGCGTCCTACACTACGTTTGCCGATGCGCGGTCTCCACTCAGAGCTCGAAGTAATGAAAAAAAATCACTGAAGCTTAAAAATGCAGGTGCCTCCCATTCGACCGATGCAGTGATACACCAGGTACCTAGTTGTAGCCGCTTACCCACTGTATGTCCTCATCTGTGATTATTTTTGTTTGTATTAGATAACTAGTTTCTCTGTAGCGAGGCTTCTGGGATGAATTGCGAATCCACCTTTGGCTTTATCATAACTAAACATCAAGTGAGATGAAAGCAAGGAAAAGAAGGACTTGTTATCATTAGAGAAATAACTTATTATTTGTTAACGGTCATACAAAAAAAGTACCCTCACAAAAGGGTTTTATGACTTATCTATCAGCGTTTATCATAAGGATATCATCATCATTATCATCATCAGCTTATTTTATGTCCCCACGTGCGTAACGAAGCACGGAGGAGCTCGAGATGATACATTTTTGGTCACCCATCCGATGACCGGCTTTTGCAAAAGTTGCTTAACCTCAGCACTCCTCCTCTTAAGAATAAGGTTATAACAACATATTAAAGTAATAAACACCCTGAAAGAAGTATGTTAAAAAGTTCTCATTAGGTAACATACACAGATGCATTTAAAAATACCTTAAGTTTTTTTAGTGGATCCAAAATATTATTTATTTTGTAAGCAAATAACAACTTCACCTCAGTCGGCCGTAAACGTTCCGATGCCGGCAAGAGAGAGGGTCGCGAGTCGCCGCTCAGCGACTGCGAGAGATTGGAACTTCCTTGAACTTCACTAGTTTCAAGCATATTTCAACTGAAGAACTGCACGACACGAATAGTCGGGAACGGAAGACCTTTACACCGGTCAACGCGATTGGACAGGACTGAGATGTTTGTGATGCACCGACCTTAGTTACTCCGATTAATCTAAATCAAATCAATTGTTTTATTATTTATTTGTATATTCAATTGTAAAGCAACAATAGCTGAACGGATAGATGCTTGGGTTATATGCCAGACGTAGTTCAATCCCCTTTGTAAGACCTTTTTAGGGTTCCGTAGCCAAATGGCAAAAAACGGAACCCTTATGGATTCGTCATGTCTGTCTGTCATTTTATTCTAAGCTGTTTACGCGAGAGACACTTCCAAAGTGGTAAAATGTGTGTGTCCCCCCCTTGTAACTTCTAAAATAAGAGAATGATAAAACTAAAAAAAAATATATGATGTACATTACCATGCAAACTTCCACCGAAAATTGGTTTGAACGAGATCTAGTAGTTTTTTTTAATACGTCATAAAGTACGGAACCCTTCGTGCGCGAGTCCGACTCGCACTTGGCCGGTTTTTTGGAGAGATTTCACCTAGGTTTAGGAGAGCGTCACCTAGGTTTTTTGAAGGCGGCGAGAAACTTAAAGAATTCCTCAAGTCGTGTGAAACGAGTGTTTCGTTTCGTCTGAGGTTTTCTAGAG
Source organism: Eudonia mercurella (assembly GCA_963082485.1). Lineage (NCBI taxonomy): Eukaryota > Metazoa > Arthropoda > Insecta > Lepidoptera > Crambidae > Eudonia > Eudonia mercurella. The sequence goes on along the minus strand of OY720047.1, from coordinate 104,668 downwards.
GGAATGGCATCACGCACCAGTGCTTGTCCCCGTTCCCTACTAGATTATCGGATATTCCCTACTAGATGAGTTCGGATCGGATCGGGGGCGCGAGCGGAACAATCCGGGTGCCTCTGAAGGCTAGGAGCTCGGCTCGGGTTAACCGGGTCGTGGGGGTGGGGATTTATTAGACCTCTGACGTGAACCTGTACCTAACATAAGCGTATTAGCTTTCTAGGTGGGTTAAAAGGACTGTTATTAATGAGCTAATTGCGCTTTTATATAATAAAATAAAAAATTAAACAAAATAACATTAACTTTGATTTATGCAAAGCATTTAATGTGTACATATTTCCCATACGAAATTCGTATGACTCGTCTTCTGGGTGCCTTGACATTCGGTCTCGTTAACGAATAAAATGCATTAAAACAGCGCCTCCAGGCGACATACGAGAAGAAAAAAAAGAGAAGAAAAAAAAAAAAAAAAAAAAGAACTAAAATGTTGCGTTTTCGTGAGCGTTTGAATATGGAGAGTAAACAAAACTTACACTAGACACTTTGCAAAATTGAGAAGTTCCAAAGTCGCATCTCTGTCGGTTCGCGGTGTTAAAATCGATCGGGTGGTTGGCGCAGATCGCCGGCAGCGATAACCCCGTCCGCGCGCTATCTGATGCCTCAAAGAGCGAGTTTCGCGATCTATAAGATAATTATTTCGTGTTTCTTGACAATTTCACGTTTCAACCGGAAAACTTGCTCGCGCTATTTTTAATTAATTTTTGTACCGCTCGCTGGCTGCCGCTCTTGTTTAGAAGTTTGTATATTGACCTATATAGTTTATTATGTGCCTAAACATTAACATTAAAATTTGTATTGCAACATTAAAATGTTAGAGTTAAAACTCTTGTCGTATGTCGCCAGGAGGAGCGCCTCCTGGCGACGCAGCGGCTTCAATGCTACTCGTATACTTACTTATTCTCGTGTAATACTCTGATATGGTGACGTTATATACTCGTAGTTGTTACTGTCTCCGCATCTGGACTCTGCTTCTACTCAACAAGGTAGAATTAAGACTCTTACCTAATCTTTGATTTTAAAAAAACAGTTTGTAGATTTAATTGACCATTTTATTGTACTAAGTCGGCAAACTAACACAGCCCTCCTAAGACTCGCCTGCGACCTCGATTCTTCTGTTTCTAAGTAGAGTACTACCACCAGGCAAGCCCATGTCTAACTGAAGTTATTAAAGTAAAAACTTCACATGGATGGATGAATGGATTAAAATATTGACAAAAAGTAGTATTTTAAGAAATTCGCCAGCCCCCGATGATTTCCTCCGATTGGTTTCGTGGCGGCTTCAAGACAAATTAACTTGCCTTGGCTCGACTTTCACTAGTATATCATTATGAATTCGTTCATTTAGTTGGAAGAGCGGAGCTGTCAACGGGTGCGAAAGGTCGTAGGTTCAAACCCTACTTGACGAGTCTCTTTCTCATGAATTGGTTTTAATTACTATAACTATTATATTTATTTTATTGTTTATTAATTAAACTGTTTTTGTGCTGGATGCGAGCAGCACAAACGGGTTGTTGTGGAAATCCTTGGGGAGCCTTTTGTCCAGCAGTAGACGTCTTTTGGCTGAGATGATGTACGCTTTACTTTGCTTCTCTCTTTTCTTTATACAGTCCACCTTAAGGCCTGCGTACAACAGCGTTATTAAACTGACCGCTGTATACACCGAGCTAGAACGATTAACAAACATGACCTAACCTTTTCGGTGTCTCCCAATCACTCGAGCTCCGAACTCCGTAGATTCCTCTTGGCTCAGCAACAGTTTCAGTGCGTGGGTCTTCGCTGGCCGGTGGACGAATATTAATTCACTGTGTGCGGCCAACGTTTGTCGGCTTACAGGTTACAGTCGTTACTGTGTAGGGGTGTCACGCTTCAACTTATTGCTATGTAACGTTTACTATGCAAACAAATTAATAAACAATCTACCGGTTTTTGGTGAAATTTTTTGACCTGAATATTTTCAACTTACTTGTACTGTAATAAAAAAATATTTTGAACTAAGTATTTGTTTATTATTTACTAATTATTTATTTGACTTCTTAAAGACTAAAATATTTATATAAAATACAGTGAAAAAATTAAACGCCCACTCGACCCAGCCAGGAATCGAACCTGGGTCTTCCGCAATCCGGGCGGCTGCACTGACCATTATGCTACCGGGAAGGCTGACGTGAGCGCTGAATTTTGTCACTGCTTTTTGATTTTTTGAAATGCTTTAGAGTTTTAGAGCGACATTAGTGCCATCAATCCAAAGGTATTTGCAACATGACATTTGGACATGCAAATTCATCTTTGCAGATGAATACCACAAATTGATAACACAACGCTATAGTAATGTTTAACTATTATTTTTAAGTGTTAATTGCTACACTTAAGCTGAATAAAATATTTATATAAAATACAGTGAAAAATCTAATTTCCTGGCTGGGTCGGGTGGGCGTTTAATTTTTTCACTGTATTTTATATTTATTAAAATTCTCAGACTGAAAATTTTTGCTATTATATAAAATTGTATACAACAATAATCTATACCGCGACTCAGAAAGTACACACGCCTGACACACATCAGACTTCCACAGCCTGTCAATATTCCTCAAGAGACTTTGAACTTTACGTACAAGTAATATGGTCGAACATTTATTGATGAAATTTAACAGTTTTGGATGTGTTGATTTGCAGGCATCTCTGTACCTTACAAACAGTACAGCGCCATCTAGCGATGTATTAACATAATCTCAAAGCACAAGTAACATAACAAACGCACACTTACTGTTATAGTTTGTTGAGAATCGGCTACTGAATTGATTTCAGTAATTTTTATATAAGTATTCCTTTTGTCTAATAAAATAAATAATTAACTAAATTAAAGTAAAGCTATTATGGTATATTATATATTACATGGCACTACAATGATCACTGAACCGGATGCTGACAGTACGTATGCGTCACAGTTTTCTTTAATATAAAAAGCACCGTAAGATCTTAATTTCTTATGAAGGTGCATATTAAAAACCGGTCAAAATATTTTCAAAAGTTTTCTGAATTGGGCAAGATCGCGAAATTATTCGATTATGCGAATATGGATTCACGTGCAATCAAATATTTTCAAAGAGATAAGGTAATTTAAAATCATAGAGTGTGCCAACCCTACTCAATAAAGCTTCTCTATTCACAGGTACCGTGCCGCTTGTCTGTCTGCCCAAATATTGCTATATTAATACTCAGCAGAGTACAAGTTAAATTTACGAAAGTTACGAAGTTAAATCAATTGTTACAGCCAACTACTGAAATAAGCTGAACATTGTGGTAAAGTAAATGTTTTACCAACTTGGATCATGAACACAATTAATATAAAAATAAACAAAATATTAAGAATATTAATCTATTTTTTATTATATTAGAAGGAGGCAAACGAGCATGTGGGTCACCTGATGGGAAGCAATCACCGCCGGCCATGGACACCCGCAAGACCAGAGGAATCGCAGATGCGTTGCCGGCCTTTAAGGAAGGAATAGGCTCGTTTCTTGAAGATCCCTAAGTCATAATGGTCCGGAAATACCACCGCCGAGAGCTGGTTCCACAGCACTTGGAATTAAATTAAATATTAGATTATTATTTATTTGTTATTTTAATTAATATTAGTATCGTCCACCCTCCATCATTGAAATCAAGCTATAACTACAACAATAGATGTACAATATCTTAATCATCACGCTTGCCAAATGCGGGTTCATCATCATCATCATCATCATCATCATCATCATCATTATCATCAGTTCATTTTATGTCCCCACTGCTGGGGCACGAGCCTTCCCTATCGATGGATAGGGGGAACGGGCCGTAAACCACCACGCGGGCCCAGTGCGGATTTATGGTTGTTAACGACTGCTAATGCAGACGGGACCAACGGCTTAACATGCCTTCCGAAGCACGGAGGAGCTCGAGATGATACAGTTTTGGTCACCCATCCTATGACCGGCCTTTACGAAAGTTGCTTAACTTCAGCACTCGCATACCGGGCGCGTTAACCACTGCGCCATCGAGCTCTTCGATGTTGGTGGTCACAAACTCGGGCTAGGTATGTATTGAAAATTTCGTAAAATTACTTCGATCGACCGACCTGGAAATTGAACCCGAGACCTCGGCTACACAGGCCTTGAAAGGAAGGAAGGCTTTACAGACGATAAAGCTCTTTTTATACATTATCATTTTACGTTGAAAATAACACAACATAGGAGATTTTAAAGTCGCAAAAAGTTGTAAAACCAGCCATTCATGGTATACGTTGACACTTATTTAGAATCGCAGCAATTCGAAAACTTTGAATACGTACGCGCTCAAAGTAAACGATGAATCCATGAATGTATTGAAACGCTGCAAAAGCTAAAACAGGACAGCGTGAGTGGACCGAAACCCCGGAATCCCGCGTTTATTCCGGACGTTATACCTGTGCGGTTCCGTAAAGCGGCGCTGTAGTGCTGCCCCGTGTCCAAACCCGAATGAATATCAATCGCACCACTAAATATCCGTTGTGATAGGGTGACCACCAGCGTTCAGATATATCAGAAAAATTTAAAAAAAAACGAAAAAAAATATGTTCACTTTATCTATTTTTATTGCTAATAATAACAATAGATTTAGGCGACAAAAAATGAAAAAGACAATAATATAGCGTAAAATATTCATGCAATATGAATAAAATTGTATTTTTATGGTATCATACCATAATTAGGGTTTAATTCTATACGATACCATACTTATGGTTTAATTTTATAATATGTGTGTGTTTGTCTGAAGCCTAGAAGTCTTGCTTGCGATAGGAGGAGATAGTCTCCTTGAAAAACTTAACCTTAATATACCCAAAATGCTACCTCCTATTATTAAGTTTAAGGGGGTGCAGCGCGGAATTTGAAAATTTACGTGTTTTTAAGTCACTTTTTTACCCAAACGCCTATGATTTTACGAAAGTAAACATTGCTCTAATTAAATCACCAGCCTACTCTGTACAGATATTAGTGTGCGTGCGTATTCGTAGTCGTGCGCTGTTGTCACACCACTGCCACGCGCCGCTCGCTCGCTATCATAAAGAAACTTGAAACTCGCAGTTTTGCGTCCGCGCTGCACCCCCTTAACACTTTTGTGCCTAAGTTCTTAAATAGAATCCAAAGACAATATGACACTCTGTCACGGCCAAATAATTTGGAACTATTAAATATGTTTCATGATGACAGTGCTCACAAGTTCAGACAAGTTATCAGAAATATTTACGTAAGCCCCCTTTAAACTTTAAATCATATTTCAGGTATTAAATTGAATTATAGAAATTTTAAGTTTTATAAAAATGTTTAGTTTAGCGTCGCATGCCGTGGCTACCTAAAATTGAAAATTGTACTTAAATTAAATTTAGTATTCATTCACGTTTTATCTACTGTTCGTTTGGTGGTACATGTTTATGTTGATTGCCCAATAAAGAAATAATTAAATAAATGTTCACTTTGTATCTCTAAAAGTTACTATTGTAGGTTTGTAGAATAATGTTAAAGTTAACATCAACGAGCAACGACAAAACGTACTAAAAAGTAACTTCTATTTTTGACATTTCTTTTATAAAAGCTCTTGCGCCTGGTCACCCTGGTAGCCTGTATCAAATTACTCCGCCGGCGCGCTGTTACCAGAAGGCAGCCGCGTTTGATTGGCTATTAAACCATCCACACAACTGGCGACTGCCATGCAACCCATGCATGTGCATTGTTACTGCACTTGTCGCGTCGAAAGCTGTCCACAATAACCTGGTGAAGCGCTATTTTGAATGACAGACATTTTCACATGCATAGGTATGCAGTTAACTGCATAGCACCGGTTAAATTGATACTGTAACACATAATTATTATTGTACACATTGAACATAAATAAATAAAAATAAAAACATATTGTATAAGCTTTTATTTAACTTGCAATGTATGTGTCGTAGTTTTACGTCTATTTTATATTTATATTATACATTATATATTATATTATTATATACGCTACCTCTGCAAGTGCTACAATAACATAATTCAGGGACTTCTTGGCGGGAAAGTGAAAAATCATATCTGCGGTTTTGTTTTATTGAATATTAACCGTTAAGTGTTCGTGAGTGTGCATGAGTGTTGGCAAATGAAACAAAACAGTGCAACGTCACTTTCAAATTCTCTCATGAAGTCCACGTGAGGGGCTTAGTAAAGCCCCACATCTTTACTGAGACACTCGAGGGGTTGGGGGGTATCATTTCTCACTTCTCATTTGTATTATGATTCATCATCATCATATTGTTTATTTATATATTACTTGTAAGAAAAATTACTTTGACACTGGCTAAATGTGCTAATCGCACGAAGCCATCAATTAATGGGGATAAAAACATAATTCTGGCTCTGACTAGGGGCCTAAGTCACGGTAATAGCATCTTATTACCGTGGCCTAGTGCAGGCAAGCGAAGTCTATACGATCACGTTTTATAATGTATGGCTAAATTTAATCTCTCCTAGTTTACCACTCCTACAATGCAAAATCTCGTTTGACGTGATCGAATAAAAACGAATATTAATTAAAACTCGCACTGTTCACTGTTCAGGCTCCCCTGGCACGTTACTGTAGTAGTGCATCTATATCTTCAGATGCGAGCACCGATAAGATAAGATAAGATAAGATACATCTATACATATAATAAAGCTAAAGAGGGTCGAAAGTCTGTACATGGAAGATATACGAAAAAAATTAGCTGGGGATACTCAGAATCGTTAACAGAACACGTTCCAACAGTTTTAGAATTTTTGTCTGTTTGTGTTTATTTGACCGCGCATCACGTGAAAATGGCTGAACGGATTTTTATGTAAACTTTATTAATCTGTCGAGATAATCCCCGGCCAGATTGTAGGCTATAAAAATTCAACCTCTAAATGGGAGGGGTAGCCACTACACTCGATTGAGTTAAGTTGCACCTGAATCTTATGGCGCCTACTTAGGAAGGAGGTGCAAACTTTTTTTCAAACATGTCCTACGATTATCGAGTAAGTACCCTGCTCAACTAACAGATGGCGCTGAAAGTAGTACGTTGTAACATGTAAACATTAAGAGCGTGCATTCTATTTCGCGTAAGTCAAAACCTCTGCGATCTCGAAATCCTGTTGTAGTGTGCGCAAGCTAGACAGTGTGGTACAAAATACGGTGACCCAGACGATAATTTTAATAAGTAATTAACGCGCTCAAGCAACGCATACATAGACAACCTCTCACAAACACGGATCTCGGAATGGCTCGGAACATTTTGAGCGCAACTGTTGCAAGATTCCGTGTCCGTGATAGGTTGCCTATATGTGTGCGTTGCTCGAGCTCCTTTGTATGAAGCTTAACTTCTGCAGTCTCCTTATTTTGTGCAATAACGACGGTGACGTGCACTGTCGTAGGAAGAATTTTGATACTTTCATTATTTATTTGTACAAGTTTGTTCTATTTAGTGAATTTGGCATATTCGTAAATTCATGTATTTATCTTCGATTGTTTAAATAAGTTGTTATATATTTTATTTCTTACTAATTATTAAGTTAAATTATAAGGTAGCATTTTAGGAAATATGGGTGTGGTCGACGGTTCGATTTAATTCGATATAATATTGGTGAAACAAAGAATTGGTGAGCCAAAGAACCAAAGGAGTTTAGTACGCGATGGTCTTTGATGTCGACGGCGACCATCCCAACAGCCGCGACATTATACATTATTTCCATTATTTTTTATCTATAGCACAAACTCTTTTTAGTTTGGGACTTTTTGTATTATGACATTTTGTATGACATTTTGTATTGGAAAATTAAACAAAAATTGGGGTCGACCACCATCACTTATGGGTATAAAAAATAGATTACGACGTTCTTTATTTAATTATTAAATGATTATGTTTGAATGGTACTAACTTTTATATAAATATCATTATTATTATTTTTTTCTCCCCTATACATAATTTTATAAATTTTGTCTTCCTATATTTAATTTTGTTTGATTTTATTTTATTTTAATTTTTACTTTTTATTAACATTTTATTCTTAATATTTTGTTCTATTAAATTCCATTTTCAATTCAACATTATTTATATGATTGTGATTTTAATTTATAGTTTTTATTTTATTGGTATTTTTTTTTGTGAATTATCTTAGTTTTTATTAATTATTGTGGTATCGCTTTACATGTTGTCTGCACATGCCCGTGGAGTTACAGCATACCAATGTTACTGTCTTTGTTTGTTTAATTGTATTTTCTGTTGTAACTCTGTTACATATGTGTGGCTTATAATTAAATAAATTAAATAAATAAATAAATAAGACCGATTGTCAGACCTACCCAATATACATATAAAATTTCATAAAAATCGATCGAGCTGTTTAGGAGGAGTATGGCAACGAACATGTGACACGAGAATTTTATTTATAAAAGATAGAATAGATATTCATCCAATATATCCCATCAAAGATAATTAAAAGTTACATTAAGATAATGAATAGGAAGTCCTGAAGCAAAGTAAGAAATACTATTACAACTATATACGGTCAGCCGCCGCCGCGTATAAGTCAGTCCACTGCCTCGTATTCGGTGGAGCGCGACATTGGAGATCGATTAACCTAATTAAACAGTACTAATTAAACATACCTAACAACATTGCATTGGCTCAAACATTCCAACAGGAACGATTGAGATCTAGACGCTATTTACTTGTGGCGAGGAAAATATAATACAAAACACATTGCAAAGTATTGTTGACCCTGTATCAGGCATAGCTCTTTAAAGTTTTCCAATGGTTTTCATATCTTCGCTTTTCTTTTTCTTTTTTTTTCTTTTTTATTTTCTTTTTTTTATGTTTTTGTTTTATTGTTAGAACCTAAGCCTGCTACGCTGAATAAATCTTTTTGAATTTGAATTTGAATTTGAAGGGGCGTATCTGACATTTACTGAATTGTTCAGGGCAAACTTTTTTTGTTTTCGTACTTGATGCTTTCATGACAGAACTATGAAACAAAGCTTTGTTTGTAAAGTAAATACATAAATACTATGATATTATTAGCGCAATTATACGCCAACATCATCAGTTACCTTCCTACGTCAGAAAAACGACAATATATCGACACAGCTTTAAGAAGGGTTAAAAAGGTATATTTTCAAATCGTTTTAATAAGAACCGTCTACTGTAAGATTGCTGTTGGCCTTGTTTATTACATATATTATTACCGACAACCCTCAGTGTGTTTCTATAGGAGATGTCATCACGCAAGCGTCTCCCCGTCTTTACTAGATTCTACGAGTCCGAGGCAATCTTTTTTTATATATCTTACGGGTTATCACAGTGGTTTGAGCTCACCTGACCTGATACTAAGTGATGATCAGGTCGAAGGGGGAAGCGCACTTCACCCGGATCCGCAACTAGGTACCGAGGCACTGGCTATCTTATCTCTAGCTGCCGGAACACTACAATGCTACAAACATTGATCTTATGGCGATATATTTAGATAAGATGGTGGTAGCTAGCCAGGCGGACAAACAAGTCCTACCACCAACCAAACCGAGTACACAAAGATGAACACCCGCCGGGAATCGAACCCGTGATCTCTGGGAGGCCGGGTCTTAACCATTAGACCAGAGAGGCGATTAAATCGTTCGAATTTATCAAAATTCATTTACCCTGTCGAGAAAACGGTAGCTGGCAAACCAAAATTTCAGCCTCTCTTTTTTCGGTTGTCGTTGCCTCCCATTCCTTCCTAGTGACTTAATGAGAAATTAGTTAAGAAACGAGTTCGCCAATCAGATACCAGGATATTAGTTGATGTGTTTAACTAAGGAGTCTAAGTAAAGAGCACGCGTCCGTTCGATAGGCGGCCGCCGTCGGAATGCGAAGCAGCAACTAGTTTCCGACAGAACCTTCGGCTTCGGCTTTAGCTTCGGCCACTTTCGGCCGAAAAGAACACCTTCGGCCAAAACTTCGGCTTAGGCCGAATCAGACTTAAGTTTTGACCGAAACCAAAAGAAACCGGTTCAGGTTGCTTTCTAGCAAAGGGCCGAAATTGAACAAACCGTTACATTCCTTTTGATTTTCATTTTAACTTTTTTTCGATTTTTTTTTTACAAATCGCAAGGTAATTTTAGCCATCTCGTTATTTAGTTACCTAATTACCTGAATGAAAATTTTGTCAGTTTGTATCTTTATCATGCCTGGTAAGAATAATCGTTTGGACTAACTATTACAACTTTACTAATTATAAAATGTAACAGTTAGGTAATAAAATGTTTTAATGTATTACATAAGAGACGGCAATAAGTAGCTGAAATTAAATCCTTAGTGATAATAAACCTTTGACTTGGGTTGCAGTTTCAGCCAAAATTTGTGCCAATAAACGATTTTTTTTATCTTACGGTTAAGCAGTGCCCATATCTCACCTGATTCTAAGCAATGATAAGGCCAATGGTGGAAGCGCTCTTCACCCGCAAACTTCAGCTACTTAGACACTGGCTATATTTTCTCCAGCTGCCGGAACACCACCAACCAAACCGTGTACACAAACATGTATCTTCGCTGGGTATCGAACCCAGGACCTCTGGGTTTGAGACAGGTTGTCTTAATCACTAGACCACAGAGGCGGTTTTTCACTTCGAAAAATCGTCTTCGGCTTCGGCTTCGGCCAGAAATCAACTTTCGGCCTTACACTAGCAGGAACATCGCTAATTACACGGGTGGTTCCTCTCCTGCGGCCGCGGACCGAATAAACAAGCGGAAGACTTATTGGGAACGGACGCGGCGTGTCAATTAACTATTCTTTTTCTACTCGGTAAAGCTTTGAAAAAAATCCAAGAGCGGAATTCGAACCCGCACTCTTGACATACCAGGTCAGGAGCAAGTATGTTGTCGTGTTTTTGTCTAACATGTGCATATTTATCAACAGTATCTACTTTTACCAAAGACAAAGGAGCTTTATTGTAACTAGAGTAGTAATACCAGTGTTTGGCAGTACCCAGTGATCGACATTTTTACCTTTAATCATGAATATTATTTGTCTTTAGCAACAAATACATACTGATCACCTGCTTCTTAGCTGTCATCCCGTAAAATTTCAATGACGACCAATGTCATTTAATGACGACCAACGTCATTTTATCGCTATGATAAATAGAGTGCTGGTTTGAAAGTACCGAACACCGGTACCACTATTCTGCGTCAATTGCTGCACTGAAGCTGAATTAAATATTTATAAAACACAGTGAAAAAATTAAACGCCGACCCGACCCAGCCAGGATCGAACCTGGGTCTTCCGCAATCCGGGCGGCTGCACTGACCGCTATGCACCGGAAAAGCTGACGTAAGCGCTGAATTTTGTCACTGCTTTTTAATTTTTGATAGCGTAGCCATCGGTCAGAAAATTACATGCCCACTTCACGTGTAGGGGAGAGGTGGTAACCTAAAAAAATATTTTTTAAAATTTTACTTCACCACTTTGTCGGCGTGATTAATATGTACGAGTATACCCATGCCAAATTATTCCAATCTCAGCAAGAGAAAAACTCATGCGGTTTGTAATCAGGTGAATAAGGAGGCTGAAAAGGCAGAACAACATTTATTTGTCTTGGAACCCGTAAAGTAGGTTATAAATTAAAACAATAATAGAAGTGTGCCTACTTGTACTACATAATATTATTGCATCATCCTTTATTGCATTAGGCTCGAGTTTTATGTGTATCATATATTTAGGTCAATATTTATCTTACTAATGTATTGCATCATGATTTGCACTCCGCACCATTCCCTAATTTGTAATACTTTAGTCATAGTAACGCAGTTTCTTTATTTCGATATAAATCTTGTTTAACACTCGCTGTACAACTGTGAAACAAGCAACATTATACGCAGTCATTTTACCTGTTGTTTCTCTAACCAACCTCCTCAAGAAAACCTCTCGTCGTACAACTACCACAGGCAGGCCCAGTTGTATAGAAGAAAGTTTAAATGCCTATAATTGCTTTTAGTATTAAAATAATAAATGAAGTTAGAAAACTAAGTCCCGTAACCATATTTCAAATAATTAGGAAATCCATAGCTTGTCTCAAGTCCAACTGGATCCAAAAAACATCAGCTTACTTGTATTAAATATAAGAACTACCAATTTTTTTAAAGTTTTTCAGGCGTAGGCATAGGCGTTGCGTTGAAATTGAATAATTAATTTGTCTTCAGTTTTAATATCTGAAAAATATGTTAATAACAGGCGAAAAGCAATAGAACTTCTTTTAATAACAATGTTACAAGGAGATTAAAAAAATAATAAATCAATTCGCCCAATCTTTCAATATTATATTTGATCAAAAAATTATATTGCAATTTAGCGCTTGCTTTCAGTTCTCAGAAGTAGCCAGGTGCTGAAATAGATTTTCTTACAGAAAAACTGTTATTAAAAGCGTCTGAGGTAGAAGTTTCTTTGTAAAAACTATTGCAATTTAGGTTTTCAAAGCTTAAAAGTATTTGAGTTCTTTATATGTTTTCCTTCAAAGTAATTTAATATTGAATGTTTGACTGATTTTATTAAAATAGGTATCTAAGAGACTTTGTATCAGAAAAAAATATAAAGTGTTAAAAATATTAACTGTGTTACTGACGTAAGTATAATGAAGAGTATTAAAGCACAAGTGTGAATGAGTCATTATAAAACTGTTTTGAATTATATAATATAATATAATCCCCGTGTGGTGCCGGGGGTAAAGAATTGCACCACCCCATCTCTTCCCGTGGGTGTCGTAGAAGGCGATTATGGGATCATTCCAGAGGATGGGCAGCAGCGTCTCTCTGTGATTATTCTCACCTTACTGCGATCGCCAACCCGCCTGCCAAGCGTGGCGATTATGGCAAATTCCCCACAAAATGATTTATCCTTGAGGGAGGCCTTTGTCCAGCAATGGACGTCTGTTTGGCTGAGATGATGAAAATAATAGTATAAGGTAAAATAAGATAATAGTTAGTACGAGTATAAAACATGAGTCACTTTCCAAGTTATCTCAAGAAGTCCGCGTAAAGTCTTAAATATTATCACCATATTTACTGTAACTCTAGGACTTTGGAGGGACTATGATATTGTATCAATAAACGAGTATTATTTATCATTATCATCTATTTTAAAACAATGATTTTTTTTAAACTAAACCTCCCTATTTGGCACAACCGCTCCAAAAGCTTTTTTTTGAGAGAGTTTGCTGATAGCCTTAGGCGGCATTTTCAGCTTTACTGGGCTTTTTTGGGGGCAGAATATGATTAAACGGTTCCTCAAGCCGTGTGCAACGAAGCACCGTCAGAAGTTCTCTAGAGGGAACAGCATGACGCACTAGTGCGAGTCCCCGTGCCCTACTAGATTCACCGATGGGATCGGATCGCTTCTCGGCTCGGATCTCGGGTCGGGTTTACCGGGTCGTGGAGGTGGCCGCTCTTACTATTATAACAACTGCCTACCGAGAAATTAAGTTTTATAAAAGACCGAGATGTACTCAAAACATTTGAACTTTAACTGCTCATTATTTTGTTCTTCCTTCGCCGGCGGCACTCGTCGCGAGCGGTCGTGCGCACGTGTGCTCCGCGCTTAGTGTTTCGGAATTTTTCGTTTTCCGTTACTTTTCTTTGCTTGGAGTGTCTGTGAGTTTTCCCGAACTTCCAGTGTTTTCCGAAACGTGAACTTGTGCGTACTTAGTGCCCTAGTTTGGTATTTAGTGCTCAAATTATCCTAACCTGAGGGAACAGTGTGCGAAACAGACGCCGTTAGTTTTAAGTTGTGGAAGTGTAGTGACAGAGACACGGTGATAAGCGCAAGCTATAAGGTTTACTGAGTAAGTACTTTTAACTATAATTGTAGACCCTAGTGTACATTCATATGACCTAGCTATAACCTTAAAGCCACGTGCGGTGTTGTGCGGGTGCGTGCAAATAAGTGTGGTGCGGATATTTGACGCCTGTCATAGTTGTCAACAACAGTGACGTTGACGTTGACATTGACGGGAGGTGCCAACGGCGCGTTCCGTTGTACGCATCTTTTGTTAGTGTCTGAAGTTATTAGCATCGGATCAATAGGTTATTAAGACGGTGCAATTTTGGGCTGATGGCGGACGATGACGAACCATTTGCGTCGAGGCCGTCACTGAGCCGCACTCCACCGTCCAGGATGCAGGCGGGTAAGCGGGGGCTTCCATCCCCTGACGAGCAGCAGCTGACCCAGAGGGTCAAGACGGGGTCCATTAGACGGGCACCAGCTACAGGGGCAGGAGGAGGAGGTGTGCGGGCTGGGACGGGTACCCCGCCAGTGGCGGGCATTTTGTCTTCCATGCAGGGTGGAGCTGAGCTGGAGAGTACTCCAACAACATCAGAGGTCGAGGATGGTGATCTTGGCAGGGCTACCAAGATCGATCTGTTAGAGAGGGTCAGGCGAGCGGTCTCTGGCATTAGGTCGGTGGTGAGCGGACCGGGCTCAAAGCTCAATAAGGTGGAGGTGAGCAGGGTCACTGGCCTGGGAGCAGATATCTTAGCGGTGGTCGCGGCCCTTGAGATCAAGCTGGGTGAGGCGGAGCTTGGCTGTACAAAGGCGGAGTTAAGATGCGCGCAGATGACTTCTGCATCACTTGAGCGCTCGGCGGGTGGAGATTTCAGTCAGGGACAGCAGGCGGTGGCTACTTCAGGTAACTCGTATGCCAATACCCTAAGGATGCCAAAAGGTCGGGCGGCTGTGACCATTCCTGAGCAGACGGGGCCGGTTCTTGCATTCTATCCAACCGACGAAGCAGGCATCACCACGGCGGATGAGACCAAGAAGGTACTGAAGCAGTCGGTGGACCCCAAATCTATTGGGGTTCAAGTGGATAGGATGAGGAAGGTAGGTAACGCGGGAGTGATCGTGCAGACCACTTCGCAGGAGGCGGCGAACAGACTAAGAGGTGCAGTGCCCGCAACTTTGCGTGTGGCGGAGCCCAAGCAGAGGCGGCCATTGGTGGCCCTGCGGGGCTTCAGTGAAGATATTGCCTTCGACGCTCTTGTAAACTCACTGGCGGAGCAAAACTTTGCGGAGAGCGACACATGGACCGAGGAGTCCTTAAAAAAGGAGGCTAAACTAGCATTTAAAAAGACGTGGAAGGGGTCGACCAGAACCACAGTAGTGCTGTCTTGCACGGGGAAGCTGAGAGACGCTCTGGTGGGCAAGGCAAAACTTTACTGTGGGTGGGACGTGATTGAGCCGTCAGATTACTTGGAGGTGACGTGCTGTCACAAGTGCCAGCAGTTCGGCCATCCGGCTAAGTACTGCAGGGCGGGGGAAATTACCTGTGGTCGCTGTGGAGACACGGGGCATGAGAGGAGCAACTGTCGGTCCGAGTCCGAGTGCTGCGCGACGTGTAAGAAGTTTGGTAAGGTGGGTGCGGCGTCTCACGCCACTATGGACAGGTCGTGTCCTGCACGTGCTCATGCGGAGTCGAGGGCTGTTGCAACAACCTTTTATGGGTAAAGTCCGCATTGGACAATTGAATGCAGCTGGGGCAGAACTGGCCACCAGGGAGCTGCCGGCCATCGCTGGGGAGCTGGGTCTGGACATTGTTCTTATCCAGGAACAATACTCCCAGACTTCTTCATCATCATCATCCTCATCGGGTTCGACACCCCCGCTGGGTCTCATCGAGGCTCACGCGGGCTCCAAGGCAGCCTTCATGGTCATCGATACAGCACTCGCCATTAATGTTCTTCCGCAGCTAACAACGAGCCACTGCATTGTTGGTCACGTCGTGGCCATCAACACGTACCTGGTTTCGGCCTATTTTCAGTACTCGGACGACATCGACCGACATCTCCACCACCTCAATACCGTGCTTGATGTACTTCGTGGTAAGCGTGTGGTGATAGGGGTCGACTCGAATGCCCACTCGCCAATGTGGCACAGCGACAGGAAACAGTATATTGGTAGAGGCCCGGATTGTGAGCATCGACGAACCCGGATGGAGGGCTTCATCCTCGGCCGGGACTTGATTGTAGCCAACCGGGCTGGAGAGCCGTGCACTTTCTCCACCCCCAATGGGGAGTCGAATGTTGACCTCACGCTTTCTACGCGCAGCGTCAGGGCTACTGACTGGAAGGTTCATGAAGATGCGAGTACCAGTGACCACAGGTTGATTACCTTTCAGGTAACAACACAACAGCAGCCCGCAAGGTGTGCGAAGCCAATTGAAGAGCCTCCGAAGTTTCGGGATCGTGGGGTAGACTGGGACTTGTTTCGCGAGCGGATCCATGCGAGGATGGGGTATCTACGGGGGAAGGGGACCGTTAACGAACTGTGTGAGCAGTTCTCAGGTATTGTTGCGCGCACAGCCTCCGACACCTTGCGGGCCGTAACGAAAAAGAAGGCAGTGAAATATGAATGGTGGACCCGTGATCTAGATAGGATTAGGCGTGAGCACGGTGCGGCGCGTAGGGTGTGGCAGGTATCTAGGCGTAGAGGAAGTAGTCTGGAGGGGGCCCTTAGGGATAAGTATCACCGGGTCCGTGCGGAGTACCGGAGGATGATGGAGGAGGCGCAACTCTCCCACTTCAGGGGAATCGCGGAGAGCGGGAACGATGACCCCTGGGGCCAAGCTTATCGTGCGGCCAGCGGGAGACTTCGTCCACCCGCCAACGTCATTAATGGTACGAAATTTGCGGAAAGCCATGCCATGGACTTGCGCGAAGCGATGCATAATCTTGTGCACACGTTGTGTCCCGATGATGACGCCTCTAGGGACTCTTTATACCATCGTCAGGTGCGGCTTTCGGCTTTGGTAAGCCCGTCGGGGCGGGATGCGCCTCCTCTTACCGGCGAGTCCTTGCAAACTATTATTAGGGAGCTGCCCAACACGGCGCCGGGTATTGATGGCATCAGCGCCAGGATCATTAAGAATGTGTGGTGTGCGGCAGCCGCGGAGGTCACATACGTTTACTCAAGGTGTGTAATAGAAGGTGTATTCCCTGAGGCTTGGAAGAGGGGTAGGCTGGTCGTGTTGCCAAAGGGAAATGACAGGCCACTGTCGGATCCCAAGGCATATCGCCCAATCACCCTACTTCCGATCTTCGGGAAGATCCTGGAGCGCGTAATCCTTCGTTGTGCGCCGTCCATCTGCAGTGGTCTCAGTGGGGATCAGCATGGTTTCACGCGGGGTCGTTCGACGGTGTCGGCACTCAGGGCAGTTATAAACACAGTGACCACGACGGAGTCTGCCTATTGTCAGGCAATATTCCTCGACATCTCGGGAGCGTTCGACAATGCCTGGTGGCCGATGATCCTGACCAAGACAAAGAGGGGGGGGTGTCCACCAAACGTATACAACATGCTCACGAGCTATTTTGCTGGACGCCGGGTCGGCTTCTTTGTCGGTGACCAGGTATTGTGGAAGGTGTCCACGATGGGCTGCCCTCAGGGCTCTGTTCTGGGTCCGACGCTGTGGAATGTGTTGCTGGACGACATGCTGCGTCTACCATTACCGGGGGGGGTTAGACTAGTAGCGTATGCGGATGACGTGACGGTCTTGATTGAGGCGAACTCCAGAGCGCGCATTGAGGCAGCTGCCTCTGCAGTACTTTTGCTCATCAGCGAGTGGGGGGCCCGTAATAGGCTTGAATTTTCACCTGCAAAGTCGCTAACTATGACGATGAAGGGGAAATTCAAGCGGCCACCCCTCATCAAATTCAATGGTGCCTCGGTCAGGAGTGTCGCGTCCGCCACTGTGCTCGGTGTGGTGCTGGACTGCAGCTTGTCATTTGCGCAGCATGCCGTAAGCGTTGGTGAGAGAGCGGCAAAGTGCTTTGGGAAGATGGCACGGGTGTCTGCGTCCTCGTGGGGTATCCGATACCCTGGCCTTCGCATTCTGTACCAGGGTACCTTTGTCGCTACTCTTACCTATGCTGCGGCGGTCTGGAGCCGCAGAATTGGTCTGCACGTTTGCCGGAGTGCGGTGCTACGCGCCCAGCGCCCGGCGCTCATCTTACTTACGAAGGCATACAGGTCGACCAGTACGGCGGCTCTGCCGGTGCTGGCTGGGGTCCTCCCGGCCGATTTGGAGGTTTTCCGCGCGGGCCAGATGGACGAGGTGCGGCGATTGATGCCGGAGAAGGAGGTGCGCAAGCGGAAGCTTGAGCACTGGGACGAAGCGGTGGGTAGGTGGAAGCTCAGTTGGGAGGAGGAAAGCAAGGGGAGGGAACTCTATAGATTCTTCCCGGACGTGGCGGTAAGACTCGGGTCGCCCTGGGTCGTGCCGGACTACGAGACCTCACAAATTCTTACTGGTCACGGCTGCTTTAATAAACGGCTCTCCGACATGAGGCTTCGTGAGGGAGGGGCCTGTGAGTGTGGGTATGTGGAGGAGGACCTCCATCATGTCTTGTGGGAGTGTCCGATATATGGGGACATCCGAACGGGGATGCTGGATGGGATAAGCCGGGGAACTGAGGGACCTGTCTATTACATGGATCTGGTTAGTTCGGAGGGGAACTTCAGAAGGCTGCGGGAGTTTGCGCACCAATGGCACCAGAGGCGAAGCGGGTTGGAGCGATAGAGACGGAGCAGGTTGAGGAGCGTGTAGCCCGTCGGCGAAGCCGTGCTGTTGTGTCCATGCCCCAGAAGGGGGAGAGTGGAACAGGGACAAATGGACGAAGAGTAAAAAACTTGTAGGGAGTCAACAAAGTGCGCGCGGTAGAGTGCAGTCGCAGTATCCGCGCGCATCTCCCGTAGTTTCGGCCATTATAACCACATCGGTTGGTATGGCCATGGGAAGGTGGTGGGATTTGCTCATTATTTTGTGTCAGCAAAATGGTAGTGGCAGTAATTATCAGTTTAGTTAATAGAGACACTTTAGCTCTAGTGCTAAAACAATATTGTTCCTACTAACTAATTAATAATATTAATTGCATAGTCTGATAAAGATATTTGTTATTTGTAAATCACCAAAGTCAAAGTCACATTTTTTGCTTTTTTTTTTGCTGATTAAATGCCTACCCGACCCAGCCAGGAATCGAACCTGGGTCTTCCGCAATCTGGGCGGCTGCACTGACCGCTGTGCTACCGGGAACGCAGACATAAGCGCTGACTATTTGTCACTGCTTTTTAAATTTTTTGAATGCTTTTATAGCAGCAGAATGCCCTCTATTCAACGGTCATTATTTTAACGGTTATTATTACTTATAAAAGTATTCAAAGTCACGTGTGATGATATTTACATTTTCTTTCATAAAAAAAATGACTGTCATAATCATTGTGCTGTTTGTTAGCTGTATGTAACATTTACAGAGTCACTGCTTCGTTTAAAGATAGTGGGAGTAAGGAGTGAAGATGTGATGAGAGCATTTCAAATCAAACACACCTGAAAAATATAAGTTTCTGAAGTTGCAAATTTTTTACATATTCAAAGATATATTTTAATTACAACTACATAATAATTGGCCAATTCTATGGCTGTACGTGTTACTGTTACGTTCTAATACGTCCCACAGGTTTCGTCCCACATAAAAACCTCTTTTTTTATACCAATATTTTCCAATTGAAATTGCGGACATCAAAAGAAATCGGTAGAATCTGATTTTTTTTTGTCGTACAATACACACGACCAACTCCTTTCACTATTTACTTTTACAAAAACCCAACAGATCTCCCTACATGAGTGTAGCACGTGACCTCACGTGGCCCCGAAATGAATAGCGACATAATCAGTAATTACGGACAATCCGGGCATTACTCCGAGCCGACTCAACTTGCCGCCTGCCGACGCAATACCACTCTTATCACCAATACGTAAGGTTCGGTACAACCGCAGGGTCTACCGCTATGATGGACAACTGGTATCTGTACCGGTGAATCAGGAGCCTAGATGCAGGAGCTCGATTGATTAATATGAGAGCTTCCTGTAAGTCACGTAGTTGCTTCTGTATTTTGCGCGCTTTATTTTTTTTATATAATTGACATGACCGGTTATCGAATTTTCTAACGTGTAATAATAATAAATAATAATAAATTTTTATTCAGAACTTTTACAGAGTACAATACAGTGAGTGTACGATAACAGCCACAATGGTTTCTCAACTGTGACGCAGCTGTTAGCGCCCACCCCCAAAAATTTTAGAGGCATCAGAACGTTCCGAATGTAACAGAGATTAAATTAAATTTTAAACATTTTTACAAAATCAGTAAAAGTTAGGTACCTAAGTGTGTAAGTATGTTTGTGTGAGTGTGTGTGTGTGGTGAGAATGTTTGTGTAAGAAGGTTATACTAACCTACATCTTTAATAGTTGTAAAACACTTCCTATTTCTGTATTAAATACTGACCTACATCTCACAAATAAAGTATACTGATTCTGTCTCACTCTGGTTGCTATCTCCTAGTTTCAATCTAGTTATAAGTTTAATCGACTCAAGTCACTCGTAAAACCGTTAACCAGGTGAATGCATGACATTGTATAATAATTAATCTAATTTCGACTTGTATTTGTGTGACAAATGTTATTGATATTATGTCGTTTTTATCACAATAAAATAAATCTTTATATATGTATAAGGTCACTTTTTATCAACTGCAAATATTTTGACAAAACATCTAATTATATCAGAGAAATACGGCCCTAGCATTTTAAAAAAAATCAGGCTAGTTTTTTTTTTTACTTCTACTGACACAAAAATTGTAATATTTTTAAGAGAAAGTAGGGGCACGTGTATGCGGTAAAGGCATTGCTGTTGCGGCCTTTCTGTTTCGGCTTATTTGAGTTGAAACTACCAAATGAAAGTACTTTATTTTACTTTTTAATGGAAATGTCTTTTGGCGTTTTTCTTGAAAACTAGCGCATAAAAATTTAAGGTTTTTTCATAAAAATAGATTATATATGTTGTTGAATTATCCTCAAAATATTTGCAGTGGATAAAATATGACCTTAAATGTATATAAATCTTCTGTGCGTGTGTATGTTATTGAACTATTTCTAAACGGCTGGACCGATTTGGGTGAAACTTTCTGTGTGTGTTCAAGTGGATTCGCGAGTGGTTTAGATTTACAATTGGACCCGGTAGGTGACACTGCTATAGGGGTCCATCACGGGATACGGGTGTTCTTAAGCGGACGAATTATTTGTTTGTTTTGTTGTCATGAAATGAAAATACTCATTTTTTATTTTTTTGGTTGACAAGCAAAAGTTCATTCTGCGTACTGCACAATTTATTACAGCCTCTATGTATGGCTCGGCTTTAATAAAACGCCATCTATCGAGTTTTTTTGAACTAATTTTTATTTTTTAATTTGGGCTGTCAGAAAATCGCTCATTAACAAATAAAAGAGTCTTATCTAAAAGACAGAAGGTTAACGAGTTTTTTTTTTAAATAAGAGTCGTAAGGTAGTGACGCCAGCGTTCGACAGGATACATTGATCGACATTGTTGTCCTTTAATAATTAAAAATAGGGGTCAACTACTGATTTTAGTCTTAAGCATCAATTGACTACCGACAATCTGCTTTCTTGCTGTCTTCCCGAAAAATTTTAATGAAAATCTATGTTAATTATTTGCGACGCAAGCTGTGTCGATAACTGGGCTTAAAGTGTAGCACACTAAGCACACTAAGCGCTTCATGTCATCATTTTTACTGCGCACTGGCAGGGAGTGGAATTCTCTGCCATCATCTGTGTTCCCAAAACCTTATAAGCTGAATGCCTTCAAGGCGAGACTTAATAGGCATCTTCTGGGGCAGCTCGCTCCATCGTAGACTGCATCTACGCTCACCATCAGGCGAGATCGAGGTTAAGAGCTGTCTTATAAGACATACAAAAAATTAAAATAAAATACCGGCGCTATTACCCTACCTAACTACCCTCCCGACGGCGTTGGGCCAACGCGGTACCCACCCAGGCGCATAAACGAAAAATGTAAAACAAAATGTCATCCACATATTACACGTGCCACTTGAAGTGTATACGTATGTACGTATACACTTCAAAGGAAAGAGCTGAATAAAAAGTCTGTGTTGGTATATTTTCTTAAATTCCTTCATGTTCAATGGGCAAGAAAAATAGCTCTAAACGTTTTGTCAGTTCGTGCGTGCCCGTCCTACAGTGGGACGCCATTTTTCTATTCCGCCATCTTGTGTAATAAATATCGAATGCTAAAGATAGACAAAGGTATCGAGACGTAATGCCGGCAGGCAGCGGCGCGGCGTGACTCCGAGATTTCGCGGAGACAAATGTGGCCTCCTCTGATATCAGCGTTTGCTATTTGTTACCCTCGAACAGTCCTTTTTAATAGTTATAAAACTTTTTTAAACCACAACACTGTATGTTCGGTTTAATAGCATTACTAAGTAGTGTTGTTTATTGTATTTATAAGCAGATACCTACTCGTAATTGTTTGAAATAACACTTTGAAAAAAGACAAAGTGCCGAAAAAATTCCACGAGCGGGATACGAACCCGCACCCCATGACATGCCGGGTCAGGTGCACTACCAACTATGCTATCGTGGCTAAATCCAACTCGCCGAAATTAATCAACACTATCTACTCTTACTCTGTAAGCCAAAGGAGCCCTATTCAACGTCGACAACTACGTCATCAACATCCGATCTTAATGTTTTTACAAATATTGAAAGATCAGTTAAGAATTAGGCAAGCTATATTTATGATTATTTTACGCAAATGTTGTTGCGAACAAATTACACTTTGAAAAAATACAAAGTGCCGATAAAAATTTTCGAAGGGTTCGAATCCCGCTCGTGGAATTTTTTCGGCACTTTGTCTTTTTTCAAAGTATAATTTGTTCGGAACAATATTTGCGTAAAATTATATGTAAATAATCATGTTTGAAATAAGTTTAAGTAACACTAAGAATAAGTTAGCTTTAATACCAGAGCTGAAAATATGACAAAAGTTATTAAGCTAGAGTGCAAACTAAAGTTTTTTGTTGTTTTTTTTTTTAAGTTCACTCTTTTAGTATTTTTAGTTATTATTATTAGCGTATATTCTACTGCCCCAGTACCTTTATTCCGTCCCACAGGCAAAAAGACATCTGTGGCGGCCCGAGTCGCCACATAATTATTATCATCACGTATCGGTTAAAGAGTTTGTAAGCACATTCCTAAACGCGTGCAGATCCGATAAAGATATGTCACGGCATCCTCCCTCCAACATCTGCATAGTAGTACTGTATAAATAGTCGTGTAAGGTTTAGATAATAAGTTAGTTAGTAACAATGTAGTCACTGAAAATATACAACATCACATAAGAGACGCAGTCGTTATTTACCATCGCCATGGAACCTACCATCATCACAACCTCGCATACATACATCCCCCGACGGAACAACATCCATTATTAAAATCAAATCATCACTACAGATGATGGATTTTTAACATACATACTCATTAATTCCTAATAGAACGATGATCCAAACGATAAAACAAATGAAAATTACTAAAGGAGGTTACATTAAACGGAAAAAAGCTTAAATAAATACAAGTCGGTGGTCTTAGCGTGTGTGTGATGTATTTGTACAACATACTTAGCCGTTGCCACTCGATAGACTCAAGATGCGACAGATAAAAGCACGCAATCCGATGATCACAGAGAATGTCAGGCAGAAGCGATGTTGCGTCCCTCTTGCACCCATCACTTAATCGGAGGAGGGACAAGGCCGGCGCTTTACCGAGTTAGGGATAATTTGCGCCCACTTCTGGTCTTATTACGTAGTAATGAAGGAGCGTTATCTAAATGAGGATGGGAAGAGAAAAAATATATAATAATGGCATCAGAGTTTGTGCGGCGCGATAGAGCGAGGCCGCCGACGCGCCGGGGCCAAATGTTTCGACAAGATTTTTGCATCGACCTATATTTCTTACTTTGTTTCTTACTCAATACTCAATACTTTACTAGGTTTACTAGGTTTTTACAATGGATCAATTACTAGATAAGAAGAGAGATCATTATTATTTTAATTATAATTTATCATTGATTAAAAATTTATTTATAATGTTATATTGGAATATTATAACTATATATTCCTTTTATTTCATTCGCCCAGCGCAGCGGTACCTACATATAATATTTACTTACATTATTAGTAATTTATTATCTGTTAAAAAAAATATATATTTAAATTGATTAATTATTAATTATTTTATAGTTGATGATAATTTATCATTAAAATATTCTTTTATGTTATAATAGCTTTTGTTTAGCAGAAAATATGTTAATTTGTCAATAAAATTCCTCAACGTGTCTTCATTTTTAATGTGTTCAGGTAACTTATTATATACTTTTATTACACTTACGTCTTACACTTGATGACTGCAGTGGAGTGTGCGCCACGTCGCACAACAACGTCATGCAATGACTCACAAAGACAATGCTGTTTTAATGTTTTATTATAAATCAATACTCCATTGAAGGTGTTCCATATGGTAAACGTGTAGACATGTTATCGAATACTTAGAACTAGAAATTTATACTTTTCCTTGTTCTATGAACAAAGGAAACGTTACTATAAAAACCCTGTTTTCCTCCAATATAACAATCAGTTAAGAACCGACATCCGTTGCATTATTTCGTCTCCCTACTCCACACATCACAATAGCGGTTGGCTTTTCAAAGCATCTTTCAAGTTTTATTTGTTTATTTCAGTGTACGATGTCCCATATACTACCTTAGAGTTACATAAATAATATCGTATACAAATACGGTTAGTAACAAAAAACGTTTACACGATGAACAGACCTCATTAAATCTGTGACGCACTCCAACATAAACGTTGGCTCTCACTCTGCCAAACATCAGGACACATGGCGACGCATTATGAGGGAAGCGGTGAACGGAGAAGTGACCAAGAGGTGACCACGACCACTCTGTCAGGAGTGCACGACTAGGAAGGAACAATATAAAACATAATAGTCCATCCACATCGGAAATGGTTAGTAATTATTTCGACAATAATGAACAACCGGCGCGTGCGTGTCAGACCACGCGCAGTGTAGGGTTCCGTAGCCCATCTCAATAATGCGGACTCTGAGAAGAGGGCTTTTATGAACATTTATTTAACGATGGCTCATATACTTAAATGTAGATACTACCGGTTTCACACACCTGACAACGTTATTTAAGTAGTTCCCAATGAGGATTTGTACTGCGCCAAGTACATTTTATAAGTTGGTCGACTGTTACTCGTAAACTTGTAAAGCCTACTTAGCTGTGATAGTTTTTCTTTTAACTTTGTCATTTTTATCACCGTCCAAACCTTCTGAGATGACTCCCGTGATACAAACGAACCACTCTTACTATTAGACCAACTCACTAACTCGAAAATAAAACTCAGCTGTTCCATACAAAACATCAATATTCATTCGACCAAAATGTATGGAACAGCTGAATTTTATTTTCGAGTTGGTCCAATAGTCACGGGAGTCGTCTCAGAAGGTTTGGACGGTGATAAAAAAGTCAACTGGCATACAACTACTTACCGTGAATTTTTTCACGTATCCAAAAACAATAATTTGGCTGTCAGGGCCAGGGGGACACTTGACTTCAAAAACTGTTTCCACAAACCCGCAATACTTTTGAAATTGCTATCCAACGAAACCTCACACTATGGGGTAGACAAGAAATAAAAAATTACATCCTCACTTCACGTGTAGGGTAACCTAAAAAAATTTTTTTTTTTAATTTTTATTCACCACTTTGTTGGCGTGATTAATATGTATATCCATGCCAAATTACAGCTTTCTAGTACTAACAATCTATGAGCTAGGCTGGGGACGGACATACAGACAGACATGGCGAAACTATAAGGGTTCCTTGTTGACTACGGAACCCTAAAAACGAGATTTTATGACAGGTTTTACTATTTCGAAGATGTACTGTCTGTCTAATATAAAACACTGTGGGACTGAAAATATGACTTGATTTCCTGGAGGCCTTGCCTAGCAGCGGGACTGGGTTATAAAGGATTATAATATCAATAATTCAACGCTGCAAAGAAGAAATGAAGAGGAAGAGGTCTCTTGTCGCTTCTTTTTGGTGTACAAAGTCTCAACAACAACTATGCAAAAATTTGTTGAACCCATGAGTGTTAGTAATTTTATTATTTTAT
This sequence comes from Eudonia mercurella, assembly GCA_963082485.1. NCBI lineage: Eukaryota > Metazoa > Arthropoda > Insecta > Lepidoptera > Crambidae > Eudonia > Eudonia mercurella. Next base: position 78,461 of record OY720047.1, on the reverse strand, counting down.
TGGCAACCTTTAGGAATGTAGGTACTCCTCACAATGTCATTGTTCTGTGTAAATTACATTTAACTCACTTTGGAAATTACATTTCATGCACGAGTTGCCAACTTGTCAGTGAATAGGAGCCAGACAATGAGTATCGACGGAAACAGGAGCCGAGCGACGGACGCCAACTGTTTGACTTGCGAGGACAATCGGTCGCGTCGGGAATGAGACAACGCGTTCAATCACTTGACAATGATTGTCAAGGTTAGCATCAGTTTTTATTGTTGATACCAACAAGTTACAATTGAGGAACTCGATGGCGCAGTGATTAACACGCACGGTCTGCGAGTGCTGAGGTTAAGCAACTTTTGCAAAGGCCGGTCATCGGATGGGTGACTAAAAATGAATTATCTCGAGCTCCTCCATGCTTCGGAAGGCACATAAAGTCGTTAATCTAGGCTGCATTAGCAGTCGTTAACAACCACCGCACCCAGGCCCTTCTTTACCATTGGGCACTCTGGGCAAGTGCCCAGATGGGGGCCCCTTGTTCCTGCTAGATCACTAACTCGATACTAAAAATTTTTTCAACATTTGTGTTTTTATAATTTTTTCGCAACAAAATTTGCGTTAAAAATTATTCTAACATTTAATCGATATTACCGATGAATATATTTGTTTTGCGAAACAAGAATTGCTAACTTATTGACTCGTTTTGCTTTTTAATTCAAATAAATCAAGGCAACACTGGCAGCTCTATCTAGCTGCAAATAAATAAAAATACCAGTTGAATAAGTCTAGAGTTTTGCTTATCTACTCCTTTTGCCTGATTTACTAAAATCTAGCGTAGCATAAGGACCTCATTATCCGTAAGTGCCCAGGGCCTCCAATAGGTTAAAGACGGCCCTGACCGCACCGCATTGGGCCCGCGTGGTGGTTTATGGCCAGTTCTCCCTATCCATCCATAGGGAAGGCTCGTGCCCCAGCAGTGGGGACATAAGATGAGTTGATGATGAAGTTACAATTTGGCAAATTGTTGAAAATATTATATTTTTTTATTTTGTATATTTAAATTTTTACCATTTAATACTTTGTAATATTTTAAAGCCACGGTGTGGCTGAGAGGCAAAGCGCTCGGCCTCATACCAGAAGGTCCCGGGTTCAAACCCACGTCGGGTAAAGTTTGTGATCACCAAACAAGACGCTGTGTGGGCAGCCTCTGGTGAAGGTCGTGGGCTGCCGCTGGATGCGAGCAGCACAAAACCGATCGTTGCGGAGATCCTTGGGGGACTTTGGCTGAGATGATGATGATTATGATGATGACGATGATATTATAAAAATAATTGAGTTAACTTATGACACACCATTCATACATCTACCTGCTGTGTTTAACTTGAGCGATATCTCGCGGCAAATCAGCCATACATCACTGCACATCACAGTGCCGACTCCGTTTAACCAGTGAACATTGTGGTACAATCTATGAGCAGTGACACTTACAATAAAAAGTCAAATCAAACCAAAGTCTTTCCTTTGTGATACATGTGTATGGTCATATAAAAGTATATAGATAGATAATTTGAAAACCTCCGACAAGTCAAACGATAATACACAAATACGTGTGCATGCATGTGTGCTGCAGCAGTGCAAAAAAGGTCGTAGCTCGGCGATACGTTGGCACGCCGGTAGCAAAACGATGATTATCAGCCAAAACTACAAGGGAAGTACAGAAAAAAGTACAAATTCAAAATTCAAAATCACTAATTCAGTTTAGTCTACAAATAGCTCTTATGAACGTCATTATACCATCGGTTCGTAAGTCTCTCTATAGTAACACAAGTTCTTTCGCCTTATCGGAGCATAGATTTCTTTTTAGAAGAATAATTATTAATTTGTTACATAATATGTTTTTCAATAAGTTTGTGGAATATAAAAATAAAAAGTTAAAATATAAGAATTTGTCTAGAACATACAATGTTTCTCACTACAGAACGTTAAAACTTGTTAATGTACACTAGACGTATTATTATTGTCGTTTTTCGCAATTTCAATCAAATTATGAGTAAATTACCAATATAGTGAGTAAAGAAAATTTCTTATATCCATTGTACATTACATTATTCACATTATTACATTACATAATAAACACAACACAGTAAAGCGATGTCAGTCATACACCAGACACTATTTACACAATTTTACTATTTTTCTCTCAATCGCTTGCGCTTATGCCTTGTGCCCGTTCCCCGGCGCATTGATTTCGCACAGCGTTTCGCGTCACGCGTCGCAACCCGCTGCAGACGTAGCGACGAGCGACGCGTATGTCCGACCGGCTGACACCACACAGCTCGCTTGAAGTGGGCCAGTATGGATAGGATTAATAATGTACTTTGGTTTTTGGATTTGATAGCACGATGTCTTATAGCAGAATAAAAACACCATGACAAACTAAGTTTTGTCATGGTGTTTTACAAAGTTAAGAAAAGTATGTTTTACAAACTTAAGTAGCGGTAAGTTTTACACCCCTGTCTATACCTACTTACGGGGCTAAACTGCTTCAGAATGCCTGCTGCGAGTTTTAAATATTCACTATTCGACCATAATAATATTCCGGTCTCAAACATATACTAAGTGGTAGGCAGAGCATCGAGATCACCAATTTTTAGTACACTCGCCACTGTGACCCGATACCACATATAGCATAAACAAATAGGGTTACTACTTACTAGTGATGGGTTGCTGGCCCATCGGCTGATGTGCGAGTAAGCACGGGAAGTAAGGCAGCTGATACATTCATCCATTATTTTCACGTCCCAGGCCAGCATCGGTATTAACACAGGTCTCACTCGTCATACGTATTTACCTGCCCTACCACATAACAACGCCTCGGTGGCCGAGTGCCAAAGCGCTTGGTCCTATACCAGAAGGTCCTGGGTTCAATTCCCAGGTCGGGCCAAGTGTGTTTCGGATTTTTCGGTGTTGTCTTCGGATTTGTGATCACCCGCATTGGTCAAGCGTGGTGATTAACCTGTCATCTACCGTGAATACAGACACAATAGAATTTTAATTGTTTATGGCACTGATCAGTGCTCGCGGCACATGACAGGTTAAGCTATCAATTGTAGCGATGACTTGATTTCAATGATGGAGGCTTTTGCCCAACTGTGGGACAGTATATAGGCTCTTTACTACCACATAACATAAGTGTGTAATACTTACTCAAAAAGAAAAATTTAAAAGTAAACTTTCTACCAGTGTAAATTAAATATATTAAGTGAGGCCTTAAGAGCCACTCTCCAATGTCTAGCGGTGTCTGAACAGAAATGTCAGTTACGCGGAGAGCACTTCACGCGCTGTTGTATTACGTGAGGTCTTTGCGAGTGGAGAGTCTCCAGGCCCACGTCAAAGTCCTCCGGGCTGGAGCCCTCGACGCCAAGGCCACGCCGCACTCACATCACGCAATGTCTAAGATAAATATAACCAAATAATATTTATCGCAAAGGTGCCAGCTTGAATAAACATTTATACGAAACAGAACAGTCGTCTGTATTGAAAATGTTTTCGGTAGGAAATTGTTAATATCATTTATATGTATTAATTTAATAAATATAGTCGTTTTCGTTTACAATATTAGGTATTATGGCGATAGATTTAGGTGGGTTACTGTACATTTGCCATTTGCCATTGAAAGTAAAGTCACATGCATTAAAAAAATGTGTAAGTTCGTCTCAGGTCCAAACTAAAATATGACAAATTTACTTTGTAAAAATAGAAGTGTGGCAAATTTTACACATACTTTTTTCTGTGACGAATTTACTTTGTGGCAAACGTACAGTATACACATCAAAGGCGATACCCTACTGTATGAAATAGTAATACTGTGGTAAAGCTATTGGTCCCGGCTGCATCACTGGGCCCGCGTGGTGGTTTATGGCCCGTTCTCTCTATCCATCCATAGGGAAGGCTCGTGCCCCAGTGGGGACATAAAATGAGTTGATGATGATGATGATGATGACTCATAAGCCACTATCTTTTATAAAAACTCAGAACAAATCATCTTCCTCTACTTTTCCAACTGCAGCGCCCGACAGGGTAGGACGTTGATAAACTTTAGAATGATACAAGATGTTACAAGAATGTTACAAGATAAAATTTTACTAGAAATTGAAAAAAAGTGTTGTATCGTGAATATCCGTAAAAATATTAGGATTGGATGATGATGACGTAGTTATTACACAACATCACATACATTCTGATCCCAAGGTAAGTAGCTGAAGCACTCGTTTTATGGAAATCAGAAACAACGATGGCACCACAACCACCCAGACCCGACACAATATCGAAAAGTTCGTTTTCGACATTGACTCGACCGGGAATCAAACCCGGAACCTCAGAGTTAGCGCCGCGCAAACTCCGGCGTGCAAGCCTCTCGGCTACGGTGGTCGTCAAAGTAGTTGTCGACATTGAATAAGGCTCCTGTAACTTATATAGTAATAGGAGATAGTGTTGTTGTGTTGTTAATTTCGGCCGATTGGACAGAGCCACGATAGCATAGTTGGTAGTGCACCTGACCCGGTATGTCACGGGGTGCGGATAGAAATCCGGCTCATGGAAAATTTTCCAACACGTTTTTCAAATTGAACTTTATAATTTTCAAAACACCTTTTGCAACATTAATGGTTGGCAATAAAATATTGAGTATAGAGATATTAACTACCAATATAATACCACTAGACCACAAAGGCGGTTGTTTCTGATAAGAACCAACATGTTAAGTATACCTCCCCGTGCCTCTTTCCGTTCATTAAGCAGCACAGATAGGCATCGAACCAGCACAATTATGGCATCCACAAGCCTAGGGGCGGGGCGCTCGCTTACCTCGCGTGGTTGGGGCGGGTTCGATGCCTGCCTAGATAGCTTACAGCTGGACTTTAATATCCTGCTGGGAATATATGGAGGCCATGTTGGAGATACTAGGAAAGTAGACGTGAATGTTTATGCTAACATGATCATTTGGCAGTAGAGGATTCAAGAGATCTTCAATCCTACGGAAAGTTAATTGAGCCGTTGGTGACGGTTGTTGCGATAAAGTAGCAGTCGTTACAACCCACCAGCTTCTTTTTTTTCACTGTTCTTGGTTCTGGAGACGTGTACATATATAAATATTGTGAGCACGCATAGTAGCACATGTGTTGCTACAAAGTATGTACAGTTGGAGGACATCTTTTATTTATAGGTCTTTAGTTTTAAATTTTCTAATTATTTTTTCTCTGTTTTTTTTCAAGTTAAGTTCTTATCAACCTAGATTTATATATTTATTTTTAAGGCACCACAGTGGCCGTGTAGCACAGCGCTCGGCTTGAAATCCGGAGTTCCTGAGCGCAATTCCCAGATCAGACAAAGTGTTTTGTATTTTTCGACGTATAACTCGGATGTCGTGGTGATTAAACCAATACCCATCAATTGAAGCTACGAATTGATTTCAACATCATTTAGTACAACATTCAACCTTATCTTATTTTTAATTACAGTTAGTTATTCCTAAGTAACCGCATCCGTCCGTTGCCCAAATTGCCCTCCTCGAATCAAACCGAGGGATCGCGCTGAGATCGCCCCTGGAGCCGTAAGACCCGTTGTCATTTGACCGGTGCGTAAGCTGGGAGCTAGATTGCCTGAACTTAATTGCCATCAAACGCACACACAAAGGCCTACAATTGCGACACTGAATGTGGGAACTAGTACGAGTAATCATGGCAATGATAATATACAACGTGTAACAGAAAGGTGTGGTCAAAATGAAAAGATCCAAAGCGTATCCCATCTAGAACTTGTGTGTGTTGTTATTAAGGCATAATTATTAACTTTAATTTGTTGGATCTACTTATTTCTGATTCGATCACGCAGAGAAACCCCGAGCATAGCCCTCTCTATTGCTCTTTGAGTGACATTGAGCCTTCTTATGAGGCCCATAGTGAGCAACCACGTCTCAGTCCCGTATGTCTGGGTATAATATTACCTATTATTCAACTGACTTCTTGAAGTTCTCTGTGGTAGATCTGGCCACTGAGACACCGTTGTGGACGTTTCAAAACATTAAAATCGAGATCTAGTACCGTTAGTATAATTGAGAGCTATTGTAGGACTTTGTAGGCAATTTATTCTGTCAGCTATGAAACCGTCATTGGCGCCATTTGTAATTGGCTTCGTAATTAGGTATTACATCGGTAATAGGCGAAGTGGGACTAATTACCGCGAATAAAGTCTGGTAGCCAACATTAGCCTATTCTTGTCTATGACGCTCTTATTTTTGAAATTATATAAAAACACTTTTATTTTTGTAGAAAATAATTTAATTTCGCAGATGAATATTTCATGCAAATATATTTTTTATCAAATCAAATTAATTTATTTTATGTAAATAATTTTTAATGTTATTTATATGCGATCTCGTTGTTATTTGCATTCCGTTATTTCATACATCTGTCGGTTTTAGTATTTTATTAAATTTTTTATTAATATAGCCTATGTTACTCGGCGCTAATGTAGCATTCCAATGTTGAAAGAATTTTTTAAATCGGTCCAGTAGTTTTTGAGTTTATTCTTTGCAAACATACATACATACACCTACATACATACAAAAATACAAAGGTTTCCTCTTTATAATATTAGTATCTATAGATATAGATATTAATATTTTTATCACTTTTATAAAAATAAATATTTGAAACTTATGTAACATAAAATTACATGGCTCTGCATATGTCCAGTATTGGGCGTGTATCGGCTGATGATGATGATGAAAAAGCTATTTCTACCGGCCTGCACCAGGGTTCGTACCCCGATATCTTAATAACCCCGATTTCACTTCGCATTGCATGCTTCAAGAGCATTTAGCTCCGCACTGTGCTAATGATGCCATCTATGCACGATCTGGCGCCGCCACACCCCACTCCTGCTGGGATTTATGCCCACTCACTGGTCTGTGTTCATTAGCGCTTCTTGCAGTTTTTATTAAGTCAAACTTTTCTAAGGAGAAAGATTGCTGTTGACTACAGCTGGCTTACAGCCGTTTACAGCCTAACCGATAGACAAGACTTTAGTGGTTTTTTTTGGAGAGAGTTTGCTGATAGCTTCAGGCGGCTTCCAGTGTCACCGGACTTTTTTGGGGGGTGACGAGAAACTTAAAGGGTTCCTCGAGCTGTGTGAAACGAAACTCCGTCAGAGGGTTTTTCAATGTGATGGCATCACCTAAACGCGTTTTGTTTCTCCGAGGCCGTCGGATCGGATCGATCCCGTATCTATTAATTGAGCCGTTGGTGACGGTTGTTGCGATAAAGTAGCAGTCGTTACAACCCACCAGCCTCTTTTTTTTCACTGTCCTTGGTTCTGGAGACGTGTACATATAAATATTGTGAGCACGCATAGTAGCACATGTGTTGCTACAAAGTATGTACAGTTGGAGGACATCTTTTATTTATATGTCTTTAGTTTTAAATTTTCTAATTATTTTTTCTCTGTTTTTTTTCAAGTTAAGTTCTTATCAACCTAGATTTATATATTTATTTTTAAGGCACCACAGTGGCCGTGTAGCACAGCGCTTGGCTCGAAATCCGGAGTTCCTGAGCTCAAATCCCAGGTCAGACAGTGTTTTGTATTTTTCGACGTATAGCTCTGATGTCGTGGTGATTTAGCCAATACCCATGAATTTTTTTTGTTTTTTTTGTTTTTTTCGTTTTGTTTCTCCGAGGCCGTCGGATCGGATCGATCCCGTATCCCCAGGTACCTACCTGCCGTTTCGACCGAGTCGCAACGGCCGGGCTGACTGCTGTCAGCTCGCGACCACGGCCACGGCCACGGGCACAGGGTTACGCGACAAAATGGAATGCGAACATTCAAAAGTGTATATTGACAGCATATCCAACGTATATAAACGTAACAATACGTACGTGTGAATATATATAATTTTACGCAAATTTTGTTACAAACAAATTTAAATATGGATTTTTTTCCGAATGGGATTCGGGACCGGGTCAGATGCACTACCAACTATGTTATCGAGGCTATATCCTACCCGCCGAAAATTGCCGGGTTCGATTCCCGCTCGAGGAATTTCCTTCAACACTTTTCCAAATTGTATATTTATAAACGTGTCATTACTGTAGTCATTCCTACCTATATCATTCCTCCTATCACAAGCTAATTTTAACCTAAAATCACAGTTACTTGTTAGTTCCTAATTCTTATCAGACGTGTGAATCGATTTACTACCCAAATTATAGACTTTACAACTCTGGAGATTAAGTTCACATTTAAACGGCAATTCGAAAGCCGTTCAGTTGGATGCTAATTGTCGTGCTGCCGCACGAAGTTAACAGAGCAGCGTACATTGCGTTGCATTGTCATAGAATCAACTAGCCGAGCTTTTAATGGTATTGAACGTTGTTAAACCATTAGATAACAAAAAGTAAAAATACTTGAACTTAAAGAGAGGTTTAAAATTTAGTTTTAAACTGATTAAAGACCCAGAGTTCTCGGGTTCGATTCTAGTTTGGTGGCACCGTCTTATATAAATCTGTCATCAAAAGAATTAATTATCTATCTTATCTTATCTTAACTACAATGTTAAACAATATAACGCTAAATATTCTTACAAGCAAAGTAGAATTCTAATTCGATGACATTATGTTGCACTAAACTGACCCGGACTTAGAAATATAGGATACTTTTACCTATACCAGTAAATTAAATCAAATCGAATTAAATTATTTATTCAGTTTTAAATTAAAGTAATAAACAAAAATAAAATATAAAATAAAGAAACGACTCTGAAGAGGATCCCACTCGGCACATGCTGCAGCATGAACATCACCTGCAACCACAGACCATAAATATAGCCTGTGCCTGCCACGCTGATATTCTGCGGAGCCCTATTGTTTGTGTTGTGTGGACCAGTAGAAGCAGAAGCAGAAGCAGAAGCGGCCAGAAGCGGCTCCCTTAACATTATTTATAAAATAAACTTTTATTATAATTATAATATAAATAATAACGTAAGGATCCCGTGGTAATAGTCCTGGTGAACGAAGTCGCGGGCAACGGATATTAAATAAATAAAAGTTAAACCTAATAGTATACTTTAAAAGATAACAAAACGAAAAAAAAAAAACTTTGAATGCCAAAATAAAATATAAAATAAACGCTGCTAAATCATTCTAAATCTTAAGCCTCCACAATAAAAAATTTCAAAGCATTCTGGGAGCCGGCTTTGTATTTGTATTGCAATGTAAATTCACAAGAATTTGATTAAAATACAAGTAATAAGCCCCTCTGTGTACTGCAATATCCGAACTTAAAGGCCGGTTTAGACGTGACGCGCGTACCTACTATGAAAAGTGTGACTTTAAAAAAAAGCACATAAGTACCTACCTAAGTCTTTCGAGAGAATTCCAGCTGCAATAGAACACAAACCCTTAAAGTGTTTTTGGGTATATACAATTTTTTTTTAATATGTAATCTTTATGTAATCTTGTAATTTATTAGTTTATATTTAATAGTTTTTATAGAATGTTTAATTATAATGATGGAATGATTTTATTATTGTAATTTTGAATATTTTACTGTAACAATTTAGATTTTTGTTCATAATTATGTAATTGGGAATAATCCTGTATAAGTAATAAATAAATACTATAATTAAATAAAAACATCACATAAGATGAGATATTTGCCTGGCAGGCATTGGGTTAATCATGCATAGACCAATGCCAATGCATTTTTACAAAAAACTTTTTGTTTTGCCTTAAACTTTTCATTCTATAACTCCAGTGTCTCATCTACAGCGACTACTCTTTGGCCCCAACACGGCCAGCATCTGATAAGAGTGTGCCGTGAAGATACATTCATAGATCGCAGATACGCGCGTACCCACCGGTGATTTGTGCCTCAACCGCGGCTAACGAACCTTGCAATCAGCTGCTGATTTGCGAACGCACTGGCTGTTGCTCGGGTTGACGTCACCAGCGGTTTTTAGGAAAAAATTTCGAAAAAACAACAGCAAACAGGTTTTATTGTGACATGACCAACCAAACGCCTCGTTGGTCGTGTGGCAAAGTGCTCGGCTCGGTACACAAAAGCCCTGGGTTCATTTTCCAGATCGGAAAGAATGTTTAACTGATTTTTCGATACTAGGTACCTTACATAGCCCATCGTTTCTGAGTAACAATTTGCATTTTGGCAAGCGTGGTGATTATTACCCGTCAGTTGTAAGGATAACTTGATTTCACGATGTTAGATGCCTTTGCCCAGCTACAGTAGTACAGTTAATAGGCTATATACTGATGAAAAATAAAAAACGTTATGACTGCTCGTTAATCCGATTGAATGTGGAAGTGGGGAATAATGGATGAATGTCAAACAGAATAAGTGATCGATTGATGATTGATTGTATAAAACAGTGATTTAATTAAAACAGTCAAGACGCTAAGATTTTGCTATATTCCAACATGTTTGTTGCATTTACTGTGAAACCGAGTTTATGGGCGGCGAAAAATTAAATAGAATTGGAAATAGAAAAAGTCTTTGTTTTGGTACAAATGCTTCCTCAAGCTTTAGTAGTGACCGATTCCCCGAAGTTTTAGGGATGCTGGCATCATGCAAACGTGTCCCGCACGCTTATTACCGAAAAAAGAAAATTTGTTGATAAATTGTTATTACGGACACAAATCAAATCGCTAAATGATCGCTCACTAAGTGTATTTGCGATTAAAATGTATGTAATAGTTTACATATATTGAGCGATAAACCTAAACTTAAAATAAGAATAAGCCTGCGGTACTTTACTAGATTCTTTGAATGATTCTTGATTCTAGTCCTTAAACAAGGCACTCTAGTCGACCACTAAAGGTTAAAATACTAACAAATGACACAAATTAGACCAACTTTGATGTTACTACATCCCATATTGTTACGTCGTGTCTCTCTATATCTACGTTTATAAAGTCGTAACAGAATGATTTGAGTTTCACTACAAAATACTTATTTATCAAATGTTTTATTTGTCGGGTCGCAATCCGCGTCGAAGCGACGCGTAAGCGGGATTTCGTCGGCCCGCACTGTCGGGCTGAGTAATGTACTGTTTTATTTTTCCGAATTCTATCTACAGTAAGTAAGTAAAATAAATAGCCTATAACTGTCAAGTCATCACTACAACTGATGGATAATAGCTTAATCACCAAAATTTAAAATTAATAAAATAAATAAAATTTGTTTACGCTCACAAGGGTATTTGACAGGTTTTGGAAAAATGTTTGTAATGGTTCATTATAGCATAATATATTAGCAATTTGATTAATTCGTTGTGAATTTCTTAATTTTTTATGAAAATCGCCATTAAAATTCAAATTAATAAAATAGCCGCCAAAACGATGCATGCAGGTCACGTGATGTCGTGACGTCAGTCGCTATTACAAACTGTTAGCTGTCAATCACACCGTACAAAACTTCGAGTGACATCTTTGATTTGCTAGCAAATGACGTCACGACATCACGTGACCAATCCCGTGCGTTTTCGATCACGTGGTCAATCATAAAAAAATAATTATTTTATAAACGATTTTTTATAAAAATTATACTTATTTTAAAATAATGTGCTGGATAAATTGGTTTGAAAAAATGTTTACTGTTAAGTTAGCAACAGTTTGATCTATATTTTCATTGTAGTAAAAATATGTTTAAACTAGATAACGGATAAATATACATAAACATAGAAAAACACCCAGACCCGAAATCAATTCAGAAAAACAGTATTCTTTAGAGAATTGACCCGACCGGGAATTGAACTCGGGACCTCAGAGATGGCGCGACGCCAGACCCGGCGCGCTAACCACTCGACCACGGAGGTCGTCAATGCAAAATCATTAGGTATTCAGTTAAGGCTACAAATAGCTCTTATGAATGTTACTATGCCATCGGTTTGTAAGTCTACACAGGTCGCCACGCTTGCCAAATAACCTGCATTTGGTGGTTATCACCAGTGATCGGAGTAGGTAGAGCCATTTTGGTTCATTGACCGTAAACGTTAATGTTAATATGGACATGCCGCGAGATTCTAACTGAAACTTTTTCATAAACATTATAAAAGAAGGCTTGTCTTACGTATTGGCAGTGGGCGTCACGACGTTGTCAAACTTACATTAGCGACGCGTTGCCAGTTACCTGTTTTTGTCTCTTTCTACAGCATTCAAATTGTTTATCAGCAATATTTCGGGAATGTCCATATTAATACAACGTATCGCAAGTACAAAAAAATATTCTACCTACTCCGATCACTGGTTATCACAAACCCGTGCTAGTAATGTATCGAAAAATTTGAATCACACTTTGCCCGAGCTGGGAAGCGCTTTGTCACTCCACCGAGGGGTTGGAGGCGAGGTTATCAATAGTATTGTATTCATCATAAATACATCATCAGCCACCACTAGTCCACTGCTGGGCATAGTATTAATATTGTATTAATATTATTTTAATCTTTATTTTAGAGTAACTATTATCGTATGTTGTGTTCTATAGAGTGTATAGAGTGTTCACGGCGCGTGCATATTATCTTTGCCGAAATAATTATTGGATACTTAAGGACAACAAAAAATATGATAATTATCTCGATAGTATATAATTTAGGTAAGTCAGACTGTAAAATGTGTATGTGCTTTTATCAACATTGGAAGCTTACTTCTTGCATGGTAAAGAAACATCTTTTTTAATAAGTATGTTAAATGGAAGAAAATATTTCACTTATTTATTTTTGTTATTCTATGTTCTACTTTTATTAGTAAATTATACAAGGTGTTGCAAAATTACCCGTTATACGTAAAGGTTGTTAAAGTACATCCTATCAAGAGTCCTCTGTAAATTTCTTAAAACCTTTGCATTAAGATTTACTTTTCAGTAAAAAGAGTTATTTTAATGATTAATAAAAATATCGACTATTTTAAGGCACATGACTATTTCAGGTTCATGACGTTATGTTACCTACCAGGAGTAACGACTCCTGTCTACTCTGTACCTCCCACAGAGTAGCCTATACCTAATCTTCAGACACTGTATTCTGTGCTCCTAGTACATACACACTGGATATTAATATCCCAGATTTGGTGAACGTTGCATCGTCCGTCCAAATGACCCGGTTCACATAGCTGCGGTCAGCTTCTAGCTGCCGCAGATACCACTCGCAGAAGTTTCTTCGGAGAGCGAAATCACCTGGTGTTAACTCCTGTGTACGCCGGTAGTGGTAAGGGTGTTGACCGTCAGCTCGAAAAATCCGCCAAACTGTGACATGGTTCATCCCAAACCTCGCCGCGGCACGCCTCGTCCTGATGGTTGGTTCGTCTTCGAAGATTTCCAGCACCTCTTCTTCTCGCCTTGCATCTAACGTATTCAGACGTCCACTGCCACGTGAACGATGAAAGGATCCCGTGGAATGCAAACGTGTTGTCATTTCACGAAAACATTGGTAAGATGGTAACCGTCGCTGGTCAGCAGGTGCTCTGCCTTCAATGAAACGTTCATGGTACAAGTCACGAGCGCGAGCTAAGTTTCCATCAGCTCGTCCCACGCACAACATCATCTCGTAGTAATCGGAATTGGAGAACATAGCCATTTTCGCAATTAAAGAAACACACGAAAAACACACATATGGACGACTGAATTAAATAAAAAGAAACTCAAAAATTATGACACCGGCCGGCCTGTCAAAATTCAGGTACTTTAGAAAAAACCATGGTACGCTTTGTTTTACACGGATAATATTTCGTCTGAGATGAGAGTTTTATTCTGAGGTTTTAATGCTAGATGTCAAAATTACGGTATTTTTGCGTATTATAATCTTCTTAGAGCATTAAACCAACATAATGGTACATGGTACGAAGGCCTGTTGAAAAGTTTCATATGAAATTAAAATCTTACAATTAAATAATAATAACAATAATAAAATTATGTGTTCAATCATCATTAACAAGGTTTTTACGTCTTTTATAGACGATTCATGGCGTAGTAGTACATTACATAAAATTACAATTTACTTCATTGACAATCAAATTTTATTAATAACTAATTCACAACATAGTACACACAGATAGTAATTTTTTATCGGATGTGTATTTATTTATCATTTTTAGTGTAAAACATAAAAAATACACATACACATTGATTTATGCGCGAATACCACTATGCAATTTCCTTCTGCCCGTCGCTCGGCGCGGCGGCAGGGGCGGCTAGGCGACGGCTCTCGAAAGAAGTGTCTATGCTTCTGACTAGTTCTGACCGCCTAGTAGTACGAGGTGGTCAACATTTTGTACAGATTTAATAATCTAATTTGGGTTTTTAATCTTAAAGGACACCGGCCTAATTAATCATAAAAGACTGATTACTATTTTGATATTGTTTAATTTTGATTATTGTTAGTTGTTTGTTTAGTGTAGGTAATCTACTTGTGTAAAAATAAAACATAATGTTTATTTCTGAGTTGGGCTTAAAATAAGTAAAATAGCAAACGAAAGATAAATCGGTGTGGTGTTTTGTATTATTTGTAATATTTCTAACCTGTAGTATTACACGGCTCAGCTTCAGCAGCTTGATCAAATTGATTTGTACAAAATAAAAAGCAAACTGCTTTCAAAGCACGTGTTAGAAAAATGTTGTCAATCTATGCGGTAAAAATCTAAGTTTTCTGTATTTGGAGTTCCGTAAAAACATTGAAAAGCCAAAATCTGCAGTCACTGCTTTCCTAGTACTACTGCTGTGAAGTTTCTGTTTTTTGGGAAACCACTCCGCATTAAAATTAGGATACGATTTACATTTCCAGAATTAACTGTTTATGTGTTGTACGAGTAATAACTTGTTTTACATCCTAAACCTTAGTGTAAGTTTGTAAAAGTGCAAACGTTACTATCGCGTTTGCTTTAACAGATTAAATTCTCGATCTTATTTACATACCATTACGATCTATCTGTTAAAACTTAACTTAAACGCGATAGTAACGTTTGCACATTTTTACAAACTTACATCCTAATGTAATGATTAATAGAACCCCTAGGTTCTGACGTCTGTTGAAGGCGGCACAATACGACACGTGATCGGTAGCCGATTATTGAAACGAAACCTTTTGCATGGATCTACTCGCGTTTATTGTTACTTGGTTTACAAAAAATATTTCATTTCAATGTGTAGTGTTCGCGTAAACTTTAGAAAACAATGTCAGGTAATCAAAAGAAAGGAACAAACAAGTGCGAAAAGGCAACTCCTCTCTCTTGCATCTTGGGATGATCCTACTGTTAGCATGGTAAGTGAAAACTCACCCACATATCCCATCTATCAACCGATATGTTGCGACGCTATAAAAGACTGTGTAATAATAAATAGCTATCCATCTTTTGTTCCGTTAGATTAAAATGATTTAATTTCAATTATTATTATGCGGAACCTACTAAATAAATATTACCAAAAGTACCAGGTCAACATGATTTCTAAAAAAAGGAGGTGGGAAAATTCAATTTCAAAGATCAAACTACAGAAAGGTTTTGCGCATAAGTTATGTAAGTACCTACTTAGCTAACAGCTACGATTCTTGTTTTCGTACCTACCTATTAAACTCTCTTTTACTTCTTAGGTCGGCTTGCACCAAAACTCACTAAATACGTTTAGCGCTAAACATGTTTAGAGTATCATTCTGTCTCTTTCAACTTCCAACAGACGTCAGAAATGGAATGATATTTTAAACGTGTTTAGCGCTAAATGTATTTAGGGTAGATTTTACCAAAATCCAATTTATACGAGAATATCTACTATACGAGAGCTATCCCAGTATAACTTTACTCTTATGATTTAATCTATGGATAAGTTACTCTCGCTTAGTTACTCTGTGCTGTGACGGAAACGGAAACGAACGAAAATATTAAATTAACCACCAAGCATAAAAGCACATTCATACCATGCGTGAGCAATGGCGCTGCGTATTTTTAATTAACCAGGGTAATATGTCTGCTTGACGTTTTGAATAACTTCAATCAAATATTCTGTCTGTTGTGATGATTGTTTGTTGACAGATAATATTGTAAAAATAAGAAGTCATGAATAGCGTAATTCTTTAATACATACAAGCTCGTAAATACAACGAGCGCATACAACTCACCTACCTATTTGTTGCATACTCCAGACGATGCTCAATTTTTGTCAGCAAATTATACACAGATGCTTTTGACAAACGGAATCTTATATGGCGAAGTCGTAGACGTCGTTATCTTCAAAGTAAGTACTATGTCCTTTCTTTAAACCATGTAGGGCGAGAGCCAAAATATTCTTTATCGTCATTAGTCAATAAATTGATTCAAACGTAACGACATTTTGTTAGGTTATCTATAAAATTTGTAACAGACAGCTGTTATTGTGAATTATAAAGCAAATCTGAATAAGTATAAATTTAACTATCAAGTATTTAATTTGGAAAATCTTTTAAAAGGGACTTTAACTAGATTAAAGGTCCCTGTATTGTTACACACACAATGCACAAATACCGATAGATGACTAGTCTGAAAAAAATAATAATCTTTGATTTAGAAGCTAATGACTTCAACAGCTGATCAGTAGTGTTGGGGATCTCTTAAAAATCTTAGCGATGTTTTTGCTGAACTTCGATATTGTTTTTTTCGGAAACTACTGTGCCTACAACTTAAAGAACAGCACCCACCACTTCAGTTTTATGTATAGCTACTGACATTTCAGGCCTAACGGGTTTTTTTGAAACAAGTTGTATATTAGTATCATTATTTTGGTTATTCTTAACAACTGTACTTGACTGACTAACTATTAAGTTAGTAAGGTATTACGAGTATTAGGTTGTTACCAATATTAGTACATTGGAACTGAAATGTTGTTTTTACGAGTTAACAGTAAATAATAATAAATAGTGACAATGACAGTGACAGGTGTCAGTGGCTGTCGATTATCTCTGATCAATAGAGACGGGTGTATGGGTAGTAGTACCGTAAACAATAGAGAGGGTATAACCGACTTTATCGAAATCTAAAGCGTAATTTTCATGAAGTGTACCTTCTGCACAGACTGGCAGGTAGATTCGTTTATAATGTAAACTTGTTTAATTTTTCGGCAATAAATAAATTAAAATACAAAAGAAATTACTTTGAGGCATCTCTTTCTAGTTGGTTTTACATCATTAATATTTCGATTTGGATTTTCTATTAATGACGGCGGACGCTGTCGATAGGTTTAAATTTTTCAACGTACGCGGATATTTTTCCTTTCGTAAAGGCTGTATGTGATAGATCCAGATAACTGGACCATGATACAAAAATAAAGGCATACGAATATCTACATGACTATTGAACCCTACTGCTATTTCTAAAGAAAAAAAATGCTTTTATACCCTAGACAAATACGGCTGAACAAAAGTATCCAAAGCTGCTACAAGCAAGTCCCTACAACACGAAAAAGGCGGAACTCGCAGGGACTCCCGGGGCACGCGCCCTCGGTCACCTACCCAATGGATTCCATTTGGTTCAGGAACGAGAGGTTTTTCTTTTATTCTACTGAGTCAGGAAACAACAAAAAGTTAATTGACATAGTTAAATTTTGTAAATTGAATTTGATTTAATATTAACCTTATCTAGTCAACTTAATCTACTAGAACCTACTAGTTTCTCAGTTTCAGTAGTTGAGGATTCCGGCTGAAGAGCGCTTCCACCTTCGGCTTCATCATCGCTTAACATCAGATGAACGACCACTGCTTACCCGTAAAAAATAAATATAAAAATATTAATTTCCAAAACGAAAAGTAACTACTTGAAAACATAGGTACTTTATTTTAAATATTTTACTGACTAGTGTGTACTAGTCAAATTTTCAATAGAATTTGAACTTTATGTATATGGAATATAGTTGAACATTGATTGAAGAAATTTAACAGTTTTGAATAGGTTGATATTGATGTGCCGGCGTCTGTACATACATAGCCTGAATGTTGCGAAAAATTGAGCCTGACCTCTTGATATCATATTTCCTCCCTTAGAGGACACTCAAAGCCCCCTCTAAAAATAATTAGGAAAAGCATCGCCGACTCCATTAAGCTCTGAACGGATATTAAATTAATTTCGTGGTTTTTTTTGTGGTAAATTTACTGAAAAATTGCCTGCGCCCGCTGTGCCCTCTCTTTTAGTTTACCATTTGATATTACTACAGAGAATTTGGTTACTAAAACCAACACTATTGGCTAGTGTAATAATACCGGGTGTATTTGAAAAAAAAAAAACAGGTATGATTATCGGGTGAAAGTATATTCTTTTATAAATCTTATATTAATAAGCTTTTATTTTCTTTATAATCTATAAGCTCACATTTTATCAACCGCAAATATTTTGAGGATAAATTCAACAATATTAATAAACTATTTTTATGAAAAAACCTTACATTTTTATACGCCAGTATTCAAGAAAAACGCCAAAGGACATTTCGATTAAAAAACACCCCTTACGCACGTTCGGTAGTTTCAATTCAAAGGAGCCGAAACAGAGAGACCGCAATGCCTACACCGCTTACACGTGCCCGTAGTTTCATTCAAAGAAACCAACAAACAAACCGCATTGGGTGCTCTTAAAAACATTACAATTTTTGTGTTAGATTTTTTTACTTTTGTAAAAATAAAAACTAGCATGATTTTTTTTAAATGCTAGGGCCTTATTTTTCTGATACAATTAGATATTTTGTCAAAATATTTGCGGTTGATATAACGTGACCTTATATATAGACACCAGACTCTCCTTTGACTATAGTTCGCTGTTTTTCATAGTTTTGGATTTTAGGATGCGGATCATACAAAAACATCATGTGATTAAGCCATTACCCATCAATTGCAGCGATGACTTGATTTCAATGATGGAGGCCTTCGCTCAGCAGTGGGATAGTAGGTATATAGGCAATTTACTTTACTTACTTATCTGACCTTGTAATTCGGGTTTAGTTTCAAATCCAGGTCATAGACAAAAAAATGTTTAAGCTTCCTAAGAAACCCTTGTTTATTATATTATTATGTTAAGCTCGTATGATTTTTCCAGGTAGCTGAACGTACATTCACGAGCACTTATACACTGTTGACTAATTTTGACTCTTATTCCATTGTATAAGGAGTTTGATTGCTCACATGTGAATGCTCGTGACTGTACGCGTGGCCGGGTGGCCAGCGCCTGCGGAGCGCAAACATCTCCGCGTGATCCGCGAGTCAACACGCGGCGTGTTTGCCGCGCATCAATCAGCAGGCGCAGGTGTCACGCCGACGACGGGTTATGACATTATTACCATTCGCTTGTGCTTAGGCTTCACTCGCGGGGGAATGGTGGGATCGGATTCTGCCTAGAATCGACTGGATGGCGACCACTCTAATGTTGGGTTTTACGAAAATGAATGAATTTTTTTTTAAATAAAATAAACATACTTAGTTCTAAGTGGACTCACTTGAAACAACAATTTGCAATTCGCGCTCACTTGACTAACATCATCTACTTGTTACTTAGATAAAGTATAAAAAGGAAGTAAAAGTGTATTCGATAAAAAAATTATATACATTGTGTAACAGAAAGGTGTGGTCAAAACGAAAAGATCCGAAGTGTATCCGATCTAGATCTTGTACGCAGAGTTAGTAAGTCATGATTTAATGTTTATCCTGACGTTTCGGATCCTTTGCAGGGTCCGTGGTCACAGGGAGACTGAGGTGTTTGGTCATCTCATAATTAGTTAGTAGCTTGTATACCCTCATTTAATTTAATCGGGTGCGTTCCGTTTTACGCAGAAAGAGCTTACAGTATCTTTTGGTCTGGCAGTATGGTGTTAGGGCTGGGATTTAATATTTTGTATGATGGGGTCCCAGGCTGGTGGTAGACTCCAACCATCTTCTCTATTAAAATTAGGATGTTTTTTAATTTCAATAGCCTCGCGTATCATCCTAGGGATGAATCGTTGTTCTCTAGCGAGTACTTGCAGTTTATCAAATCTGATGTAATGGTTGGGCCCCTCTTGGGAATGTTCGCATACTGCAGACTTATTTTTCGAGCTTCAATCAACACTTACTTCAAGCCGCCAAAGAAGATCAACCAATTTTTTACGACCTGTCAAGTGC